>CM065173.1:27992811-28582811 GCA_033026295.1 Channa striata
AAAAGAAGACGTCAGGCAAACAACCAAATCTTTTGAGGTGTTGCTGGCACCAATTTGATAATGATCAAATGATTTTCAATAAACAGATACAGTTCTTATTTTGATATGCTGATATGTTCATGATGTGCATTTAAAAATTGGTTCTTAATAATTTGTAAATTATTGTCAGTGTACACTGACACAAAATGAGTAATAATGGAAAATGCAGTGTGACCAAGCACTGCAGACTCTTTTCCTTTTTTTCAGAGACAGAGGAAGGAAATTACTTGTATCTTAAAGCCCTTTTCGCATATGAACTCCAGACACTGTCCAGAGAATCAAGTCTGGACATTGCCCGGAGTTTAGTGAGAGCTTGTCTGAGTCAGAAACATATTACAGGAGAAACTCGGCTTGATTTCAGTGAGGGGTCAGCGCATACAGGAGGCAGAGCACAATGAGAAACGTCGGCTTTGTTGCATCATGAGGGAAAAAAGGATAAACGCTATGGACATTGCCAGCTAGAAATGCCGCCAACACCCAACCCATCAATGTGCAGGATTCTCTGGGTTCACCCAGACATTTGTGGTGTCATATACACTGACTCCTGATTATAAGTCAGAGCTTTGGATTTAAAGAAAAGTGGGATAAAACATATGCTGGGAGGGGCCACACCAGGTGGAGGCTCAGTGCCTTGGCAGGGCTGAATACAAAGGACAGAGGACACATGTCGACGGCATCCTCTGTCTCATACATGTACATTCCAGAAAATATTCACCATAATCTTTTGTTTACATTCTGTGGAATTGTGATGTGAGCCATCACAAAATGAATGGAAGGACAGTGGTGAGAGTGTGAAGTAAAAAGTGGAACATTCTCAACCTTATTTTCATTCATCCCACCTCCTCGTCAGTGCAAAGGTTACTGTATATTTTGTTGAAAGTTGAGAGAGGTAGAGCCACAGAGACAGAGATGTGGATGGAGTAAAACAGTGCCTGGCTTCCCTTCATTTGGGATCAGCAGGGCAGCAAGCGCCTGAAGAGAATGGCTTCGTAATCTTCCTCCACCTACGCCCCTGAACCCGCCATGGCCTCAAAACATACTGCAGGGCGCCCTAGGGGTCCACTCAGCACCCACTACAGCCCCCAGATCCAGAAGCCTCCAGATAGTGAAGGGTGGAGGAGGTCAGGGTGCAGAGAGGGAGGTTGCCATAAAAGAGATGTCTCTGACAATCGTACGTTTATTTTAAGACTTTGGATGAAAACTATAAGCTGGAGATGTTCCATTTAGTCCCGTTATATCTGAAGAATCGGTAAGTGTTTGTGGCAAAAGGTTAAGGCTTCAACAACATCAAACAGGAAGTTAAACATGGATTTTATATTTTTGATGCTGGCAAATCTTTGTGGCTTATTAAACTGCTGTAATATGTTTTGAAAACGGTAAATCTTACAGTATTGCCTCAGAGTTATCAAAGATTGTTTGGCTAATGCTGGGTAAGCATCGGTGGCAGTGAACAGTCTTTTGTACTTTCTGTTATGGTGACAGTCGACTTTTTGTTCTTCTTCTTTGTTCAGAGGTTCAATTACACCAATTTTTAGAGACGTTGTAGAATAAATGCTTGAGGCTACAGTGTATTAAAGTTTGTGTTTGTGGGTGAATGTTTGAATCCAACAAAGTCTTCCAGGCTGAACAACAAACGCTCCTGGAACGGGAAAGCTATTGATTACAGTGGAGGAGACTCTGAGTTGAACCCCAGGTTGAACCTGTACAACAGCATGACGTGACACAGTTTTAGAATCATATCCTACACTTCAAATTACAAACTGAAAACCCAACTGTATTGGAAGTGGGCAGAGACGTTTTACAGACAAAGTCCGTGACTGTCTTCTGTATCCTCCACTGACTTTGATTACGTTATTAGACTTTGACACTTTGACCATCTAGAGTTTACATATTGTATTACTCACTATTTTCTTCCCTACTTATTAAAAACAATAAAGCGTGAATCTTGAGGTGTGTGTGTATGGTGGAGCTGCTATGCCTTGCCACTGGGCATTAACATCATCCTGGCAATTAGGAGATGACCCGCTCACCTTCTGAGCTATTGTCCTCCCCGTTATTGGTCATGGGTGTGTGCCATGTTTCCTTAAGAATGACCAAGCAGGAGTCATGAGCATTCTGCAATCTGACAACACAAAGTAAACCTATGCAGACTAGTGAATTATGGGTAACCGTAGGCCAAATTTGTGGCAATGAATAGTATATATATTCATCGATCCTAATTCATTACTGATATTGCACGGAGGTTAGAGATTGCATAGAGAGATGACACATTTCAGGATCTTTCTAGGATCTGTCTGCTTGTGGTCATGTTTCCCCTGAAGTGCTGATTGTGTGCTTTTGACTGAACGAGACCAATAATGCAGTTGTTCAGCCAACACAGCGTGTATGTCAATCAAAGAACACAATTTCACAAATATTCTTTGTGGGGTGGGATTTAAATCGCCTCCGACATCCCAAAGCAACACTCTAAAGAAACTCTATCAAGATACTCCTGTAAAATTACTTTGCTTTGCAAGTGTTTCAAGCCAAGAATAGGACAGATGTGTGGTCGAAACGAAACTGATCTTTGATCCTAGACTATTAAAATCGGATGAGTTCATCCACCAGTCAAAGTGGACACGTGCCAAAGTGAAAAGAAAAAATTTAAAGTGTGAAGGGGTTGACAATCCTAAAATATAATTCACAGTAAAATATGTCTCAATAACAAAAGTGAGGCTGTGGAAATTGTATGCGGCAGATGTGAGAATAAAACAGTAAAGGTCAAGGCAGGCAATCTCCAAAAAAACAGCCATAGGTCCAAAGTAAGGCAGGCACCTTGACATATTTGTAAGAAACCAGCGAGAGGAGCGGGCAGCCTCAGGTGAATGACCCAGTGACTGGAACACGGCAGAACACAAAGACTTCTGGAGGCGCACACAGCTCGTGAAGACATCTAGAAAACAGGGGTGATGAGTAGATGCTCTGCAGGGAAGAGCTGAGGTGAAATGCATCTAAATCTAAGCTAAATCTGGTGAGGCACTGGTTAAGTCAGCAGGAACAGAAATCTAAGGATGGGGCTGGATGTGGTGCAGGCAAAGCTCTGCATGATGGACGATCTATTGTGAAGGATAAGAAGCATGGCAGCAACGGCCCTGCGTGTACAGATACGTATGTGTTCAGCTGAGCAGATCTAAGTCTCCCTGGGGGGAATCTTTTCTGCAGTAACACCCACTCCGTTTCTCGTTCACTCTGTTTTACTGCTGCTTATTTCCCTCGTACTTCATCTAATGGCTGAAGGCAACAGTGTCAGTCAGCCTCCCCTCCCAAACCAAACTACCACCTCAGAGTTCATGGCCTTCAGTTTCTAATCCTCTGCTCTTCCTGGTCCTCTCTGGGCCCCCAGCTCTTCCCCCCTGCAGACATACGTTCACGAACACACTGACGTGCGTATACAGGTGCAGAACTACAAACCTTAGGATCCCTAAGGTTCCTCGCCTGCAGCTGGGTCACAGGTGGTAATCATGTGGGTGCTGTCTGATGTCTCCTGGGAATTGTTTAAACACTCAAAAGAAGTGATATACCAAAGACCAAGAAGTAGGTTCAAAGGAGGCCCAGCACTGGACGGACTGTGATAATGTGTGTGTGGGCTCTGTAGGTAATTTCTCTCAAACATGCTGGACATGGTACGTCTGTCCCCAGACTTTTTTCTTGGTTTCTGCTTGTACTCTAAACACATTAGAACATACAGTAAGTATTTTATGGCTCGATCCTTTAGGGCAGTAATAAGCTTTGGTTACAGTAAACAGATATATGATGTAACTACTGTGCTGAGATCATTCCTTTTTTGTTCAGATTTGACTCAGACAAAGACAGATTTTTGATGCAAATTAAGACAGCTGGGTCCTGGGGGCTTTAAAGTCCTTAACTGCCTTCATGAACTGTGTGTCACAGCCACTGGTGATACAACTGCTAAACGAGTGGGTCAAATCTGCGCTAACTAACTTGTTGCTGCCGACATCCCAGCCACTGATTTATTGAAGCATTTTTGCTTCATGAAATTAATATTGGCCTTTCAAATCCCACATCAGTTTTATGGTGGTAAACATCGGAGAGAAAAAGACAGAAGGAGCCCACACACAAACTGTCATTTGCAGAGTTTTAGGTACGTTGACGGATGAGTCCAACTGCTGTCTGTCATTCTGAAGGATTAAAAAATAATTATAGTCAGTGCAACTCTGCAAGACTTAGTTATATAATCTGTTTTCAAAAAAAGTGAAAACGAGAAAAAAATAAACAGCATATTGCCCAGGAACCAATAAATATATTTGTTTAAAACACATATATAAATATTACTTCTATTTCACCAAGAACTTTGCTCTGGCTGCCGGCAGCATTAAGTTGAAATGACTCAATGGCTTCACAGAGGAATCACCTCTACCAACGACTATCACTAAAACCAGTTCTCTCAGCGAACATTCAAATTTGACATTTGTGCCTGAATAAAAGAACATTTTTCCTTAAATACAGTGAGTCTAAAAACAGTCTGTTCATGGTGACGAAGTCAAAGAAAGGTCGGAACGTTAAAGGGGTGTGTTCGATTTTAGAGACTCAGCCAGGCAAACGACAGCAAAGAGAACACAGATAAGAAGAGCTGACAGCCATCCAGAGCCGAACTGAGCCTGATCACCAATAGATCGTGCCCACTGTTTCAACGTATCAGTTCACTTTTTTCTAAGGCGGAACGGCTGCCTGGAGGTTTCCATGAGGCCTACAGAACAAACTGTCTCAGCAGCTACCGTGTGTGAAACCAGTCCGTGGGACTTTCATCCTTCAGGAATGGGAATTTCATAATGAAGGGGCTTCGTTCTAACATCCCCCATCCGGTGGTCTCTTGCTGTGGACTGGTACTTTGTTTATTCCAAACTAAGCTTTTGGCATTTGAAATTGTAATGGCTTGGCCCTCTTTTCATAATGACAGGCCTCCGTCAATCACGCTAACTGACGGACAGTCCGTATTAACATAACATCTGTTCCGCTTGATCTTTCCACGTCTTTTCATGCAAAGCTTCACTTTCTGGGGGCCTCTTTGGTCAAAACACACTTCCAGTGTTCACATTTTATGGAAATAGTTGTGTTCAGATTGGACCCAAAGTTGGGCGATGGGGGACGGACGGAAACTTGTTGAGAGGCTGTAAAAATGCCAATTAGGATTTGAGGAAGGTGCCTGTGATTAAACTGAAAAACAAGCACGACTACATATCATTTTGTTTAAATTGACATGTGCACATTTCGTGTCCGTTCGATAGCTGCTTGTGATTTATACTATGTTGAAACTTGATTGCTCACATTATTATAAATGATTGTTTGTGTGTGTGTGTGTATTCTCCCACCTCCAGATCAGGGATTAACTAAACAGCATCTGGATGCTCACTAATTGGCTCTCCTCTCCATACAAGCATGAAAAAATAGCACACCTCACCTCCTTGTGTTTGCATGTGTATCTCACACATAAAGAGCAGCTTGTGCCAGTAATGGGGGATTACTCTGGTAATGGTAAGCCATGTTCACTGAAAAATAATGTACAATTATGGCAGATAAACACACAATTGTTAGAAATGTGCATTGGCATCTCCTGTATTTTTTCTGCTGATTAACCTGGCTCTGCTGGTGCTATTGTCTTCTGGTGAGGACCACTGCCATTTAACAATATAATGGGCCTGCTGCCACTATTATTACACACTAGTTGCCGCAATCAAGGTGTTAGTTCAGCCAATTCTCAGCCGGTCCCAAAGCCGGGTCTAAAAACCCGGACAGAGATGGAGACATTATAAAATCAGTGAAGGCCACAGATATACAACACACGATGTGATATTCAAGTGCATATTGATTCATGTACAGTATATGTAAATAGAGTTTATAATCAGTACGGCTATGTACACACGAGAAATAATGAATTCAGGGCTGAAGCAGGGAGCCTTCTTACGAGGGTGAAACATAATATATTTGTTAGAAATCAGAATAAATTTTCGGATTGTCCCCAAACACAAGAAAAAAATCTCAGTTTGAATCAAGAATGTCTTATGAAACCGTTTGTAAACAACTGCACATTCTAAAATCAGCCGTTCAGAAAAATGCCGTCAACAGAAGTCGCTGGCAGGTGGAGCCCGTTTCCAAGGCCTTGAAGAAGCCCCATGTAGTCTCAGGATGCAGGTTTTAGACGGTCAGAAATAAACCAGGAAGCAACCATCAAAGCACAGGCCACGATGAACTGGTTTCTGCTGAAAAACCAGTTCAACCTTTTACATTTAAGTGACTTTACATCATCATGGCCTGAAATGTGGGAGTCCAAGAAACAACCATCACCTCCAAAATGACCTCAAGACCATCGAACAATGAGCCTGTGTATTTTAAGCCTGTGTTGATGAAATGCAGCTTGTGGGTTCTGCTCTAGCAACATAAGCAAATCTCAGGTGAAATCACAGTGACATTTTTTAGGAAATCCAAATATTCTTGAGCATGGAGCACATGCTTAACCCAAAACAGTGACTTTGTCAAATGAGGCGCTGTGGAAAATGAGAAACACTCGAAATCTATGTGTGTTCTGACTTTTAACAGGTGAGACAGAAACCCGCCCGTGAAAATATAATGTAGGTCGCTCTCGCTACATAAAGTCATTTCTCCAACGGCCCCAGTTTGTGGACCATAAGCCTTTTAAAGCTCCTCTATAAAATGATCACCAGCACCCATATCTCAT
Organism: Channa striata; assembly: GCA_033026295.1. Lineage (NCBI taxonomy): Eukaryota > Metazoa > Chordata > Actinopteri > Anabantiformes > Channidae > Channa > Channa striata. The sequence goes on from CM065173.1 coordinate 27,999,584, forward strand.
TACCACTGCGATTCCTCCTGACCCACATAAGTCCAACAATCTATTTGTTCTCTCTACCTATATCTTTATTAATTTGTCATCCATGCACGATCCATTTAGGATCTGATTTGATTAGATGGGCTTTCATTACGGTAATGGTGGATTAGATGACAAGGGGGCTCAGAGGGGATGTTTGTGCCTGGTTTGGCTGCTGCACAAGACAAAGGATGTACATGCAGTGCATGTGTGCAAGTTCTGCCTGTGGCAGTCCCTAATCTTCAGCGCACGTACGACACACATCAAATTATATTAGGGTGACAAAGACACCACTTCTGCAGATCAAATATAGATGCACCGAATAGTTTGAATTCATTCTGTGTGTGATAATAACAATTTGAATAGCACTGCGTCAACGTTACCTACCAAAAATAGAGCCGTGGGTTTTATGGAATTTGCCTGAACAACATGGTGTGTATTTTGTATTTTCATGAGGCAACAGTAAACTGTAGTGTAAAGAAAAACTAAACAATAGTTATTCATGCAGCGAGACTGACAGACAGACGGACGTGGTTAAACAGACAAAATGTGCAGCAGTGTCCACATGTCCAACAATTCTCCAGCCTGTTGTCTGTCACTAAATGATGGAAGGAGCTCGCTGGAAGAGTAACTACGAGTGTATTAGTATATGAGTGCGTGAGTGTGAGTATTTGTCCCAGCACAGACGTGGATGTAGATAAATGAAGGTTAACACTTCAGTCTTCAGTTTCCTATTAGCATAAGGAATAATTCAAACACAGTTACCACACAAAACACGAGATGGATAACAGCAAACAATCAACTTCCTTTTCCCTTCGTCTCTTTGCTTCACACCAAGTGAACGACAAAGAAAGAAGCGGCAGGATGAGCAGCTGCGTCTAATTGTTTCCTATTGTAACACTGTTGTTAATTGGGTTTGTAAAATGTTCCGTCTGTTCACGTGTCCAAAAAGAGAAAATTGTCTCAATGACTCTACTTGTTTCTACAACGTATTAAATAAAATCAATTTCTGCCGACTTTAGCTCGATTTTAACAGTGAGAGCATATAGTATTGTGTCCAGCAGAGGACCACAGACAGACACCCGTGGAACATCAAATAAAATCATGTTGAAAATCTGTTTGTTTTTTTTTTATTGGATATCGTTTTGCTGAAGTTACTGATCATTTTCTAATTGAAAACAAGTTTTTTTCCATTTGTTGTGCTGGATTAAAACTAAAGCACGTGTCCCTGCCATGACCACAGCACATATGTTTTGTGTGTATTTTATAATCTTGTTTTTTATGACAGGAGACGTCCAACTGCTAAGTGGAGTTCATTAATATTCATAATGGCAGGTCCATTGTCTTGATTGCCTGACCTGGTGAGTAAGGCTGGCTCCCTGGGGCTCGCAGGGAGTTTGGATTTAACTATGCAAGTGACAAAGCCAGTAAGGACACACTGCATGTTCACACACACACACACACACACACACACAATCTGAGCCGCGGAGCAGCTTCGTGGCTGCAATTACCAAAGTGCCTCTAACCCTCCAAATTGAGGAATACATCTTAATTCAATCAAATGGTATTTCAGTGACAGAGGTTCGAGCTGTGCCAGATTATGGATTAAAGTAATCCCACAGGACCTGGGAGGCAGGAGGAGAGAGTGTTTGGCTACAAGAGGATGAGTTTTCAATCATTCACTGGAGCAGCCAAAAACAATCCCCACAACAGGCTCAGGATGGTTGCTGATGCGGCTTTTTCCCCGTCAGATGGGAATAGATGGGAGACCTGCTCCTGAAAATGATCACGTTAATCCGTTCACATCGTAACCCCCCCACATCCCTAATGTGGACTGAAGTAGCATTTCCAGTTCAGTTGTGACATCGTTTAGTATTTTTTACATGGCACTGAAACATTAACAGTATGATAATAAAATCAAACATCACAGACTCACTGTTTCAGATTTAATATGTGCGTCTGTCACACAACAATAAGCAGCACATATCATTTCAGGTTATTCAGGACTGGTGTTTTGCCTCACGTTACACTTTCACCTCCAACAGAGTCGTGCAGGCCTCTCCATCCACGATCCAACATGAAATCTGTGATACATTTTTCTTCTCTTTCATTTCCATTCAGTCTGTACTGGTTTCCACTATGTTTGTTTTCACACATTCTCGTGGGATTTGACGGCTGTGACCTACTTGAGTTTCCCAGACTTTTCAAAAGAAGAATAGGAGGTAGAGTTTTAGCCGTCAGGTTCCTCTCACCCGTGGAAGCAGCAGTTCAGATTCGGGAGGCAGACGCTCTGTCTCCTTTAGACTCAAATGTAACTACGTGTCCTTTGAACATCCGTCCGTGAACAGAACAGAATTCCAAACGATCCAGCTGGTCTCTCTGAGACATGCCTGGGCCAACCAATGTATTTTATTCCACACGGTGCATTTTAGTAAAGTACAGTCTGTGACAATCGATGAAAAACTGATGTTTAAGTAACTTACATTACAACAGGGGTGAAAACTACTCGTATCTGTAAATATGAATTGAACACACTCATTTTCTGGTTTTCACTTGTGCCTCGGAGACAGGGGCAATTAGTATAATCAGTTCATCGTTTACACACAGTATATACAGACAGATAAATATTTCAGATTTTTATTTTTTTACTTGTAAATCAATGTCGGCTGTCTTGAAACCAAATGCAATAATGTAAAAAGTTTGACTAAAATCAGTTTCTGATTTTTGACAATGTGAACCCGACACAGCCAAAACACGTTTCCAAAACCAGCCTAACAGAACATTCAGGAAACGCTGCGAAGCCACGGAAATATTCCTAAATAAAGTGTCTGCCTGTAGTGACCTTTTTAACCCGTTTAAAAGGTTCTGCTTAAGCGCTGGCAGCGTTTGGTACCACAGTCCAGTAACAGAGAACAAAAACGCACATGCATCAGAGAATCTATTCCCCACCTTTCTTGAGCAGCCATCAGTTCTTCACAGTACAGATGAAAATAAAGTTAAAGCAATGGACATGAAATGGAGCGAGAAAAAAGAAGGGGTCTTAAAGGCATCCGCAGCAACCACAGATCCAAAGTCCAATGGGACGGAGTTAAGGAGCTGAGGAGCTGCAGCCTCAAAAGTACAGTCACTTTTTGTCTAGAGCCTGGAGCATGGAACTTCCAACAATCCTTGATCAGAGGACCTGAGATTTATATGGTGATGTAAGGAATGAAGCGAGCAATTTACATGCCGGTCAAGACTTAAAGTCTGGTCCACGGAGATTGACTAAGTTATGGAGGGAACATTTAACAGAAGATGAAAGAGGAGCAAAACTTTCTTTCACCTTCAGGAAAATACAAGCAGACAAAAGCAGAAGCCCTGTCTTTCCCTGACCTTAATTAAAGCATCTGCTCAAACCGGACCAGAAAACCACTGCCTCCGAACACGTGACAGGAAGTGACTACATTTGGTAACAGAGCATAATCACCAGCCAATCCACCGGAAACGCACTGTGGGATTAACCTCTTTTTATTGTCACCTGTCAAATGACTTGTACTGATTCTGTTGTTTTAGCTTGAAGTGATGATCCAAAAACAGCAACATGTCTGAGACTTAAAATTATTACTGATTTAGGAATCAAATCATTAAAATGATGAGCAACCTTAAAGGTATCAGTTATTAAAATCTAATAAAATCAGGTTGATTCATGACAGTTTTTTTCCTTTATTTTTATATTTTCCATTTTATTTAGGCTTCATTGCAAACACAGAATGTCTGCGAGCATTTCTACACTCACATTAACATTGTTTGGGCATATTCAGACTTTTAGTCCCAATGGATCAAATTGGTTTCGTCCTGACAAAAAATTAGCCTGTTGTACAGGTGGGGAGGTTTCCTCATCAAACAAATCGAAATAAAGGAAGTAAATAAAAAGATTTATTTAAATATGTATTTCAAATCAATGGTCCAGAGATCCACAGACAGCCATCCCTTACAATCTGCAGTGTCATAGTTGGTACCTCAGAGATTTTGTAAGAAGTCCTAAAAAACACGTTTATGAACCAGACGAGGATAATTTAAAACAATTTCTCACAGGATTTTTGATGTTTATACGTGTACAATGCCAAATGTCTATATATACACGTTGCTTTTGAAATCTCATTGTTTATATTAGGTTTGAGTATGAGATGTAAAAAGCTCATTAACTGTATTTATTCCTGTTATCATTTTACACATTTATATTTCAGGATTATACCAACGAGAACAAACAATTTGTGCCTGTCATTCCAAACACTCCTTGAATGCGATAAGAGACGGTTTGATCTCAGAGGTTTTTCCTCATGATATGACAGAATGTCAAGTGGTCGAAAGGGTAACGCAAGACTCTCTCCCCGGCCTGTATCGTAATCTTCCCAATGTTTAGACATATTAGACATTTCAAAGGAAAGATTATAGAATCTAACATTAGATAAACCGAAACCTCCGTTGGACACATTTAAGGCCAGATTTGGACAGTTTGATTTTTGCTTTATTGTCAGTCTTCCACATCTCCAGGTTATTATCATTTATAAAATGTTGTTATTAATATTATTACTGTTAATATTAGTATTGTTGTTGTTCCTTTATTATTAATTTTGTTCAATTGTATTTAATATTCAATATTTATGTATGCATACCTAAATACTTACTGTATTCATCTGAACTAAGCCAGACTGAGTTATTATATATGGATGAAAAGGGTCGTGTGGCTTCAGATCTGTCCTAGTTTATTCTAGGAATACATCTCAGAAGCTTCTCCATGGGGGTATTGAATTACGGGTATTACTAATCAGTAACAAAATATCATCTGCATATAGCTTGACTTTATGATCCTTCCTACCCTTTGTCACTTCAAATATTAGCTTGTTAGTTCCAGTCCTTTTGGCGTGGGGGTCTAAAACGGACAGCAAGCTGTGACACTCTGCTGTTTGTCATTACTGCTGCTTTTGGGTTCTTCTAGACTATTTTAATCCATGAGATAAATCTTTCCCCGAACCCCGAAAATGAAAGAGCTGTAATGAGAAGGTTCCACTCAAACCTGTCAAACACCTTTTTCTGCTTCAGGGGGAAATGCTGCAATTGGAATTTCCTCCCAATAATTGATCATTATCAGATGCAGCAGTGTTCTCATCTTGTCAGCTGAGGATCTGTCCTTTAAGAAGCCTACCTGATCACCGTGTTTTAATCTGCCTAATACTTTCTTTTTACCAAGTTGCCAGGATTTTTTCCTATTATGTGCCAGTCCACGTTAATGAGCTTTGCTGTCTGGAGGTTTGGTGCCTCTATCACAACCTGATTAAATGCATCTGGCAGAAATCCCAATTCAAACAACTCTCAATATACCTCTGTCAAAAATAGGATATAGTGTATCTATAAATGTATTATTTTGTGACACTGTGAGAATAGAAGTTACAGCAGCTCTGACCTCCACCTTCACTGTAGGTCTATACCAGATTGGGATATTTGAATATTCCTGTGGATTTGGCAGATACCAAATCAACCAGCGTAACCAGCACACATGTTAGACAGACCAGCCTCGTCCCACTGAGCAGAGCCTCAGTACAAACAATTCTCCCAGCATCATCTTTAACTACAATAACTGTCACAATGACTGTATGGGACAAATAATTTAAGCACTAAAACAAGCTGCTGTACAATATTCTTACATTAACTTGTGAATAGAACTTTGTTTTTTTGGACAATGCAGCACAAACAGAGTTGCAGGTCGGCTTGAAAACTAGGAGGCCTCAGGGTTGCTGGTTCCATCCTCCTGACAGAGATGTTATGCAAGATTCAAGTTTTTTCAAAGTTATAAAAATGCATTTGCTGGATTTTTTCTTCTGTAATTTAGCCTGAAAATTTACAACATAACCTTTCTACACCAGTGATTTTTTTTCCATCATCATTTTTTACACTCACAGGGGAACAATTAACAATTAGCAGTGATAGGGCCATCACCTGACATTATCGACTGCTAACATTGTTTGACAGTGAGCAGCTGAGAGCTAGACCTCAAAGAATGTACTGCATAAAAGCATGGTGTGCACACACACACACACACACACACACACACACACACACACACACACAAACAACAGCAAAGCTCTTTGGCAGCAAGTGTTGAATTCAAATGGAGCCCAATGGCAACAATCTTAAAGGGCAAATGAGTGGCAAGCAAGAGAAAACATTAGCAGCAGTTGAAAGGCATTTAGAAGCTTTGAAGCTTTGGCTGAATTAAACGGGGATAATGAATTTCAAATGGCTGTTTATTTGTGGATGCGGTAAATGCAGTGGGTCTAGGTGCCACTAGGGGGTTGTGATGGCCACACAGGAGGAGGTTGGAATGAGCGTTTCCTGTGTGTGTGTGTGTGTGTGTGTGTGTGTGTGTGTGTGTGTGTGAGGGGCTGTTAGTCAAGCAGATCCATGGTAAGCAGGATGGAAGAGCAGTGTGTTGGATAAGGATGGAGGAGCTCATCTTAGAGCAGACTGCACACGAGAAATCCCCGGGGACCAAAGCAATGCATCCTCTTCTTAGCTGTGGGGGAGTTTGGAGCTGAAACTTGGAATGGAGCACTGCAGCATCCTTCAGTGTTGGAGAAGGTGCAGCACTGCTCAGGAAGATATTCCAGGGGAAATCTCTGAGAACAGCTTCAGGCCAGTACTGATATTTCAATTGCTTGAATTTGAAAGAGTAATGTGAAATGTAAGCAGTGGTGCACAAACGGGGACACACAGAGGCGATTCTATTTTAGTTTAATAGTCAATCACATCGTGTGATCTCGCGTTCGCAGCCAAATACTGTAACGTCACAATAAAATGCAACGGGTCTTTAAGAAGATACTCATCAAACCTACTGATGCTGGAAACAGCAGATGGACGGTTGGACCTTTGGAGCTTACTGAACCGCCTCAGCTCAGCTTTTTTGGCTGATGTCTGTACTCAGACCAGGCCACTGTGAAAGGAGGTTCAGTGTCTGTAGCCATCCAGGATTTACTTTAATGATTTGGGTCATTATCCTGCTGCATCAACCAGCGTCCTGGCAAACTGTAATATATATATGTTGGTCGTGTTTGGCTGGTGGTGAGAAAAAAAAGTAGTGAGACATTTTACTTTTGCTATTCAGAAAAGCAAAAACATTTCGTGAGGTAACTGTCTGGGTAGAACTGGAACGAACAATGGGGTTCAGTAAGTCTGTAGATCTACAGACACCGGTTCTGGTGTTGAGCCATGGATCCCAACCCAAAGGGGGGAACCAAAGTTTACAGAGGTGGTCCAGGACTTCGTGTGATTTGCATGTGTACCTGGACATGCAACCACCTTGTACTGCAGATGTTGACATGATTATAATAAGTTTAAGGTGACGTTTGCTTCCACGTACAATAAAAGTACATTAGTACAGTCTGGTGAAATCCACTGACTGTAAATAACTGTGGCGTTCGGCCTTAAACATTCACCCAGGTAATGTCGCTCAGCGTAGCTTCTACTACGTGTTAAATACCTTTGTACAGTGATGGGAGATGATCTCTGATAAACATGCAAAGATTTCCAAAAGCATGTAAAATGCAGAGAAGAGCCAAATCGCACAAAAACGATTTTGAAGTAGGATATAGAAAAAATAATAATCAGAATGGCTTGCTGACAGCTCCCTGCTGTGTTACTTTAATGATATGCAACAGAAACGACCTCCAAAGGAGCCGGAGCTCCTTTCACAGACAGCTAAATGAAGTGAACAAGTGCCCCATCTTCATTTTACCGTAATGTCTCACACAATGATGACTCATTGAAATGCAAAGCATATGCTAATGCTTAATTTGAAATGTACATGTTTGTGTTTATGGACTTTTTCTTTGCCTGTAGATAATGAGCAACTTCGGGTCACGGCTCAGCACTGAAAAACCCGATTGTGCTCCTGACGCTTCTTTGAGCTACTAACTGCTGCTTTACACTGTAAAAGTGATAAGTGGTGCAGCTGTGTGACACAGGAAACTCACAGTTGCATTTTGTTCCGTTACACAGAGGGTGAAGAGGACAGACGAGCAGCACGGACAAAGTGTTTTATTGCAGGTACAGAAATGGGCTTTTTTCTGCGTGTGAAACGAAAGGATCCGAGACGTGTAACACTGAGTCTTTATTGATTCCCCAGTGAAATGGCTGAAACACTTACTACATTTTTAACCTTTTCAAGGAAGCTTCCCTGAGAGGCAGCGGCTCCTACACGAACACCCTGGACGCCTTTTTCAAAACACGTTTTACCGCTTTCTGCTTCTTCCCCAACATTTTTGTTTTCCTTTCATTTTGCCATGTTCCCGTTGGCCGCCCGCACACGGTGAGCGGCCCTCGGGCTGTGTGCTCATTGGTCAAAATGAGAAGGTTTTAATAGGCAAATGAAGATAAAACGAAAGACACAAACTCCTACATTTGTGTCATAATGACAATAATGCTTTTACATAGTTACATAGTTTTTGTTTTGTTTACAGAAATCTTTTAGAATGATTCAAAATTCCAAAAACTACTTTTCTTATAATGGGCAATTATGCTGCACTTTTTTTTAGTTCCATGTTTCACCACATTCGCTTTGCTATTATTGGCCTGCTTGTGCTTGATTGTCATTATTGACGTGAATTTTTTTGTTATAAGCTCTTATGAGATGTTTTTTTTGTGTCTGTGGGACTATTAGCTCTGTACTTACAGAGCTCAGCTACACGCGTGGACACGAGGCGCCCAACACATTGTCATCCCAGACCATCGGTCCATCTTACTGACACCACAAGTGTCTCTCGCTGTTACTACGCTCTGCCAGCGCCACTGTTTTATGCTAAGGGAATGACTTTATATACCCACAAAAACTGCAGCTTCGTGTTTTTATCATTAAAATGCACAAAGTCTCACTTCAGAGTCGAACCCTGGTCTCCTGTGGGAAAGTCCAGCGTCCCATCTACAACCCGAGTAAACAGTAATGGCTTGTGTGGTGGTTTTGACTTTGCGGTGCAGTCCGTGGAGTCACCATGGGAAAAGTGTAATGCCTGCAATGATTGACAGGTGCCAGAACACTGAGCGTCTGCAGACCAAACACATTGCCCACGCCGACCCCTGTCCATCATGACAGTGAGACCACCACAACTACAACATCACTACCGTTAATAATCACAATATATTCAGGTTTAGTATTAAAGACTAAAACCTTGGGGGACATAAAGAAATGGACAGTTTACCATTCCCCCAATACTTTTTAATGCTGTGAGTATAAAGAGAGCGGTCGATCAGTCCAGGAGTCATCCTGTGTCCCATACTCCCGGCTGTGTTGGTAGCACCCCTGCAGCGCATACTACACTTACAGTATGAACGGCCTCCTGGCCTCCGAAAGACTGTCAGGGTTTATCAAAGTGAGAATAAAGAGAATAGAGCGGCTGGAGATGAGAGGGAAACGGTGAGCTGTACGAGTGAGGTGAGGACAGCTGGGAGGCTGAAGCAGACGCCGTCCTACACTTAGAAACAAACACATCGTGCAGCCGCCAGGAGAAAGAAAGAAACACAGCAGCAGGAGATAAAAGATCACAAATAAATTCCACCTTCGGGAGTCAGCGAAGCAAAGCTGCAACACTTTCTGCCGGATCTGCATTATCTATTGCAATTTACCACTGATCAAACTCCCTCCGTTCAGTCAGTGTTTACGACTGGAGACAATCCCAGCGGAGAATCACGACATTAAAAGGATTTATCTTCTAAATTCCTTGGAAGAGAATTCCAGTTGGAGGTAAGGCATTGATTGTGTTAGAGGGAGTAAACAAATCAACTGCTCCAATTATGAAATTTCTTTAGTTTGAGCAAAATCTCTATTATCTGCAGGACACCGGTGCTGTTCTGGGATAAAAGAGAGAAGGACGGACATCTGCGACTGCTGGAAAGGGTGTTTGAAGTTAACTGAATAATTTATTATCTTGAAGTCGAACTAAACCTCTCAGAGAAACACAGAGTTGGTGGGTGAGAAAAAAGCGTCTGTGTTTGTGAGCGTGACACTAGCAGTAAAACTCGACGGCGGTGGATCTGTGGCTCTAATAAGACTCAGACCAGTCCAGCGGTCGGTGATGGTGCTGATGTGCAAGACAAGCAGTCGGCTTGGGTTTGACGGTCTGTGACACGCCGCAGTGACGCCAGTGGCTCCAGGCTACACGTGGCTCGGCAGCGATACGTATATGTACAATCCAAACCTTCGATGTTAAAAACTTTTCAACCTTGTGCTGAACTGTAGAAACGAAAAGCAGCTGAATGTGTGTCTGTCTCACTGAACCTCTACCAGGCCGCAGGGTCACTGTTAGCGTTAGGACATCCTCTGCACGGCATGGATTTGACTGATGGCAAAGACGACAACAAGGAGCAGGAAGTCGTCCATGAGCATCCGAAGGTAAAAGAGCCAGTAAAAGAACGGCGAAGAAGATTTGACTTGAGCAGAAAGCCAGAGATTTGTGTAATGGAGAGAGGAAACGGTGTGTGAGATCACCACTCGAGGCTGAGTTAAGGAGCCTTCACACAAACTAACAGCGACTAACTACACGGCATCGGATCCTTCTACTCCCGGAACCTGTGACCTGCTGAGAACGTCGCTGGGCTCATGCAACGAGAATAAAACTCATTAAACCCACATGTGAACGTCCTATTCGTTACCCGTGACAATAATCAATTATAAGAGTGCAAATTTACTAATGTTTCTGTTAGTCATGTCATAAAGTCATTTAGAGGACCTTCATTACAGAGCAGCCGTAAAGCGGGATAATTTGTTCATGTCAAATTCACACGAACCCTGCAAATTGACTTTTTATCATCAGAATTTGATTAATTTAGTCTGTTATAATTGGCAAAGTCTGGAAGCGATGGAGATGTATTTTCGGTCCCGATCATGTGTGTGCTGAGCCAAGATGTGCAACAGGAAGAGGACGCTACTGCCGAGGTTTATGAACTGCAAATGCAGCAGGCGTGGAATTTTCAGGTCATTTTTTATGTTTGGAAAGCAAAAGAATAAGAATTGTTGCGGTTAAATAGAATCAGACCAATGTTTATTGTCACTGACACGTACGTGTCAGAATAAAATCTTTTCTCTGCACTTAAGCCATCAACCTGAGGGGAGCGAACCTGCTGCCGCCATGTTTAAGATGGAATCCAGTGCTCATTGTTTGAGACACACTTGCCTGACCCATGACCCATGACCCATGACCCATGACCCATGACCCATGACCCATGACCCACGGTGGATTGAAGGACTCTGACAGTCACTTAAACAAAAGCGAGGTCCATTTACAATCGTACAGAAAAAGTTGATGGACCACAAATATATTTTCCATTATCCCTGAAGTATCACTCTTATTTAAAAATACGTCTAAATCACAAAATGTGCAAAAGTGAAGGGCTGTGAAAAGTTACTGCAACATCCCCGCAGGCGTAAATTAAATAAAACTTACGTGTCATTTGGTTTCTTTAATAAACAAATGAATATTTTAGATTCGTGACATTACTGCTGCACCCGCCCCCGTGGAATTCTAACCTTGTTCGTGCCGTCAGTGTAACTGTGTTGGTGGTTCATAATGTGCTTCCACTTACCTTCAACAACAGTGATTCAGAGCAGCTGACAAAAGGAAGAAATCCATCTGCCTGGCATTTAATTCTCCTCTCAGACTATCACACAGATTAGTAAATTTCTCATATGAACAGAGGCCTGTCTTTCAGGCTGCAGCTTCACCTTTCTTAACTGCCGAAGAACCTGCTTCAAGTTTTACTAACAAATCAGAGAATAACTGAAACCTGGAGGTTCGTTATCAGTGACCACTCACATCGCAGTCAACGTTCCGTTAGATTGTAAGGCTAGTTTTTAGGTTATGCTATCGCTGCTTTGCACAATAAAATTCTCACTTTCTACGCTCAGATTTTCAGACACATATTTGCATATTTGTGCTGTGAGCTGTGAGGAACGGTCTGAATGATGCTCAAAGCTGCAGTGACCCACAAGCATGTGCAGGCTAATTAATCCTCAAATCAACCTGCTTCGCCTTGGACACGCCAAGCGGACGTCGAAGGAGTGAAGCAGAGAAAAAAATCAACCGCTGCACGGGAACGTGACGCCTTTGTGTGGGCGACAAGTGGTGCATGAACACTCTGTGAAGACAGGAGCTGGCGAGCGCGTAGATCTGCACGAGTCCAAGAGCAGGAGAAAGATGCAGACCTGGGACCACACGTGTAGCTCAACCCTCAGCATTTTTCAGCTTTTATGAAGAAAGGCGCACGCCTGGCGTTTTCCTTTGCGCTGCTGGCAGCAGCTTCAGATTCCATAAGATTAAACACATTATTGTCTGCATGTTCACATGTATTTCTGGACATTAGGTCTGTGTGATTTTTACGTGGCACGTTACAACCCTGTGACCTGACCCTTTCCCACTTTGCTCATGTGACTATTTTTTTTCACAAATAATATATATAATATAATATAAAATATATATTTTATTGTGATTTTATGTGATAGACCAACCTAAACTGGCACTTAATAGTTTAAAAAATGTTTACTAATAAATCTAAAATCTGAAAAGCTTTCAGCCCCGTTCACTCTGATCCCTCTAACTAAAACCAGTTTCCCTCAGAAGTCGCCTAATCAGTAAGTCCACCTGTGCGTAATTTAACCTCAGAGTAAGTCCAGCTGCTCAGAGGTTTGTTCGAGAACGACAGGGAATCAGCATCATGTCCAAGGAACACGCCAAGAAGGTCACAGACAAAGTCGTGTCCAAGTTTAAAGCATCTCACAAAACACGGTTCAATCTGAAAATGGAACGAGTATCGAACGAGTGCAAACCGACCAAGTCCTGCTGACCCCAATAATCTTAGAAGAAAATCTGTTAGAGTCCACACAAGACTGGGGTGGAGGTTCACCTTCCAGCAGGACTGGTTTGGGTCAAAGCACATCCCTGCGTTAAAATGGCCCAGTCAAAGCACAGACTCAAATCCGACTGAGAATCTGAGGCAAAAATCCACCGGTACAATGTTACCTGAAAGGACGAGCAGCTAAACTTCAGCGAAAGCTTCTTTGACACAGACTTAAATCAGGCAGCTGAACTTTCAAATGTTTGTTTGTAAAAATTTTTTTAAACTATTTATCATTTCACTTCATAAATACATAGCACTTTGTGTTGGTCTATCATAGAAATTCTCAATAAAATACAGTTCTGTCTGTGGTTTTTACGTGACAAAAAGTCGACAATTTCAAAGAGTCAAGACGACATTTTAGCAAGGCGCTGAGCGTGTGGATGATCGTGCTAAGACTGATCAACTGAACGGATCATTTCCTTTCATTTATTGCTGCTGCTCCTGACACGGCTGAACCCTTGGAACCAATGGATGTGTAACACCTAAACGTTTCCCCGTGCAACACGTTGCCTGAGTAAAACTGTTCCATTGATCAGCAGGTGAAGCTACGTTGTGCCGACCTGCTTTGCTTCTACGTCCTGCAGATTTCTTCTTCTTCCTCTGACTCTTTCAGCACACACACTGTCTATACTTGTGAGGACATTCATTGACATGACCTGACAGACCAAAACCTAATTCTAACCCTGACCCTAAAACCCAGTCTTGGCCCTCGTAAATCCCTTTAAAGGTGTGAGGACCAGCCAAAATGTCTGGATTCTGTTGGTAGAAAACGAAATCTGCTACAGGAGAACACACACACACACACACACACACACACACACACACGCACGGACATGCAGGAAACAGAATGGGATGCAAACAATGTGAGTCCAGGTCATAAATGTTGCAGCGGGTTCCCTCTTCAGAGATTTGAAGCAGTGTTTTTTGAAGTGCTTTTCTGTGGTCTTTTGTTTTCGAGCGGCTGCCTGAGCGCCGTCGGCTCGTCCCTGCGTGTGCATGTGTGTCCCTACGTGTTGGGGACAGAACACCGACTTCTTCACGCTGCTCGGGTGATGTGCGGTCTTTGGACTCCCCGCCACCTTATCACAACAACACAAATGTGGTCGATCGGTCTCTCTGCTCTCTGCTTTCCCATCCATTTTCCTTTTCCCGCTCTTTATGTTCCCTTCCTTCCCCTCGTTGCGGTGGTTGTAGACGACAAGCAGCACACAGTACAGAGAGGAATTTGATCTCGTCTGTGGAGCAGTGTTCTTGGCATTGTTTGACATGGGCTGGTCTCTGGATGCGACACACCAGATGGCGTCGACTTCAGCATTGGATGGAAGCTGAGATGCCGTGGGTGTCGGCATATCTGCTTCACAAACCTACATTTCAGACTGTGTTTCAAAGCTTTTTTTCTAAATGTGGAATTGAGTTGAGAGCCATTTAATATGAAGCATATTTCAGCATATGGTAGTGAAATTAATTCCTTGCTAAAATAAGTAAAACTGCTGCTGTTTTCCTTTAATTTAATAGTCTCGCTCTCTCGTTGCACTTTTGAGTTTGATACGTGATTATATGAAATGACTGGGTGGACCGGGGGTTCAAACTGAGCTGTTGTCTTAGAGGTCACATTGTTTCTTTATATTAATTATTTTCCAGAGTAAAATCCTACATTTATTTTACAATAGTCAGCAGAATATAACCTAGTAATTATGTTCCTTTTGCACTTTTCAAGGCCCAATCACCTTCGGTGACAAGTCGAAGTTTTGGAACCATTAGTGAGTCTGTGCCACAGGATCACATGCAGCAAACAGGCTCATTAGGAATTAGCAGATCACAGATCTGAGCTGCAGACTGACTATTCGAAGCGTTAAAAGCGAGCATGAAAAAGTGAAAACTCACAGGTAAACATGTCACCGACGGCAGCCGTCAGTGTGGTAAGGTCACTTCTCTTTGAACGTGTTAAAAACCAGCCATCGGCTTTTGATATTTTAATCTGGTGACACCAGAATAAAATGTTTTGCAAAAGTCCAGTCTTGGAGGAGGTGAAAAATTTTGCCAAAAGTAAACATCCAACTTTAAGTGCTGATAAAGACGGTTTCACAAAAAATCTAAAATTTCTCCTGCTGTAAAATAGTCAGATGTTGGGACATTTCATGGCAATCAGCCCTTAGAGATCGTGTGTTAAGGTTGTTTCTTGATCTCAGGGTGACGTAAAATAAGCCCAGTGGAAACATGTTGGAGAGATTCTAACTATGAAAATCAAACGCTTTTTTTGATCAGCCGTGAAGTACAGCGCGGCTTTTGTGACTGGCTGAGAGACACTCAGTGAGGATTAAGTTTTTGTCTCAACCCAGAAAACCCAGAAAAGTTTTGTTTTGTAGGAGCAAGTGAAAGAAAAATGGCAAAATTGTAAGTCAGTTAGTGGCTGAAGGTTGACGCGGTTTTTAATCCAGAATGGACTGAGGCGGACGTGTTCACCAGCGGAATGTGAAACGGCACCATGAACCAAAGCACAAAATTCCACTGGATAGAAGTGAAACCTGTATATTGATTATTGTGTATAAAGCCCTGAAGAGTTTCACAGAGTAAAAAATATTGTTGAAATGACATTGAATCACAGCATTTTTTGTTTGATTTGAGTCGTTGACTTCACATTGTTCAGCTGTTGAAACAACGACCTCCTGCAATATATCTAAAGGATATCGGGACACGTTTCTCTGTTGGGACCTCCTTAAATCATAATTATTTAGGTCTGCTGCCATTTTGATGAAATCTTAAGAAATCAGAACTTGCCATTCAGAATTTTCAACTTTTTCAAAAGTTGAAAAAGATTTTTGGGGAAATCGTTTCCCTGCCACATTTCTTGTTGGGAACCGAATCCACTGTCATGATCTATTCAGTTACTTCCAGCCATCTGCAGCAGAATCAGGGCGTTTGTCATCTCCAAAACCTGAATCAGTTGAAGAAACACGAACACAGCGTTACTCATCGATATGAGAGGCTGACATTTAGCACCGATGATTCACGGAGCTCCAACACTAACACTAACTTGTCATCTGCTGCAAAAGTAAAACCTAAACCACGACGTAAGACCTGTCCGGTGGATAGTGTGTGTGTGTGTGTGTGTGTGTGTGGTGTGATGGGGGCTTTAATGGCCTGGTCATCTGCTGCACGCCAACAGCCTGGTCAGGTCACTTTCTACTCCCTCGCCTTCTCCTAAACAGCTTCTGTGTGATTGATTGGCAGCTTGTGTGCAGTTGCTAATGTGCAATTTGTGTTGTATGTGGTGAAAGGTCAGTGTGTGTGTGTGTGTGTGTGACAGTCAGATGACACTTCATCTGATTAAGTGAGAGTGACTCTTGTCAACCTCTATAGCACCAGGCGAACCTCAGCTCAGCACATTCCACATTGTTTCCAATTAGAAGCAGCAAAACTATTTAACACGTACAAATGAAAAACTTAAAAACACGACAGACAAGACAATGGAATGAAAGTCTGACACTACAAACCTACTGTACAGTAGATGTAAATGACCTGCGAGAGCCCACGGACGTCACCGGTTCATCGTGTGATACGTTGTTGGCATCAGCCTGTTATTCATCAGCTCCTGTTGCGTTAAAATTAAAACTCACTTATGTTTGATGACTTTACTCTCTCACACATGTGACTTGGCTGAATTTTAGATTTTAACTCTGCTGAGAAGTGAACATATTACTACGACAAACACTGATGGGGCAAGAAATCTGGGGTGTTTTCCCAGATTGTGTGAATGTTCCCATCATGTTTCTACTGTGTTTCAGTCATACTTCTCTTCAATGCTCCAACAACGTCCATTGTTGACCGAAAACAATTGAGACCTACATCAGCCGGGCAAACTGCTCCATTGGGTGACACGTTTCATCATTTACAAGGTGGAGACTTTTCTACGGCTGAAGTCTGAAGGAAGCTCAATTTCTTAGGAGTTTGACAATTAAGAGAAGTTGGAGCCACATTTGTACAAAAATGTCTTGAACATGGCTTTTTTAGAATAAAGAACATACCTGGTTATTGTGTTTTTTTTTTTTTTTGGTTTTAGGACAATAAAGGTCTATGGACCAAGACAATAATCCAGGCTGAAGACAGACAGTGGAGGCATGAGTTGAGACGATTCTTTGTTGGTTTTAGTGTCTGTGGGGATTGTTGAAAATACCTTTATTTACAAAATGAAAATGATGAAGTTCGTCCAAAAACAAACATAAGGAAATTAAAGGGATGTGCAGACACTCACACATCGGGTAGTAATGATAAAAAATAATTAGCTTATTGCGAAATGCATGCAGTTGGCTTTTCTGATACGTTACTGTGATCATAACAAGGTCTAATTCATCAAATCTTGGGGTGGCCAGATGATTCATCGTATCAAATTTTGACAGGGTTAAATGTGACCGGGTGTTTGATGAACAGGTTCAGTATTAACGCATTTGTATACTACATTTATGTAAATGAACTTTTAACTTTTCATATTATTTTAAAAAACAAATGTTCTGCATGTTTTGTTGTCCACATGATATGTTGATGTTGCGGTTTATTGTCAAGGCAGGATTTTGTCAAGTAAGGCTTGACTTTGCCCTGTGGCCACGTACCGTTACATGATCTCAACTTGTGCCACTTTATTAAAGGCAAAACTGTAAGTGGGCACATCTGAAATATTGATAATTCCACAAACAAACCACACTTGTAAATGTGGTGTGTGCCTTCATTGCCTGTTTCCTGTTTGTGTTGCTTTGAACAACTGCCTGAATCTGATATCACAGTAATTAACGTGGTTGTAATTGGTCATAATTACTGAAAGAAACATGGGGAAGAAAAATGAATTGTCCTTTAAGGCTCCTAGTGTTTAAGCTGTTACTGTACCAGAAGTAATGGAGCATTCCGAACTCTACACCAAGAGCAGGATCACGCTCCTGGGAGTTCCTCTGAAAGTCACGGAGGCTAAAAGAACGAAGAAGGACTGTAAATCAGTGCACCCACACGCAGCGGATCGTACGGAGGAAGGACGAGGGGTGAGGAGGGTTGTAGGTTGTGGCCCTGCAGCCGCTGCATCCGCTCCCGGATTCAGACACACACTTGTTTGAAGCTGCCATTCAAAGAGTTTCTGGTATGTGGTGGTCAATGGAGACAAAGGGGCAGAGTGAAATATTAATACAGGCTATTGTGTTCAAGCTTGCTGGAAACGTCTGATTGTCTCCTCGTATGTCTGTGTGTGTGTGACTGGGGTGTATTTATGTGCAGCAAACACAAACCGTGGCTTGTTTTTTTTCATCCAGCAAGGTGCAGCTAAGCTTCCGAGAAGTATGTGGCGCCGAGATAGATTTGGTTCAATATGACGGAGTAAACTGATCAGCTTTGAAAGGAAGATGAGTGTGTGTGTGTGTGTGTGTGTGTGTGTGTGTGTGTGTAATCATCAGACATCCCCAATCTGCCCTGGAGACAGCGCGTAAAGATGTCTATGATAATTTATTCGCTATAAATGAACCTCCATTTATAGATTTTAATGAAATCCTAATTCCCAGCTTAATACACTCCCCTACTTTTATAGAGACATAAGTAATAGGCAAAGGGACATGAAATTATTTTATTCTGATATTTATTACACCCATTTGACTCCTTTGCAATAAAGTTCAAAATTAGATCCAGACTGAAAATTATCTAACAAATGATATCATTTGAATCACCTAATTAGAAGGGGCAATCTTCCCTGTTTGACGGAGGAGGTTTAACTCCCATTATGAGACGAGAATATAAAACGTGATCTCTGTAGGGGATGTCGTATGCGCACGCGGATATGAAGGGTGTGATGCTTTTCACACAAATCCAAAATACGCCAGGCTTCAGAAAGGCTTCTTTCTGAACGAGGGGGCTGCAGGTCAGGAGTTTCTCCTTAATCTGTTTTCAGTGGTGACGAAAACCTCCAAGTGAGAACAAAGAGAGAATCTGAACTGACGTTGGACACGATAACGACCAACCGATCCCACAGGTCCCAGCCGGCCCGCGGCTGTGCTGCTAAAACGTTTGAAAAGGATGTACAAGGAAATACATAGGTGGAGCTAATTTGAACCACTTCATTCGAACCTCTATGACTGTCAACAGCGTTTATTAGTGAATTCTGTTTTTATAAAAGGTAACTAGTCAAATGGATGTGGTTAATTGTAGCCAAGTAAAAGTACCAGCACAAGTAATTCAGTAAATGTGGTCAGTTCCTCACCAGCTGCGGAGGGAACAGGATTAATTTATCGATTCATGGATTTTACACATATTTCGTAATGCACAGTTTCCATGGCAGCAGGACAGTGTTTGTAGATGGAGACCCACCATCTACTCCGACCACCTCGTATATCAGCAGATCTCAACCCATCCACGGCCTAGACGACGAGGTAACTCAGCTAAATGTTTCCTAACAGGACCAGACGCGAGGAGTGGAGGGCAGCACCGAGGCCTGGATTAAAGATCGTCACAGCCAAAGACAAAACGCCTGCCGACAGAATAAACCCACGCAGCACTCGGCAATCATCTTCAAACATCCGCATCCCTCCAACTGGACCCGTGGATGAACTGCATGTACCACTGAACCGGCCCACTCCCCAAACCCAGCTCCTTGCATTGTCTTAATGCAGGCCGAGCATCTGTGTAAATCCAGCCTTTGTCACCCAGCATGCTCCCTGAGGCCCCCCCTCCCCGTCGGTGTGTATAACCCCAGGCAGAGCGCACCCCACTGGGTGGTAACTTGTGTTGTGAGGTTCCCAGCTGTCCCCACACGGCTGCTGCCTGATCCGCACACAGCACACTGACCCAGATTCCTGCTGCCTGTGTCTGTGGGGGTCCCGCCTGTGTGTCGGCTGCATATTTGTGTGTACACACACACACACACACACACAGCAGTAACCCGCTGTTCCAGTGGCAAAGAGAGAGTCTTGTGGAACAAGGCTGGATGCAAACAGTGTTTACAGAGCAGAATATGAAAGCAGAAATGTGTCTTCTGGAAGAGTGTTGACAAAACGTGAACTGACTTTTTTAAATAAAAAAATGTTTTAAAGAAAAGTGACATTCACAGATTCCAGTTACTGAATTTTGAGGTTCCTTTACTTTTCCGCTGTGTCAAACTGAACTTTGAGTAACTAGGAAAAAGCTCCAATCCAGTGTTTATGGGAATTTAATAGTCAGATGCTTGAGTCAGGCCTAAAACTCGATGCTGATCCACACAGGAAACCAAAGCCAGTAAGTGAGCGGCACGAAACCGAGCCACAGTTCCTGCCGTCTTCAGGTTCTGACGCGACACCGTGAGCTGCATTAATCAAAGGGCGGCATCGGGCTGAAGTCACAGTTTGTGCTTCATTTACTGAAGTGTTTAAAGAGTCTCTCATACGCAGAAATGATCATAGCAGGAAGAGAATGAGACACATTCAGGGAAGAATCTGTGAGGAGCAGATGTTAACAGACACGAGCGTGTTCACTGAGGCTGAGGAAGTACAAGCAGGTGTGTTTAACGGCGGAAAACTGGGAATTAGAGAGAAAAACGTAATGAGACACGTACGAATGAAGACACCCTGTCCATCCATCAGTCCATTACTTCAACATGCGTTTCCTGTCAGAGGGCGAGCGGTGGGTCCAGCCTGGACAGACTGAAAATCAAAAGATTATGATCCAATTAAAACAAAGAGTTGCTGGAACTAAAATGGATTTTTGCTAAGATGTTTCCGTTTATTTAGCTCCATTTGACATTGACCGTGTCCTCTCCCGCCTGCTCCGCTCTGATTGGTCTGACCTACTCTCTCGCTCCAGCTCTGAAGTAAAATGGAACTCAGTGAAACCACAGAGCACATCAGCGTACAACCGTTCCGTTGGTGGACCTGACCGGCAAGACGTCCTGCTGCTGCAGCCGACGTCGTCGCGTACCAGTCGTAATCGGCAGAAGAAGAACTGGCAGTGATTCTGCGCTCTGCCCCGAACGTCTCCGCACTCTTCACCCGCTTCACTAAAACTGCCTTTATCAGCTCAGAAGACACTGCGAAAGGTCAGAGCGCAGCCGTCCCTGTCAAACGGCGAGGAGCTTACGCCTGCCTCCATCTCACGCAGACTGGATTACTGCAGTGCACTTTCTCTGGCCTCGCTCGCAGATCAATAGCTCACTGCAGCTGATTCGAATGCAGCGGCTCACTTCTGTACCAGGAGCAGGAGAAGCCAAGACGTCGCTCCAGTCGAATCCTTTGGTTTTAGGTCTAATTTTAAACTTTAATTGATTTCTTTCAAAGTGTGTGGGTCGTGTTGCCGCCTCCTTGCTCTTGGACTACGTGAGCCGGTGTGATCTTATGATCCAGTTCTTCTTGTTCCAAATCTAGGTTAAAGATGGAGGCTCTTTAAAATAGACTTAACCACAAGACACTGAGCGGTAACTGCCCAACCCACTGAGCTTTTCCTTGAGACTTCAGCTCTGCATGATATCCATAAAAAATAAACTCTTTAAAATTGTATGAAGAAATGTTCAGATATTTCACAGAAGAAAAACAAAAAAAACAAAGGTGAATTAAATCATTCATTGCCCTGAGTGGGCATATTTAATTTTGCCAAGAATGCATATTTAATTGGAAAATATCTTTTGTCATAATAACGACGGTTTGACCAGTAAAGAGGATAATTAACTCCAGCAGCTCTGAACTCTTTGGTGCTTTGAGTTTATTGTGCGGGTGTGTGTTCGGTGTGGTGTCTCATGGCCCTGACCGACCACGCAGGATTGGCCGTTCCAGGAAACCCTAGTGCTGAACTGAATAATTGATCACCGAGTCTCCCAGCAGTCTCTCCGTGAGCTCTCTGTTGGCCTCACAGTCTGTCTGCCACTTTGTTTTCCAGGCCTTACTGTACAATTCCCCCACTGCATGAATTTGTCTTCACTGTGTGTGTGTGTGTGTGTGTTGGGGGGGCATCTTTGCAGTACCAGTGGACAATATTTATCACATATCCGGTGTCTATGCCTGTATTTTCAAGCCTGTGTGTCTCTCTGGTTTGCAGTTTTTGGTAAAGTTGCTGTGGAACTAACACAAAGTCCATTTCTAGAAAAGTTGAGATGCTGCGTAAAATATAACAAAAAAACACAAGAGAAAATGCTGCGATTCACGTGAATCAAAGTCTACAGTATTTCTAACTGTACAAAGACGTGATAACGTACTCATCATGACGTCGTTGAATACTGGACTGTGGGTCAGCGGCTGATTCGCATGCTGTTACTTCAGAGAACGCGTGGTTTCTAAAAGGCGTCACATTGGTCCGTGCGTGAGCTGGGCCGGTCAGGCTGTCGCTCCAGCTGCTGAAATGGGTAAATGTTGTTGCCCATTTGTGCCCTCGATCCTTTCAAGATGTTTCAAGACCTGCTGCTTGATCACGGTTTGGGGCCCGATTGTAGCCGACTACAAAAGCAACGGCAGCGCCAAAAGGTCAGAACACACCTCATTTATGAAGAGCAGAGTGAGTTCAGCCCAGAAGGTCTGATCACGAAGTTTCCTTTTCGTGCTTTGATAGTCGCATCTTGTGATCTGTCTGATCTTTGCATGTCATTACCGACTTCTTTGACTAATGGCTTTTTGCACAGGAAAAACTTTTAAAAACAACATGTTTTGGCGCGTGATCAGTTTTTTCCGTAGCAGTTCCCAGGCTCAGGTTCTCTGTGGGCTTCATGGCAATGCCCACACATTCCAGTAAGAGTGACTGCTTATCAATGACACACACACACACACACACACACACACACACACTCTAAGTTGGCCTGCCCTCACTTTAGCCTGACCCTCAGGACTAGAATTGCTCAATTCTCCCTTTTTTCCCTTTTTTTGCACATGAAGAGCGATTTGTGAAAGTAAAAAGTGAGGGGAGATATGTGTGTCATTAATCCTGCTGCTGCCCCCCCCCACAGGACTACTGTGAGGCTTCTGGGTGCGTTTGGGTGCTGAGTGCTGTGATTAAGGCAGAGATGCTGAGAGGCATGAGCCACGGCCAAAGCCATTTGTGTGTTTGGCTGCGGAAACGGAATCAGTGACTCGATGGGCGTTCTGCCTCATTTCAACGAGCACACGCTATTAGGCAAACAAAGTAAATACAGGAAATAACAACATGCGCATTTAAAAGGCAGCGACTGGTGCCGCAGTGAAACTTTGCCTGGCAGACGTCGGCGCAGCCTGAGGCCTGTTTAAGCTGCAGTCTCAGGCCATGTTGGGGTGTTTGGGGAGAGTGAACGTAATGCTAATGGACAGCAGAGCAGAACAAAGCCGAGTTCCTCATTAACTGTAACGTCTGGGACCTTCTCTTCATCTTTTTTTCTTTTTGATCTGTGCACTTTGGTTTTGTGGCTTATATTCGTGCAGCTGAAGTGTCGTTCTCAACTATCGGGTCCATGATGGCCTGATTTCCAGCTCCCACCCCGTCACCTTAATACATTTATATCTGCCCTTTAATCAAATCTCTGTAATTTTTCTATTAATATCTTTATAATTCTCCATACAATAATTCAATACCATTTCAGGGTACCAACCTTTATTGACATGTAATTATACCATAAAAATTCTAAAAAAGAACATGTTTGTGTCTCCATCTTAAAGGCTTATCACAATTGAAAAGGCCCATTAATTCAGATAAAGCATTGGTGTAAAATATGACAAATGGAAAATTTCCCCCATGATGTACATGGCTTTTTGACATTTTCTAGAACATGTTCAGTTTTCCAGTCATGAAAATACAAGCGAATCGAATTAAGCAAATAAGACAAATGATTGCACTGTTGTTTGTTAGAGGAAAATGACCTAGTTGTGTGTGGTAAAAGCATGGAAACGTCGTCGCTGACAGACCTTAACATCACCAGTCAGCCACAACGCAGGCGCAACAGAGACTCAAACACAGACGATTCCGTCAAAACGACGAAGAGAAGATGAGAAAACTGACGGGAAGGACTCATTTGAAAACAAGGAGCCTTATCTGCCACATCAGTGAAACTGTTCCTCATTAGGGAGACAATAAAATATAAATGACACTTTAATTGCAACTTCAATTCAGTTAGACTAAGGGCATTTACATTGTTAATGGTATTTATATGGCCATTACGTAAAGCAAATACTTTCTACATCTTATAATGTGGAACGCTGATCTTCACAGGGAACTTCTCTTTGATCCCTGCCTCGCTCTGATGGACGATGTTTAGTCAGACATGATCTACTGCTAAACAAATGTGTACAGACTGAGAGATGAGTGAGGCTGGAAAAGAGAGAGGGAGTATTGACGTATCATTAATCCCATCTGCGTTTCAACAATGCTGCTTGTCTGGACAACAGCCAATATTTCCCATAGTTCAACAGAGAATTATTACATTATACTGTTCTCCTTCTGCGGCGCTTCCCCGAGCTGCAGTTTGGGCAAACATCATGTGTTGGATCTGAAATAAGACTTTGATGGCTATAATCCTTTAAACAGATACAAAATCTGTTAACTTCTTTATAGGGACATCATGATGCCAAACTCACGAGATGAAATTGCCACAGTAAAAAAGTTATTTATACTTAAAAAAAAAGACTTAAAATATTTCCTGAATAAAAGAATACATGATGCTCCTTTTGAAATATGCTAAACGGGAGTCATATTTCACGTTAATATGAGCTTGTTTCATTTTTATTATTATTGCACATCCGTGCTTAAGTCAGTTGATAGAGAAGGTTGTCAGCAATCCCATCTTTGAACCACTCCGATAAAATCACATTTTAATGTCATCCCATAACAGGTTACAACAGACCATCAATTCTCCGATAATGCTGTAGCTGGGGCAGCAGGTCTCTATGTAAAGCAAACTTTAAGACTTTTAGATGACACTGTGTCCATCAATTCACTGATGGGCTTTTCGAACATTACCTAACACAACAGGAAACTCCAGAGTCACCAGTGAGCCTCAGCCGTCCCCTGAAAGTAAAGCAGCTAAATGGAAGTTTTCCATTTCACTTTGGTTTTCCACAGCGACGGGTTTGATTTCGTGAGATCTGATGGTGGATGAAGTCCTACAAATGGCAACCAAGAGCCTTGACACTGGTCCTGATGGTGGAGGGGTGAAGGTCTAGAAAGAATGTGTAGGCAGACCACAGGCTCAGGTGGTCTAAATGTTCTCTGGCTACTATATGATTTTTCAGCAGGTTCCCCTCAAAATATTGGAAAATAGCAGAGCAGACACAGCTGACGGTTTCTTCCTGCTTGAACCTAATTAAAAGCTTCATTTCAGTCAATTAATACAGAACCTGATTTTAACAAGAGATTTTATCACTGACCCCATCAATTAGGAAAATGCGAACCAAACTATTGTATTATTATATATATTATATATATACTATATATTGATTTATGATCAATATATAAAATAATATATTTATTATGGTTTTTAAGGCTCAAACGCGCCTCCTAGTGGTGAGCCAGGGATGACTGACGTAGACTAGACTGAGTGAGTGTTTTGAAGGGACAAAGTTGCCTTGAACAGAAAAATGCAAACACTTCCATTACCTTTTGTTGCAGCTGCATTTATGGCCCTTTTCTATTTATACTCTTTTGCCGTTTCCTGGTTTTATGGATATATGTGGCTGCATATGCACGCAGTGTTTGTGAACATTTAGGCCGGACCTGTCTAAAGCGAGGAGAGTGAAAGATGAGGACAGGCAGGGCTAAGATTATGGGGATGCATTAAGGGGTTTTTCTTCTCCTTGTTGCCACTCACACACCCTGGCGGGAGCTTTTCAAGGAATTCCAAAAGGCTGTGGCTATGACAAATTTATGTGGATACCGGATCACATAAACCTCTTCTGATTTTTGGGATTGAAGATGGGTGGAAATGGTGATTGCAAAATGTGCCTGTTTTTGGACAGAGTAGAGTCACCATCGCCCTCAGCTGCCTGCGAAAAATGGCAAATCAGCTGAAAGCACAAAGGCATCTGTTCAGGGACATGGACAACATCTCCCATTCCCCATGAGCTTTTATTGTGTAAAACTACACGAAGCATTTACTGACATTTGTTTGTCTCTGCTAAAAACATAAAAGGACATAAAACCTAAACGTATAATAAAAAGTATTAATACTATAGTGAGTCTCTCGAGGATTTTGCAGAACCTTCTTTCAGTTCTTGCATGGCAGCTTTTCTGAAAGCACTGTGATGCATGTTGTAAGGTTTTTCTGATTGTGTGCTTTATGGATTTTAATGGATTTTCAAACTCGTGGTAGATTGGTTACCTGCAATTTGCTCCCTATGGGTCAAGCCAGCACCTTGTGTGTTAGCTCTGCCATCATGGGTGTGTGTGTGTGTGTGTGTGTGTGTGAATGAAAACCAACTGTGTAAAAGGCTTGAGCTAACAATGAGGTAACAATGAGGTGAAGTGACGGGGTCATTAGCACACACACAGAAAAAGGTGGGCGTGTCATCCAAGGTGCCGTTAAGGCAGCCACCCCATCTCTATTATATTAATATTATAATAATACTATTCTCTATTATTAATTATAACCTATGAAATATCTTAATGATAAATCGCTCAAATACATAGTGGATTAGTATTATTTAGATGCAACTTCATGCATCAAACGCTTTACTGATCGAAAGGCAGCCCAGAGAAATATCAATCTCTGTAATGGTCAGATAGCCCGAGTACATGTTTTACTACTGTGCAGTTCATAGATTATATGCAGCGGGTCCTAAACGAAATAGTCTTTATTAAACATCACATCAGAAGCTGAGAGCAAATATTTTTCTCAGTCCTGAGGATGTTCGAGTGTCCACTGTCGATCCGTGTCCATCCATCACTCGTTAATAGTCAGGTCGTGTCCTTTGGCCAAGGCTTTCAATCATTCAACGCTTGAATGCTTACCAAAAACAAAGTCAGGAGAAAAATGTGCTCTTCAAAGGATCCTCAAATGCTGCTTTTCTGAAACACAGAGCCTTATGGCAGGTAAAACCCAAAGCAATGAACAATTTATCTCCTGAACGCATCTCAGGAGCCAGACACACATTGAATTCCTTGATCCCCCCTTTCTCCCATGTCTAATAAATTAAGGAATAAGCGGGGTTAGGGAAGTCAGATCAGCAAGCACATTAGATTTGATTATTGCCTTTGCCTCTGACGCTGTATTATTGCTTTGGGATCCCCAGAGAAGAGCTGTCTGCACCAAAGGTGAAACTCAGAAACTCAGGTTGGTAAAATTGGGCAGCTGCGAGGAAGCTGTGGGAGCAGAGGAGGGCAAGGTGAAGACAGGGGGAGGAATATACAGGGGTCTTGGAGGAGTTCAGTCTTAATAAGAGCGTCTGGTTTCGTAGGAGATGAGGGAGGGAGGCAGGTAGATTGGGTGAGGGAAACACAAGACAAATAGGTTGCAAGGGAGGCAGAAAGTCGAGTTGAGAAAGCAGAATCTGTAGCACAGAGCAGAAAATAATATCAGGATATATAATAATAACCAGGACTGTTTTTAATGTCAAAGGGGAAATAAGACAGTGCAGCTACTCTTCACTAGGAGGAGAGGATCATAATCACTGTGAATTTGATATAACAGCGCAGTATGAATCTCAATCGATCATAACGCAATGTGGCAGGGTTGGGGCCTATTAGTCGTCTTAGTAACCGAAGCCAGTTGAGGCTGCTGGGCCGGAGCTGCAGCCTGTGGAGACTAACACCCACAGAATGGAGATATCTGATGGAGAGCTGGAAGTCTCCTTAACTTTATCAAGATTGATCATGTCAGTGATCCTCTTCATCATGACCGTAAGCAGTGCCACTCTAATACACATACAGTAAGCGTTGTCGATACCCTCATGTCACTTATAGAAGACGGAGCAACCGAGGCAACTTTCCCTGTTGGTAAACACGTTATGGAAAATTGATGAAGCTGCATTTGTATTAAATATTCATTTCACATTTTGTCCTTATCTTCGCTCCCTAAAAAAACCTAACATTAGTCCACCCTCAGTATTCTCATGATCACACTGCCTCCACTGTTGTGTGCAAAGTTGTGATTTCTCGTATTCGGTACAGTCACAACGACCAGGAAGCAGAAGCTGCATCAATATGAACACAAACGAGGACAGTTTAAAGATGTGAACCTGTACGTTAATGTAAAAAAAGAAAACATAGGGAGGTGGACCCAAGAGTCCTTCTGCTGCCTGGGCACCACCATCACCCAGGAGCTCAAATGGGAGCAGAACATCAGCTCGCTCACCACCAAGTTTCACCTCCCGGTGAAGATGCTGGTGAACTTCTACACTGACATCATCGAATCCATCCTCACATCCTCCATCACAGTCTGGTTCGCTAAAGCCACAAACAGGGACAAGGCCAAGCTGCCTCCACTCAGCCTCCCTCTCTAGGACACAACCATGGGCAGCCAGGATCACATCTGACCTTTCAGACATTAATTCTTTCTGCCCATCCCCAGAACCAGGACCTCATGCCACAGGAACATTTACTTCACTACAGCCAGGCTACTGGACAGTGCCCCACCCCCACAACCCACGCTCTCCGATTAATTCAATTCAATTCAGTTCAACTTTACTTATATAGCGCCAATTTACAAAAGGGTCATCTCAGGGCACTTTACATAATAAAGTCAAGACTATACAAACATGTAGAGAAAACCCAACAAATCCCCCTTGAGCAGCTATAGGCAACAGTGGAGAGGAAAAGCTCCCTTTAACGGAAGAAACCTCCAGCAGAACCAGGCTCAGGGTGGACGGACATCTGCCTTGACCGGTTGGGCAGAGTGGAAAGTGGAGAGAGAAAAGAACAGAGCAACAAAAGCAGCAACAAAACATTGAGCAGGTTAATAGGACACACAGCGCCAAATCCTGGGACACCAGAAGACAGGGACACAGAGAGGGAAAAAGACGACTACGGGAAAAAGAAGATACAGAGTTAATGTCATACAGTGGTGACATTATAGATGTGGGGTGAGAGGAGAGAATGAAGAGAAGAGGAAGTGTCTCAGTGCAGAGTCCCCCAGCAGTCTAAGCCTATAGCAGCATGACTATAACCAACTAAAGCTTTATCAAAAAGGAAGGTTTTGAGCCTAGTCTTAAAAATAGAGAGGGTGTCTGCTTCCCAAATCTGGACTGGGAGCTGGTTCCACAGGAGAGGAGCTTGATAGCTAAAGGCTCTGCCTCCCATTCTATTTTTGGAAATTCTGGGAACCACAAGTAGGCCTGCATTTTGGGACCGAAGTGGTCTAGTAGGATGATATGGTACTAAGAGATCTTTTAAATATGATGGGGCTTGGCCGTTTAAAGCTTTATAGGTAAGAAGAAGGGTTTTAAATTCTATTCTGCATTTAATGGGAAGCCAATGGAGAGAAGCTAATGAAGGTGAAATATGATCTCTCTTACCAATCCCAGTCAGTAATCTTGCTGCAGCATTTTGGATTAAATTACACACTCACTTTCTGGACTGCATTTTTTATTTTATTTTCTCTGCCTTTGTGTACATACGTCACATTTGGTGCGTGTCACACGTTTATATTTTATATATTTTTAATTGCATGTTTGCTCCTCCAAGACAGATTCCTACTACTGTTAAGTGTTCTTCACTGTGCGGGTCAATAAACGGTTTTCCGATTCTGATATTTTCTAGGTGCACTGTCAGTTCAGGGTGGTCCAGGGCCTCATACCGATTATCGATAACCAAGCGATTAAGCCAAAATCAACAACAAATAATCAATTGTAAGTTGGTGAAGTCGCTGGCTAAATGAAGGCGGCCTGGCTAGTATACATGGATAGGGTGCAGAACTGTGCGGCATCAAATCCCACCCACCCAGGCACCGGTGCCCCCTGCCAGAGTGTGCTTTTGGAAATCCAGTGTTTCCTCATGGCTTAGGCATGTCTGCAGAGAAGAATGGGATTGTATCCCTAGAACTGGGATCAGATACACACTACAACCAGACAGTGAAAAGTGAAGAGGCTTGACATGGGGAGGAGCACAGCAGCAGTGAAGGGGGGGCTGCTGGTCTTCACATGTTTAAGCAGTTCTGATTGTGTCGGTGCTCACATGCACTAAAAACATAAACTGTGAGAGGAGTTTACGCTGCAGCGCCGAGCAGAGGTGTGATTTCCGGGTTTGATGCAGGAATTCAATTTTAACCTCAGAGCTAATCAATATGCAGTTTGTGGCGTATCCAGGCCTCATTATCCCACGTTCTCTAACAGCACTGTCTAAAGACTTTTATCCTGAGCAGTTATTTTGAAGTAATTATGAATAGGTAGTTTATTTAAGGAGAAAATAACCCTGATATCATCATGAGAAGCAAATGACACACTGTTATCCTTGGATAATTACATTCATTCATTCTTCAAAGAACCAGCTGATATGTTAAAATACTACAAGTATTAAAGGTACTCCGCTGTTTTTTTCAGCTCCGAACCAATAAAGGAAAACATCAGCATCTCCACTAAATATGGGAACATGAACACACACTTACACACACACACACACACACACACACACACACAAAGACAAACAGAGGAGAATAAAAAGATTTGAAATAGAATTATTTCTGGTCCAGTGCACTAAGTAAAAATCAATTCCCCATTATAGAAATAGGATACAGAAAGGAATTAAAACTTAATGAGGTTTTCCAGCTAGAGTCCACCCACTTTTTAACCCTGCGCTTGGCAGTACGGCAAAGCACTGCACGTATGTCCCAGATTATGTGTGTCTGAAAATGTTCCGTGTGCACTCACGTGTGCACATAAGCCCCCTCTACTGTGCATGGCTGCGACAGGATGACAGTAATTCTGCTGCATCCTTCAAAGCATCCCATTCCTCCCAGGTATTCAAACCCATTTGTCTCCTCACACACACACACACACACACACACACACACACACCTCAATCTCTGTTGGCAGTATTGATCTTCAGTTGATCCACGGTGACAAAAGACAAAGCTTTTCATGTGACAGGCAATTAGATAGTTGTGGATCCAGCCGCAACACGGGCTGGGTAAATACTAACAACACCAGTCCAATTGGAACTGGGAAGAATGGAGGTCACAGAAGACAAAGACCTGCCTTCAAGTAATCTGCATGTCCTCTAACACCTCCCGGTTTACCTCACAGCACTGCTACATGTGTTGATTAGATTTTTATTAGCTTTGAAAACACATACAGTCTATGTAGTCATCCATCATCCAGTTCCTCATTATCTCCATGGCTGATGTACAGTGGAGTATATGGGTTAGACAAAGGGAATAGCAGCTTTAGGGTGAGGTTACATTTTGTCAATCCCCAAGGGAAAAACAGAAGAAGCAGAATCAAAAGAAGACGATCTGGAACACGGTACAAAACACAGAATATAACAAACGCCTAATAGGTAATTACAGAGGTGAGAGACAGTGGAAATGCAAACAGTGAGAAGCACCAGCAGCACAGTATTGACCCGATTAAAGCTGAGCAATCAGGGACAGTTTGCACGGATGGACGATGCTTAGCATGCTGGGAGCAGGGGAGACCAAAGTCCAGTGGCAGCAGAAACAAGGGACCGGTGGCAGCGTCCAGGGCAGCCTCATTATCCTGCCCATTCGTAAACCGTCCACTCACAGCGAATCTTCCGTTTGGTTTTCAGTTCCAGATCTGTGACCCTTCAGCTCCGGATGCATTTCTGGGGTCTTTTTGGCTAAAGTCAGGGACGCAGTTTAAACTAAACAGAAGCTTAACTAGACTGCAGCCTTACAATAAACAGGTGAACCGGGAACAAAAGAACAGGGCGGAGCTGGGAAACGGGAAGAATTATTATTAATATTAATATTATAACTGACACTGGTATGTAATTATCAGATTGTCAGGCATTAGCTTCTTGGTCATGTTAAATCTGTTTTTGACAAGGTTAAAACAAGATTTGAAGAAAGACTGAACTCAGTTGGCATCTGTTGTGCAGCTTGTAATACAGTCCACAGTTTGGAGATTTTATGAACTCATATTTGGCAAAATTCCACAGTGTTTATAGCTTCTTTAGCCTTTGATCCTCCTGTAAACACACTGCGCTGGTCGTTGCAGCATTTACCCTCTTCAAGTTCCCGCGGCCCTGTAATTAAAAGTGCCACCTTAGCTACTGCTCATGCTAATACTGTGCTGTCGCATGGACTCGGGCTCATTTACATGCTGCTGTTTTGCCAATAGCAGCATGTTGACTGCTTGTGCTTAATGATCGTGTATGTTATGTGTATAAATATTATGTGTATGAAATGTCTTACAGTATAGATTAGATTAAAACTCTGCTCAAACACATTTTTTTCAATAATATTGTGAAAACGATGTAATCAGGGCCCACATGAATCTACCCTGAATAAAAAATATTAAATGGGTTAAAATAAATAGAAATAAGTATATGTTTGATACATATGGAGCTTAACATTTAAAACTGGAACCATGAATAATCAGGAGTCCTGGCTGAGCTAAAGATGACACGTTACGTGACACGACGAGTTCTTCTGTCTGCTCTGACTGGCCACACTTAAAGGCCCCGTCCTCCTGGACACTGTCTCCCTGATCTCTGTCCAAGACGTGTCTTTGTGCAGCTGTTCAGTCTTAACACGAATAACGATAATGATGCACGCTTCTGAAAATGCTTTCTCGTTTCATGGTGTTGCACTGGGTTGTACAAAGGCGGTTGTGTGAGAAATTAAGGGCCCTGAGGGAGTTCAAACCGTGTTCATGACTCCACACACCTCGATAATTGCCGCACAAAGTGGGTGTGATTGTTGCATTGTTGTTCTCAGAAAGTTAAAAACAGTGTAGAACCACAAACCCGCACACTTGATTGTCGTCAGAAATGGGTTTCAGACGCTGCTGGACAATTAAGTAAATGGAGCCGTTCCTACTAATGGCTTGTTGGACCATATACTGTATAGAAAGGGCTTCAGATTCCTTGTGGAATATGCCTTTACTCAAATGCTCAGAACGATATCCAGTCGATCCGCAGAGTAATTAAAAATGTCTTTTTGTGCAAATCTTAAACTAAACTGTTTCAAATCTTATTAAACTCAACGTCAAACAAAAGCCGCCTGAAGAAACACTTTAGGCCACTCGAAACTTTCTTTTCAGTCGTTGTGGGCTCATCGCACTCAGATGTTTGAGGCCGTAACTCTGCAGCATGAACCAGTTGCTGCTGAGCGTTAACTCATACACTCATGATCTCTATCAGGATTCTCTGCTAAACAGCAGAATTCATATGGCCGCTCTCCAAGACGCTACGATATTTAACTGCTTATCCTGTTTAGAGTCACGGGGATGGAGCCTATCCCAGCTGTTATTGGGTGAGAGGCGGGGTCCACCCTGGACGGGTCTTCAGTCTGTCTTAGTGCCAATAAATAGAGACATTCACACTGACACCTACAGGTAACTGAGATTCACCAATAAGCCATGATGGATGTCTGTGGGAGAACATGTAACCTAAAGACAGAAAGGCTGCAGCCGGCCACGACATTTAATTTGAGGACCTTCAAGCTGCGAGACAGCAGCTCACCATGCTGCTCCGCCACAGATAGATCTTCTTTGACTGGAGTTCGGTCTTAGGCTTTTACCAGATGCAACAGGACCTCTGTCATCCAAACTGTTCGACTTTTGAATCTACTCAAAGCTTTGAGGATCATCAAGGCATTTCTACTGTTAGCATTGGATTTGACCTCCCCTCGCTTGCATCGTGCCTTTTTGCTAGTGAAGTCAAGATCACTGATTTTCTCTTTGGATGATTTGGGACTTCCTGGATAATCATCGCCTGCTCTTCAGTCGGTTCACTGTTGTTCCTTTGTGTCCGTTTGTGTCTCTGGTGAATCTCAGAGCTTTGGAAATAGCTTTTTCACCCTTTGCACGGTTTGGAGTAAGTTAGAGGGCGAACACTTTTTCTCACAGGCCTGGTTTGTCTTATATCACCTTTTCGGTTCAATAAATGAAATTCTCATTTTAAACGTGTATTTGTGTACCACACACAAAATGCAAGACTGCAGAAAAGGGCTTGATTATTTCTTGACAGCACTGTATGAAAATAGCCACTACATTTGTGGAGAAGTGAAGTCTGCTTCATTCTGGGCTTTTCTGTGAGCTGGAAGCTGCCATCTTTGGGTACCTAGATCCACTGGATGTTGGCAGCTTGATGACAGGCTGTCAACATCTAGGTTTAATATTGTGACATCAAACAGATACAATGGCTTGCTGTTTCATTTCTATTTAATGAGCAAGATGGTGAACAAGCTGTGTACAAGTGTTGTGGAAAGGATCCCTCCTAGTTATGATTCCCTCTCTAATCTTAATGAATCAGTTGATTATCTCCAGTTACGACACCATCGGTCGTGTTATCTTAATCCATCAACGCCCTGTGGACTGCCCTGTGATATTCTACACTGTTTGCAATTACAAATATGATGTAATCACAATAAAACTCCTGAGAGGTGCCAGTACAGTTCCTGAGGCCTAAGCTGTTCCTTTCCCAACGAGGCTTTTCTTGATACCTAGGAGGAGAAATTTGGAGCAAAATGGACTAGATTTACTGGTATTGATTAAAGGATGGTATACCGAATAGATGTGGCTGCAAACAAATTACTGTGGTGTCGCAAGGAGTTATGGATCCCGGCATCAGATTATTTAAACCCTTGGAAGGTCAGGATGATGATTATGATAAATTGTGTTTAGCTGGATAGATAATCTTCTTAATTATGATGAAACTGAATATGTTTGGGAGGCATTACACGCTGGCCCGTGCCCTTATGAAATGCTATTAATGGAGGGAGAGAGAGCGAATGAAAGGCTTTTGTTTTGTTGGGAAACAGGTCGACAGCCTTTCAAACATTGTTAGATGTGATGGGCCATGATCCACTGAGAGCAGCCTCTGCCCACAGCTGATAAATGGAAATCCTGAGGATTAGATATGTCCCTGTGGGCAATGCCATTCAATTCTCTGTGATCATACATACATTTGTGTGGGATAATTGTTATGCAGCGAGTGTGTTGCCGTCTATGAACTGTCCATACCAAAAAAAAAAAAAGACCTCCTCTGTATCATAGATAAATTATTGTATCTAAATCAAAAAGTTGCATGTACAACTTTATAAAAAAAAATCAGCTAAAGCAAACAGTATCACAAAACCCCAAGGAAACTGAATAATCGACGAACACTGCTGAAGAGCAAAGAATCAGCGTGATAATTGATTTTTATAAGCACAGGAGATGAAAATATTACAGTACTCTTCTCTCTGACTGCTTTAAAGTAGGAAGCCAAAATGTTTTAAAGAAGCTCATAATAATCATGAATATGTTTACAGAGAGAGGTGGACCATACGTGTCCCGCAGCGTAGTAACACAAGTTGGACACGTAGATGTGTTAGAAACCCTGAAACTGCATGTTTCTACACAACAAAATGACATAATTGCAATTACGTTTCTGTTAAATGCAATTAGATCAACACAGGACATGTAAAGGGCATCCAGTGTGTCTCATCCCGAAAACCATCTAAGTTTGATCATAAGCCGCTGTGTGGTTGGTGAAAAGGGAAGAAAGAACCAGCGTTCATCAGAGCCGCCTCACACAGACTCTGTGGACTGAAACTAAATCACCGTGGTGCGTCACTTCCGTTGTGTTGCTCGTGGCGCGGTGTGGTAGTCACCGAGTTGTCACTCTGACAGCTGGGACAGGCCCCAGGATAATGCATAGACTTCCCAAAGCCAATAAAAAAATGCAGATTTGTTGTGTTCCATTTTTTTTTCAAGTGATCATTATTCCTAATTTGTAGAGTTTGACTCTGAACATTCCCACAAAAAAATGTAACCAAACTTTTTCTCCTCTCAAAATTCAAATAACATGTCTCACGTACATCACAAAAAAAAACCTGTTCAAATGAAATAAACTTCACAAATGCCACTTTTAGAATGTAAACCAAACTGAAACGCCTGAAAAACCTGTATGCTCTACTCAACTACAGACTGAGCTCTGGATTCAAAGTCTCTGTGTGACTGTGTAGTCTGGTGAGACTTAGTTTACATTCACAAATATATTACTTTGGTTTTTCAAATGATACGATGCATCAAAACTTAATCCAAGTTTTAGGACACGTGACTCAAGGCTAGATGATGAATATTGGTACGACCACAATAACATTCTTTTTGGCAGCTGTGCTATCAGACTTACATCTGCTGTAAGAGGGTTAGCAGCGCGAGAGCAAATAACAATTAACGTGAAACTCGACAGCATCAGTATATGAACATATGTCAGAGGAGAAACTGGGTCTTTATCTCTATGTGACGGGATTAAACTTGTTTGTTTCTTTCTCCACCAATGAATTGCTTCTGTCGTTTGATCACAACAAGCCTCATATTTATCTCAAACTCACTTGTAACTTTCTTTCTCGGGCCTTTGTTACATGGGCAGATACAATGAAGAGGAAACAATTTTAGAAACGGCACAATCATAAAACAACAATAACAACATGTGAAACCATCTGCATTAAAGCTGCAGGACTCCTGAAATATTCCAGCTGTTGGTGTCAGTGTGTGCACATCTACCAGCGAGCCCCAACATTAATCAGACGTGGTTGTGGTGGACTGCAGTCATCATGGAAAAAAATAAATACATATGACCAGCCATAAGCTGCACATGGGATGATAGAGGAAACTGAGCTCTCATTCGGGATATATTGTCTAGTTGCTGGAGACATGATTTTGATATGATGAAAAGATTTGATATTTACAGCCAGGAGGCGTGCTGAATATGTGTGGCTTCACCTGCCTTGTTTTAGAATTTTTTTCAATAATCAGAAAGCTTTGCGTTGAAAATCTTTGCTGTCAGAAATCCTACAACCCATCACTACCACCTGTACCTCGTGACTAAAACCGTGGCGTCTTGCCCTTTGTTGGCAGTAGTTTTAGTCCTTCCAGAGCCGCCGCAGAGCTTCATAAATGCCTTTTAGGCCAAGTCCAGCCCCTGCGCTAGGAGGGTTATTAGTCCTAAGGTAACTCTCAGCACAGTTCTTTGAAATATTTCTGAGATGCTAAATAGATATGGACCCAGATTATATTTTATGAGCAATTAAAAGAGAAAATCATGTAATTCCAAAGAGTTCCAACACTGTTTTTACCACTTTTCCCTCCGTCTAGTGATATACATTATTATATTTTCTCATTTAACATGAGGTGTGTGTGTTTGTGTGTGTGTGTGTGTGTGTCATGCACTCAAAGCATGAAATAATTTGTGATCAACATCAAAGTGAGTCTTTATTTTTCTTATCTGTTGCCTACAGGCCTCTAATTATACATCCATGCCTTCCCACACCACGCACCAAAATTGGGAATTCAATTTTCTCTCTGCAGCACAAACTACACATTTTCACTGAGATGGAGACGATGTGTCTGGGAAAGAAAAAATCTGTCACTCCATTCTATGTAAATATATCTCAGCACTGTATGAAGAATGACATTCCCTTGATGGGGGGAGATACCATGCCCCCCCCAGAGGCAACGCCTCACCCGAGGACGGCGACAAAACAGCAAGTTGACTGACAGGACCTGACAACAGTTTGCAGATAAGTCACCGTGCACAGGTCCTATTCTCTAACAGCGAGCAGGTGCATTGATGACTCTATCTGAACTGGTAAAAGACGCTTGGTGAACTCGTTTTGGTCTGTAAATCATTGTGGAGTTTGGGGAGAAACAACAGAATGTGAGCGAAATGCAATTTGTTGAGGCCCAAAAGGCCCAAGACACACTTAGTGTTTGCCAACACTTTTGCATCATTTCAGATGCAATGACGTCAAGTAAAGTAGAAGCCATTTTGTCCTTTCTGACATGACATGCTTGACATGATTAAATTCTAATTGTAATTAATAGTTCCCTTAATGATATATTAGTATAGCAGCAAAGAAACACTCTGTTCACCCGTATTTGTTATGGAGTGGAGCATCACTCTTACAAAGACACGGTAACTAACGAGTTTCTTAAAGAATAAAGGAAGGCTGGACATCCACGCGTCATGTTCACGCACTGTGCAACACGAGAAGTGCAGCAACAAACTTGAAAAGCCATTAGCTGAACGTGTCTGAAGTCAGAGTCAGTTATTGAAATTTATTTTTACATTCACTTATTGCTACTCTGCTCTGCAAATGAAAATGAAACAGATGCATTACGTCACCATGTATGAATTCATTTTCATATGAGAGACACATCAGAGCCGAGGGGGAGCCAACGATAATGCAGTCGACCCATTGCCGCAAAGAAGTCTGTTACTGCAGAGTAATGAACCAGCAGCCGTGGTGGAAAAGCAGCAGCAATAATGTGATTACCTCTGAACAACGTGGATTCATAGAAATTAAGCATTTGTTAGATGTTTAAAAGACCAGCCACTAGTTACGAGAACGTGTTCGCAAAAACAGGCGTTTGTACAGGCTGAATTTGAGCCTTTTCTTCAACCGGTGCTGACAACTGATTCTCAGGACGTACCTGTTTACACGCTGATAATACTCACAACTTTAAAAACAACTATTCACTTCGATTACGTTTTCGGTAACAATTCTTCAAAAATCTACGAACATTTTCTATAATTAGAAATTCCAGAACAAAAATCCATCTTTTGCTACAAATAACTTTGATTTTTCTCTGCAAAATGTCCACATAGTCAAATATGTTCAGATGTGCAGTCACAGTGTAACATACTCATAAATGTATTCACATTCAGCATGGACGTATTAACAGCATATTATTAATGACGTGTTTGGCTGAAGCTTTTTGCCTGCGGCTGAACAGCAGAATGTCACTCGCTGTAAATCACTGCATGGTGACATCAACATATGGCAACAGCTTTATGAAGCAGAATTTTTGTTTGCCTATAACTCACTAAGTCTCATATTCATTCATACACAGTGCACCAATCAAACTAGTGCTGCTACACATGTTTGCTCATATTATATGTAATATTTATGTTGAATGTCACCATGATCATTTCTTTGGTGTCAGAAAATTAACATTTGATAATTTAGCAATACTGAATTACTCATAGTTTGTATATGTTTAATTACTTTCATAGTGTATCCGTGCAGATGCAGATTTTAGGTTATGGCTTGTTTATTAATTTTTATTTCATGGTGCTCAAATAAATACTGGTCATTGTGCTTATCATAAAGG
The DNA here is from genome assembly GCA_033026295.1 of Channa striata. Classification (NCBI taxonomy): domain Eukaryota; kingdom Metazoa; phylum Chordata; class Actinopteri; order Anabantiformes; family Channidae; genus Channa; species Channa striata. The sequence continues at coordinate 28,038,679 of CM065173.1, forward strand.
ATGAGAATCTGTGTTTATCTGTTTGAACAGATCTGTCCATATTATAAACTCTGGACTCTGGGTCAGTGACACAGCTTTACTTCGCTCTTTTCCTCCCATCACACTCCACACAGCCCTCAAAACGGACTGGGCTGTACCAGCACCAGTCAGAGGCTTCTAGCGGACCTGTCCACGTTCAACCGTAACACCAACTTATTCCTTCTATCAGAGATATCAAACAACATAAAAATCTGCAGTGTTTGACGCCTTGTGCAGCGCCGCTGTCTGACAATATGTTTCTCAACAACATTTTGCTGATTAGCTGTAGAAATCTTTTTACGCCTGACTGCAGTATGACACTGGCAACAGTGATGTTATAATTGGTCAGGGTGACGTGATCGCTTTAGGTAAGACACGACAATTATTAGGGGGCAATGTCATAATTATTGCATTAGCAACAGGCATCATAAGTGGGGCAGACAGGCAGAAAGCTGAGTCAGTTTCTGTTCCAAGCTGCATCAACCGACACCGATGTGGACACTGACTGCAACATCGTCTTTGTTTCAGGGGGAACAACGTCCTGCTCGAAGCCGCTGACCTTCAGTCGGCCTGACCAACGGCTGAACAGAGCCACTGTTCTAACCCGACTTAGGGAGAAGGGAGTGGAGGGTCGTGGGTTAGAAACAGGGGAGAAATTAGTGTTTCTTGAGTCAGACATAAAAATTTTAAAATTCATATTGTTTGAGTCTTTGTCAAGAAAAACCAGTAGTGCTGGTTTCAGAAGTGAGGGTATGTAAAATACTTCCTCCACACACACGCTCAATTACAGCACAGACAGCAGGAGTGCGCACGTGTTGGTCTCTGTTTGAAGACCAACACTGGCCACGTGCAACAATAAGTGAAAGACACTGAATCATTGATCAGCTCTTGTTTTTGAAACCATCATCGGACTGACAAATTATAAGACAGGAAAATGACGTCACGGACCTTCAACAATCTGATCACAGTTTGGATACATATTTGTTCCTTGTACTGCTTGTGAACATATATTTACCTTTATGACTTCTCTTTGGGCTTTTCCCATCAGGGGTCGTAACAGCGAATCATCCTTTTCCACCTCACTCTATCCTGGGCATCTTCCACGCTGAATTTACCTTTATGGCTCTCAAACACCAAATTATCATCCAAACTAAGAAAATGGGCCCAACAAGCAACAATTATTCAAGATAACAACTGGACACCGACAATCACTGCAGTAAAAGAATGAACTGGACTCAGTTGACATTGATTTGAACAGTGCCAAAGAATTCTGGAGTTGAACTCTGATCTGTCATGATTGTCTTATGGAACTTAACCCTAAACTCAAACCACCTACTTGACAATTGCTTTTTCTTTATAAATGCTGAACCTCATCAATTCACAAAAAACTGCAACAAAACATAATCCATGCAGTCTGTTATTGTATTTGCATCTGTTCAGCTGGAAGGACACAGGGTTTCACTATGTCCACTCCAGGTTCTCATACCTTACCTCACTATGTAACATTCAGTTCGCAGGGCCCTGTACATATGAAAATCATTTCAATTTTATTCCATAAGCAGCAAGAAAGTGGCCCGCCCCTTGTTAAGAGACTTGAGAATAAATCACTAACACTTTCTTAATCAACAGTTTAGTGCGAGTCTTCACAGCTGAGCCTGTTTAACATGCACTGCAGCAGTTGTTCCTCAAAGCCACACAAAGGAAATAATCATCTTCGACACTGTAAGCATATATATGTAATCCATGTTCAGTGGATATTGTAAAACCTTATTATTACTGAGCAAACAAAATGCTACTCGTTATTTTACAAACATCACCCGGAGAGTTTACTTTGAAGAGAGAGTGCAGGGCGATGAGATTGCATTCATCTCCACATCAACACTGTATCGGGTTTCCCTCTAATAAAGACACCGTCTCTCATTACATCTGCTCTCGTGAGATCTTTTCCTTTTATTACCAGTCCTATCAGGATCTTTCCTTCGCTGATCTTTCCTCATTATACTCAGATCTGCTGTTCTATTGAGCTATTTCCCTCATCACATTTATCACAGATTCTAGTCACAATATGGAGGAAAGATTGGAGAATAATGGGAAGGAGATTAACCTTCTTGAATTAGGGAGAGAAAGGAGCTTGTGTTAAAAGTGGAGAGTAAACATAAAAGTGCTGGCACAAGTACCAAGAAGAGGATTCCCAATGGATCATTGAAACTGCCCTTCAAAGCAAAATTAGCATTATTATTATTGTCATTACTGCTGTCTCATTCAGTCATGGACATACTCTAGTTGTGCTTTGTTTGTTGAGGTTTGAAATATCTGTCAAATGTCTGTCAATGAGTGAACGATTCGTTAATACTGGTACTACGACTCCCTTCTCTCTTTTGGTTCCCACTAAAATCTAGAACAACATTTAAACCTTTCTCCTTCTGAACAAAGTCTCTCTTTTCTTCTTGTCTCCTCTCTGCCACCCTGGTTCTGATGGAGGTGTCTGTCATTAAAGGTTCTTCTTTATAGTTCTGAAAGGTCTTCATCCTACTTCATCTTACTGTGCAAAGTGCCTTGACAGGACTTTTGTTATAGACTAGAACTATTGTCAATGAAAGGTGAATTTAGAATGATGTAAAATTACCAGGTTCATGCTGGTGCCCTGAAATCAAGAGCTAATTTAACTTCACCAACGCTATCAATGACTCCATCAGGAGCATCAGATTCATGCAGTGTTTAAGTTCTTCTTGGGACCACACCTCTGTTACAGGGGAACACATACGCTGCCTGAAGACATCATTAGCGCTGATGACCACAAAAAATCTGATTAGAAATCTTAGAAAAGACCTTCAATAGAATCCTGGACATTTTCTTAAGCAGCAAAGTATCAGTATCACCCAGATCCTGTCTGTGCTTCAATGAGCACATTGCAGAAAAGACATGTTTGTATTTGCATCTAAAGGGCAAATTATGATGGTTTTGGACATACGCTAGTGCTCATTACTGAAGGAATAATTTGCTCTCTCACAGACATTTTCTGAGCATCTTAAAAGGTCCTGACCCTGTCTTGATCTCTGACCCTAGCGGAAACATATTTTACACTCTGGAGTTTGTGGTATATAGTTTATCCATCTACATGTGGTCTGTTCTTTAATGGGGATGAAACAAAAGTCTCTGAGCAGCGTCTCTGCCTAGACCCCAGAGACTTTTCCTTGATTGCCAATTTCCTTGATATTTTGCAACATCTAATTAGCACTTGCTTCTAGAACAAGTATGAACTTTAGCTTTAAACACACTCACCTCACTACACGTCACTGAAAGGGACGAGCAATGAGTAAGGAGGAATCAGAGAGTCCAACTGGTCAGTCCAATTGTAGGAATACAAAAAGAGAACACGGCCAAGACAGTTTGTTGGTAATGTGGCCTTTGGTTAAAATGTTTGTGTGGTAACAGAAGCTCCAAGCTCCAAATATCAACTGCCTTCAGTGAGGTGAACTTAAATGGAGTCAGTTTTGTTCAGTCTTTTTTTCTGTACGTACTAAATGTATGACAACCTTCAGCTCTCACACAGAGGGCTTGGACCTGCAGACAGCCTGGTGCGCTGTCATAAGGTCCAGTCTGTCAGCGTTAAGTCCACAGAAAAGGCTTTGTGCTGGTCTAAACACCGATCTGTAGCACTGAAACTCAAAGTTCTGTCCTTGATTCAGACTTGTTTGCTTAGTTTTTACTTGGAAGTTGCTGTGAATAAAAGCATTTGCACTAAATGTAAATGGCAAACTTCAGGTGTGCTGCCATGTTGTTGTGTTTTGTGATAACTGGCGGGTTTCTCTGTGGTGCCTCATGCATGTCTGACTGATGAACGGAGATGATTTTTCTAAATTACCGTCTTTGATTTTATTAAATCAATGGTTGGTTTTACAAAACAAATTATTTCAGGAGAATAATGGTCAAATCAAATTTGCCCTTGCATACCTGACAAGTCTATGGAATTGTACTGATTTTCAGGTTGGATTTCCTCCCAGACCTTCTGCAGAACTTCCCAAAGTATTGCTGAGCTGCTTTTAACCTCTTTGCCGCAGCTTCTTCCACACCAGTGTGATGGGGTTCAGATCTGGTGAGTCAGCTGGTCAAACCATTACATCCCATTAGCAAACTCTTACAGACCCAGGAAGAATGATCCAGGGGTTCACTGACTTGCTGAAAAATGAAGATGTCCAGTATGCAGGCATGAAAGACACATTTAGGTAAATTAATAAAAACGTGGTTAGAGATGCGAAGAAGTAGGTAGCAGTGTTGCAAGCCACCAAGGCCAATTTCAGGGTGAGTGCTGACTTTCTCATCTTCCATAAAACACAAAGAAGTTATGGTCAAAATTCTTACCAATAGCTGTAAACTGTAATTACCAATGTTAGTGGAAAAAAAATGTGTTTCTTCAGTGACAAAGTACTTCACCACTTCACTTCTTCAAGTAATGATGGGGAAGGAACGGGAGTTTTTATGCATATTACACTGTGCAAGCACGTCTTTATTTTCACAAACATTTTGTGATCTTTACTTGTGTGACCTCAGACTTAGCATTAAAATCTCCTCTAACAAGCAGGAGCTAATCCCATCTAAAGCCTTCAGTCTAGTGATGCCCCTGGACACAACAGGCACATTTTTATAATTGGCAGTCCTTGATTAATGCATGACTAGACTCTGCCTCAAGAGGAGTTCTGTTGATCTATAAAAACTTAAAATGTTCTTCTAGCCACATGCATCCCACTATCACACAGGCTCACACAGTGAGTTGGAGAGGATTGGATTGGAAAGAGTGTGTCACTGCAGCGTGTTGCTGTCTGGAGTCAGTGATGCAGCTCTGAGTGGCAGCAGCTGCATAGAAACATTAGGATCAAAATCAAAATGTACAACGAACATTTTAGAAATGGGAAGTCACTGAAATAAACACAAAATGGACTCACACATTCACAGACAAACATGTTCCTGCATAGAAAAGTTCCTTCTTCTTACAAAGTCGCTTCAAGGCACTTTACATAATAAAGTCATGTAGAGAAAACCCAACAAATCCCCCATGAGCAGCTATAGGCAACAGTGGGGAGGAAAAACGTAAAAAAACCTCCAGCAGAACCAGGCTCAGGGTGGACGGACATCTGCCTTGACCCGGTTGGGCTGAGTGGAAAACATTGGGCAGGTTGGTAGGACCAGTAGCTGCGCACAGACAGAGTTAATGTCCTACAGTGGTGACATTACTTAAGTAAATTTGAAATACTCTATTACAAGTAAATGTCCTGCATTAAATGTTTTGTTTTAGTAAATGCATAAAGATATCGGGTCAAGAAATACTTGTACCAGAGTACAGAAACTAAAAGTGCTCTTTGTACTCTTTAATGCACAAAGCGTCACTGCAACATTGCATCAATTAATATCATATTATTGTATTATCTATTGTAAAGTATGAAGCAACGTAAAATGGAACTTCTACCCGACATAACAACAAATTGTACTAAAGTACAGTACATGCACTTTGTGACTTTCCACCACTGGTAATAATGAGGATGTGCAGACTTGTGCTGGCACCTGTGTTCAGAGATACCCAGGTGTATCGAAGTCTATTATAATCCCCACCCTGAAGATTCCACACCCCTTCGGTGCCCAAAGCCCCCCATTGGTAGTGATGAAATGTTTTGAAAAGTTCATCAAAATGTATATCACTACTACTCAGCCCACGACTCTGGACCCGTTATAATTTGCATCCAGGCCGGCGAGATCCAAAGATGAAGCTACAGCCCTCGTCCTCCGTAAAACCCTCTCCTCCTCGATACTGGCAAGGGGAACTACATGAGAATGCAGTTGGAACATTGGAACTAGGTCAGAATGCTCTTCATAGACAACAGTCCGGCCTTTAACGCCTGCCAACCATCCAAGACGTCACCTGGAAAACCAGGTGAAGGTAAAAACAAGGTGTTGAGCCTTTTTAAAAAGAGACTCCACTTCCTGAAGGTCCTGTGGAACAACAGCTGATGACTTCTTTCTAATGTTCCATTAAAGAGAGTGTCCTTACTTAGTGCATCGCAGTGTGGCACGCCGGTTCAACAGCTGCGGACAGGAAAGCTCTACAGACGTGATAAGCACAGCACAAAGAACCATCAGCTGTTCCCTAACCTCACTGGAAGACAGTGCAAAGTCCCGCTGTCTCAGCAGAGCCAGGAAAAATCCTAAGAGCTGATTCACACCCTGGACAGTGTCTCTTCACTCTCCTGCCCCCGGGCAAGAGAAGCAGGAGCATAAAAAGCCAGACAAATAGACTGAAAAACTCCTCAACATAACAGAGACTCATATACAGATCTATACAGACCTTCTACAACACTTGTGCAATATGTATGTGTGGACAGTGACAATGCGACAGTGATTATTGTGGGAATTTGTTTGTTTGCACCAAGAGCTCAACCGATTTTGTTCTATACATTGTGAACAATGACAATAAAGGTTATTATATTCTATGTTTTGGGGTAAAAACACAAAAATCCTCTGATTGTAGTGGGTCTTAATATTAGTAATAATATCAGCAAATTCAACCTTAAACAAACAACAACATACTGTATAAGATTTTTTTTACAAAAACGAAAAATTATTTGGGGAATAGTAAGTACAGCCTTCCTGCTTACTTACTGTAGGATTTAGAAAGGGAAGTTGCAGTCAAGCCCGGCTAATCATCAGCCCTTGATGAACTGATTATCAGCAGGTGTGAAGACCTCTATAAAGGCAGATGTTTTTTGCAGTTTGCTGGTCTGGAGAATCCAGATGTGTATGAATGCTACAGAGACAGTGCTACGAGGGAATGACATGCAACGGAGTTCAACCTTCTACAGCAAAACCAACTATTCACAAGTGGAAAGTATTCAGCCGTCAATCTTCCCAGGAGTGGACATCTGCACACACTGGAGGTCAGCCCATGCAATGCTCCGGAAACACAAAGAGCTCCATCTCTGACCTCAAGAGCTTCACTGAGCATTAATTAGAAGACAAATGAACACGTTGTCAGGAGAAAACCTCTTCTGTCTCAAACAAACATAAAAGCAGATCTAGGGTAAGCAGAACTACAAACCATAGGACTTCTGAAACAGCATCCTATGGACAGAAGAAACCAAGTGAAGCGCCATGTGTGGCGAAAAGCAAACACGGTGTTTCAAAGTCAAACTCATCGTTAGTGTCAATTCTGCCGCATGGACAGGACGCACAGAAACTCGTTGGTTTATTTTGTAGCTGCAGGATCTGGGCACTTTGAAGTATTTTTCTTTTTATAGCACAGCATTAAATTATAGCAGATAAAAACTAGATCCTGAAACACGACAATAATCTGAAGCTCACCAGTGTGTCTGTATGAGCAGGTGTTCTCCATGTAAATCAGAGTGGCTGAAAACTGAAACAAAGGTTTTAGGACCTGCCCAGAAATCTCAATGAACTCGAGCAACAGCTAATATCGTTGTTCCTCCACAACAATGTGAGAGACTGAAAAAGTCAAACAGCAAAGGATTACTTCGAGGTATTCCTGCTAAAGGTGGATCTACAAGCTACAGACTTACTGTTTTTCTTTTGTTTGTTTGTTTGGCTTCATTTTCCAGATCTTTCAACTGCATGTCAGTGTCTTCATCAGTACGGTGGCTCTTTTCTACCACCCAGTTCACTGATCATTAATGTGGGAAGAAAGACTGTAGAGCTGAAAACACTGATCACGCCGCTCACAGCAGTGCGTGGATCTTTATAATATCAAAACATATAATATCAAAGTGCTACATTTGTACAGAATCATCAGAGGAGATTTTCATTAGTGTACAGAGAAAGCAGAACAGTAGCAGAGGCGCTGACTGGGTGTGTCTGTGAGCGTGGGTCCTGACGGACGGACGGACGGATGGATGGATGGCAGGGTGACAGTGAACAGATGGAGGCTCTGATGGATTGCAGCAACATTAAATGTGAAAGAGGAGCAGGGCCCTGGGTCAGAATGCAGGAGGCGCAGCAGCCAAACACGCCTTGTCATTCTCGCGTTTCAGCTCTGCTGCCTTATTGGCATGACTGTTTATCAGAGCCGCTGCGTAAAAGCCGGGCCCCGAATGTCAACTGTCAAAACAACAAGTTTGTACATTCACACCACCTCCCTCTGTCCATGACTCTCCATTCTGTCTCATTCACTGTCTGTCTCACTTTGCCAACTTCAAGATGGAGCTGCTGATTAAATGCTCCAAATGATGTTTTGTAATTTTCCCTATTTGTGCAGATGTATGTTTACTGTGTCCTAGTACAACGTACAGTGACGTTGTAAGTTATTACTCCTTCAAAGTAAATCATTGAACTTTATAATCAAACAAAAAGGGTAACCGTGGAAACCCCATCAAACTCAAAGAAGGAACACGCACTGGTTAGGTGAGAAAGTTCAGAGAAGTGGACGGCCAGCTGCAATCACTACAAAAAACACACGCCAATATGTTTGTATGACATGCGAGCTTTCAAAGAATTTCATTTTTTATCTGCTCTGTGAACTCCGTGTGCATCAGTGAATTTATTGAGCTGAAAAAGCAAAGATCACCTCAGTGTTTTATTAATGTTTTTAGTTAAACACACAGGATGAGGATGTAAACCTGAGGAACCGTGATCGTCATGTTGAAATGTTGAATCTTTATAACTGCTCCCCACTGGCCCTCGCTCAGTGTTTACATTTAACTAAAGTGACTTTGACTGAAACTGCTGGAGAAGAACGATGGAAGTTCCAGCAGATGTGAGTGATGTGTCCAGAAACAAGCCCAATGCAGCCACACTCACAAGCCACTAATCATGTTAATATTTAAGTGGATGCTGATGGAATCCTTTAAATGTGGCTCTATTCAAAGTCTACTCCTGGCAGATTACAGTCATAATCATAAGTTGGTATTTAGGTTCCAGGACAAACAATGGATGCTGTCCATGGGACGACAGCTGCCCCGAAGACTTTACCACAGCCGTTCTGGGCACACGATGGGAGACAGATTAGAATCTAGTTTATGTATTTACTCAACTATAGAAATTGTGCTTAAATAAAATGAATTTAGAGGGAAATAAGAGGTGGATATAAACAGTCATGCGCATTCGCATGTGTGTGTGTGTGTGTGTGTGTGTGTGTGTGTGTGTCCTCTTGCCATCTGTTGACAGTGATGCTGCCTCCCATACTGATCACCTGCCTCATAATCACCTCATCAGTCACAGTTCCTCAGCGTCAAACACTGCAAATACACACACACACACACACACACACACACACACACACACACGCTAAAATATTAAGAGAGAAGAGAATAATGAACCTACTGATATGTTTATGAGTCACTTCGGTCCCTGAACAGGTTTTGCATAACACTTAGTCACTGCCAATACACTGGGCTGGCAGATTAGCAGGTTGATTAGCGCATTTGGGTTCGTTACTCAAAGCAGTAATGTGTTACTCATTTCTTGTCACTCATTTTTTAAGTACAATTAATAAATGATTTATTGCTCCCTTGGTGAGGCTACCTGGTTACTGCACAGTAACTGCTATGTGCCATACTAGTTTTTGGGTGGATCAGTCCACCCGTTCTCCTGTGAAGAACCAAGAACCCAAACAGCATTTATGTCGGATTTTCCTGCGCCAAGCAAATTATGTAATTATTAGTGTAAAGGCATAGTGTGCACCACTGGTGCAACAGGCGGGTCAAGGTCAAATGTGTTCGAAAAATGACACTTCCTTTCGGGTCATCTTTTGCGGATCATCCTGATGCCACAGGTACCCGTTAGTGTTATTATTGGAAGCTTCAGCGGCGCCACTCTTTGACAGCATGGAAACAATGGCGTCTCATGTGGACACTGCAGGTACAGGATGTGGTTAAGTTACAAGATAAATTATATAAAAAACAACAAGCTTCCGACAGTGACAACAGCACGCACATACTGTCATACTGTCTTACTCAGGCTGGAGTTGAACCCGGTCTGCTGTGGTCTCCTGATGAAAAGTCCTGGGTCCACCTCACTTCATATTCATTGTCATTTCTCTATCAGGGAAAGGTAAAATTAGCAGCAAAAATAACTGCTCTACATCTTGCTTCAACTTTGACTTGCCATCAGGATGACAGTTCATTTCTACGGGCTTGACACTAAAAGCCAAAGGGTCTGCGCTTCTGTAAAGCTGTTCTACCTTCAGTCACCCACGGCTGATCTTTGCACAGCTGGAGCACAGATTACTCTTGCTTTCCTCTTTAACTGTAATAATCAATGAGAATGTAAAGCCGTGTTTCTCTCTTTTGAAATTATTAAAATTTGTTTGAATTGCGACCACACAAATGTGACTGGAGGTTGCGTGCAGACGCTCAGTGGGTGTGAGGAACTGACAAATGGTGTGAGCAGTGAAATCGGGTGGGAAGACGGATTTAAGCTCACAGCGTGAGCTACATTGGGAATGATTGATAAAACTGCCCAGCTCTGTGGCCTGTTACTAGCACACACCCAGGGATTTGGTTCTCTCCGTTTTAACATCCAGCTGTCAATAAAGTCCAATAATTCTTGATATGCTCAATTCACTCATGATAACACCTATGCTCCAACTTGCAGCATCTCACACCACATTTACTGCTCTATTTCTGTTGCTGGGGCGTTTCTTCTGTTTCTCTGCTAACTGTGTGTAGTTATCTGTAATCTGTCATTGTGGCAGTATCTGTCCTTGTAAAATTAAAATCTAGATACAGCACAGTGATCCATGCAGAGGCATGGCTGGCACTTACCCAATCATGGCAGCTGACTTTTTAGCATATGCACATCTAATTTTCTCCAAAACCTATGCAGACAAAATGAAATTTCCATAAAATTTGTTAGGGAACATTTCCTCCCACCACGCTGATGTATTGAACCGCTTATTGAGTTTGAAAGACTTTTTAGGGCTGCTGAAAGGGGAAAAAATGGAAAGAATGCACAGTGACCGTGGAAACACAGCTGACATTACTGCTGTTCAGAGAGGAAGCACGAGAGATTTCATCATCGCCCAACCCCGAGCCCTCATGAAATTGAGCTATTTACCTTTTTTTAAAGTGCTCCATCTGTTGTTCCATCAAGATGACAGCCTTGTCATAACCTCAGCACATTTCCTATTTGTCAGATAACTTTCTGAACAGTGCCGGAGAAACACATTAACACAAAACATTTAATTGAATCTGTTCAAATCTAATTAAGTTGGTTTGCTTGGCAGTGTGGATAGAAGTCAATATTTGCTCGGCAGCTTGGCAAAGATGTCTCTATTTCCTTTCCCTCGTCTGATGACAGAACTGATGAAGTAATGGGAAGGTGAAAGAGTTGGCATCAATGGGAGATGTGATGAATAAAGCTCCAGCCTCTTAATCACGATATTGGAGAGGATAGTGGAATCTTAGCTGTTTCTTCATCTTCGCCCTGAGCGCTGCCGCCTACTCCCAACCTTAGCAACTCCTTATGCCTCGCCTCAGCCTAATGAGAGAAGGGAGGATGAAGAGAGGAGAGATGAGGGATGGACAAAGAGGTGAGGCTGGGTCGAAACAGACACAGACTCTGTCTGCAGTTTGACAATTAATAGATGGCCATTGTTGCTCCTTTAAGAGGACTCCCACACGTTTGGCTTGTGAGATCAGCTTTTCTCTACAGGAGCCCGACTCTCATTAGGCCAGACTGATGGCTGACTGCAAACATCAGCTAACACATTGATTGTGCTGCATTCTAATGGACTGAGTAAATACCATGGCAATTAAAGGCGCAACGCATAATGTACATTCAGAGTGGCCAGATGCCAGAAGATAACTGTATCTGAATACTTTTGTTTTTGTGAAAAGAGCTAATTCCAATTTTAACCCGCACTACATGACAACAGGCACCTGAAGACGATTCAGACTAACGCTCCTGAGAACTAAAAGACTAGGATCCATATCAACGTGTGAGTGACGACGTGTCTAAATCCACATTTATTACATATCTTGGCAGCGCAGTGTCTCTGTCCAGCTGGGAGAGTAAGAGCCTTTTAAGCAACCAGGCAAACATCAGGACAAAAGCAAGACGGCTGATGGGCAGTGTTTTCCAGTCATGGTTCTGGAGGCCCACTGTCCAACATCATTTCCATCTCTTCCTGTCCTACTGCTGCTAAATTAGGCACAGGCCCACTGAGCATTTTAAGAGTTGCACTGATTTGAGCCCAGCTGTGCTGCGACATACAGGGATGAGAAAACGTGTTGGACAATGTGCCTCCGGATAGTAAAACGGAATTTTTAAATGCACACAGTATTTTTTAGAAACGATGTAAGCTCCATGTTTTGTGCAGGTGGCTGTGCATGCTTAGAAAGCACTTTGCCATGTCAAACAGCAAAATGGCTGTTAATCTATGTGAAGAGAGTTGGAGTGACTTCAAAAAGCTGTGTGAAACATGTCGAGTTGTCCTTGGAGTCACATGGAATACCCATGCAGCATGTAGCTCAGTATATTTTTCCCCATCTGTTCTCCTCATACTCATTCTCACCATTTAGGATTTTTTTTATCCGGCGCTCCATATGGACATTTACAAAAGTACAAGTTAATTTTACAAAACTGATTTAAGACTGAGTCACACAAGTTCTACTAGATATCTTTGTAATACGAGGTGCTTTTAATGGAGCGCACCCTCTTTTCATAAATAAAAACTCAACAGTGGTAAATTACCTCACACTTTCCTGAGACGCAGGAATGATGGTGGGTAATACGTGGTCAGATCCTCTGGGAAACTTGGCCACCGTCCACTAGTCCTCAAGGTGCTGAAAATATTGGCTCTAATTAAAAAAAAAAACAACCTTGATTTGGATAAACTGAGCAAATACTGAACATTTCCAGGGTTACCAGGATGAGCCGAGCTCAAACTCTCTACCAAAGCCTACAGTCGTCAAACACCTACTTGATGTGGACTTTGCTAGACTTCAGTTTTTTCATGGAATTGTGTCGTGCAGCCCAAATACAGAGACAAATGCATATTTAATTAAATTAAGTCACAGCGGTCATCAAAATCTGCTTACATTAAAAAATTCCATAAATCTGGTCAGCAAAAAAAAGAAATCTTTTCCAATCACAGACTTCCTCTTCTGCCTTTGACTACTGTATTTTAGAAAAAGTCCCAACTTTTGTGGAAATGAAGTTTGTACTTGCTCTGCCAAACAAAAGTTGAAATCTCTTTTTCAAAACTCCACCATGATTAACCAGCTCTGACATGTGTCACCCTGTAGCCTTATCCAAGAATTTCGAAGCGTCTCACTGGTTTATCCCACACACTTTCATCCATCTCTTCGCCACTATGCGTGTATTGTTTGTGAAGCACAGCGATGCCAAATGCAAGGCTACGTACAAGCAGAGCTGTTGGCAAAAAGCAGAGCACGGCAGGAAACCTGAGCTTTGACATGCTGAATTATCTCCTCGGAGAGACAAAGGAGCCGAGATGGAGATGAAGACAGAAATACACCGAGTTGGAGACAAAGTTATGTTGTAATTTAAACATTTTAGGCAAACTTTAGAAAAAGGTGAAGAACAAATGTGTGTCTGCTGGAGCTGGATTAGGACTGCATGACTCACTTCTACTTCAATTAAAGAGAGAGCGCTGAGATTTTCAAACGCTCTGTCTGGCTCTTGCTCCCTGAGGCTGTTTTTTTTCTCTGAATCACTGGACTGGTTTTAAACTCGGGGACATGTACAGACCGAACATGTATGTTCATGTTGTAACGTGGTTTTTGTGTGTTTGTTTGGGAATGTTTCATGAAAAACATTTAAATAATAATAATAATAAAAAATAAGTTAATGCATTCGCCTCCTCCTCCTCGTCTCTGCTTTTGTCTTTTCCTTGTTATTTGAGAACATATTATGTGCTAAAGCTTTTCTGCAGTTTTTGCCGTCTTTCGCTCCCATCCCTCCTTCCTTTGTCTCTGGGGAAGCAACAGACAACAGAAGAAAAACGTATTTCCTTCAGCAGTGGCGCCCCACACACTCTTCAGAACAAACACTCGCTGCATTTTTAAGCGTCCATCAGTGAAAACTGTCTTGAATTGTGTGTGGCTGTGCCAGTCGGCCTCCTCTTTGATTGCATGGGTGGCTGTGGGCAGATGAACCTCAGGAGAAAATGACGAAATAGGTTTATTTGTGGGGGGCAGCAAAACCCCATATTATTCAGAAATGAAATATAGTCGAGCTTCCTGTTTGAAACGTGATACTTACTAAAAGCAGACATTAAAGTGAAGCATTAGATTTGTAGGAAACTCAGTCTTGACTTTAGACTTCAGTCCAACGAAACCCTTATTTCATCAGATGATGGTTTCCTGCTAGAAAAGAAGTGACTCTGCCTTTTCCAAACTTGGGTCCAGCTGTTTATTCTTTTACTACAGATCTGTAGTCATAATGTACTTATTCATAAAATAAACTTTAGACCACATCTACTTGAGGAAACTTGACAAAAACCACCTTGTTGAACAAATATATTTCACGTGTGATGTTTCTTAAGAACGTGGCCAAACTGGAGACATTTACACCTAGGTGAGATCCAGTCGCGATAGGACGGGAGCACGAGCTGAATGACTGGTGAGCCAATCACGAATGGGATTTGATGCGACAGTTGTTCGAGTCAAACTTGTCCAGGTCCAGGCATGCAGAACTAGTTATTTGTCATCAGGTCCAACATTGACATAAATATTATAAACAGGTTGGATATGTACGACATCGCTGCCCAATATCAAAGATGGAAACGTGCAGTAACTACAGCTTTTTTGTTTTACTCTACCTCCACCGCACTCTACACTTTTTCTATCAGTACAAATTGCTGAGCTGATTTAGTTTGTTATTTCACATTATTATTGCTGAATTCGTCCTCTGACAGAATGTCCAGTCCATTCATTGCCCATATTTAACCTCAGCTCAGACTGTTGAAGACTGAAATTCTTGGACAGTTAGTGGATCTATTTGTGAATCTAATGCTACAAATGAGGTCTGAATCACATTATATGGATAGTGAGAGGAACAGATGGATAAATGAAGGATGGATGACTTAGACCCACAGAATGGAAACCTGTAACCTGACCATCACTTTTATCACATTTCCTGACCGTCATGGTGTGCACTCATATTTTTCCTTGTCATGTTATACCACGTCTTGAGTCATTTCTCATCATCCCCTCTGTCCTAGTCCAATGCTTTCTTCGATAGACCTCTTTATCCGGTGAAATCTAATATATTACATCTAACACTTTCCTTTGTATGATGGGATTCTGTGGGATACTCCAATTCAGCTGCGTAGCTTCATCTATTTCTGTCACATCTGATTACTGTAGCTATAAAATCCATAAAATGGGTACTTAGACAAACAAGTTTGTTCAATTTTCTGGCTGGATTTGTCATCATTACAGGATAAGGCTAAAGTGTATCGATCCCTGTGGGGACATTGGGTTGTTACAGCAGTAAATAATGAAAAGATAAAGAAAGAAAGACGCTACATACTCTCCAGGCAAAAATACCATAAGGCCCAAGTTTTGATAAAGGGATTGAGGAAGTGTGAACTCCCAACGAGTTAAAAGTCAGATCTTTCAGATTTTTAATGGAAATCTAAAAACAGGACTTACTCGGGTACTGGGTGACAAATGATGAGAGAAGCATCCTGTGCACTCGACACTCACACTTGTTTAAAAATGCCTTGATAACTTGTCTAAGATGTTCCAGCCCTTCGGTGACATCAATCCAATTGTTAACCACAAAAAGCTCTAATTATCATTCAATTAATCATCTAATAGCCTGTGTGTGTGCGCAATAGGGAGTCATCATATACAGCATGTCACACAAAAAGGAATATGACTTAAAAAACTATGTTTAGATTGATTTGCCCACAATGAAGTCTAGGAGTGTGCAGCATATTGTTCCTGTGACTTTACTTTCTTTAGTTCCCAGTGTCCCCCCGTGCTTGTACTTGTTCCTAATATAGTGGATGGGTTATAAAGATGATTCACACATATTTCAGTGGACACAGGTCACAGTAAAGATTCACATTTCTCACTTTTGCCTCCATCTTTGCTCTTTTTTGCTCTTTTGCACAGTTACACCTTTAGATTCTTCACAGCCTCCAGCTGAATCTCTCATTCTGCTTATATAATGTATAGAGAGAGACACAGACTTTATTCAACCAGGTAAGAAAGTCATTGAGATTTTAAACAACTTTTCAAGAGAGAGCGCAGTAGCAACACAGCCACAGCACAACTCACACACATACATTCAGTCAATTTTAGGTAAAACTATTTTGATTCAATACTGTACATTAAAAGACACCAACACTTCCCAACAGATGATAATCTACCACACGATTATTATCAACCGGAACACACATTTTGGTCATATGAAGAAGCATCTTATGGGTGCTGAGTTCCGCTTGGTCACAAAGCAGCGCCTCAGCTGTGCTCCTCTGGACGGTCCTTTCACCTCACCCTGCTGCCACACGGTTTTAAGACGACACTCCACACAACAGGAAACAAACCTCCTCGGGCGGGTGCATGTGATTTGAGCGTGAGTCCTTCAAATGTTTTGTCAGACACAACTCATGACCCCATCAGCCTGCTCACCTCTACATTCAAGTAATCACCGTTGATCTTTAATTCACACAGACCCTCATCCATAGTCACAGTGGACCAGAGATCCAGAGTCCGTCACGCCTCTCCTCCCACAGCAAAAAAAACCCCAACTGTGTGCAATATCTCACTTGATAAGAGGAACCCCGATGCTATCACTTTGTCTGACATCAAAAAGTAGCAGTTGGAAACAATAAAAGCTGACTGCTGTCCCCTTAGTGCCACCTTTAAAAACTGTGTTTCACTTGAATCTCAGCAATATGCACGCTCGGTAACAGACTTGGGCTGTTGCACCTAAAGCTACAATTTGCATCTTTTGGGAATCAAGTTTACAGTAGCATGAGACACAAGCAAGTCAGTCAAACCCTGACACTGTGTACTGGGATAAATAAAGGTCCCGAATATCTGCTGGGGACCCTACGCT
The DNA here is from genome assembly GCA_033026295.1 of Channa striata. Taxonomy (NCBI): domain Eukaryota; kingdom Metazoa; phylum Chordata; class Actinopteri; order Anabantiformes; family Channidae; genus Channa; species Channa striata. Next base: position 28,055,734 of record CM065173.1, read on the forward strand.
TTCACTTCAAAATGCGACGCTCAGGGTCCATGGGAGGCATCGACAGAAGCCGTTCATTCTGAGATAGACATGGAGCATTGAAACAGGAAGTTAAGGGGCAGAGTTCTGATTGATGGTAAAGAGAAAATTCTCATAAAATGAGTCTTGCTCTGAGCATGTAATTTTTAATACCCCTTAAAATACTGAAGGTATTTTTCTTAGGGTTATCTTGTTCTTGAACATCTTGTTCCCCTGATGTTCCCCAAAGTTTGCTTATTGTTGTCAAGTAATTACAAATGTCCATAAGTACTGTGCAGGTACACTGTTACTGTACTACTGTAGGTCCCCTGTAATTTGTGAGCTGTAATCTGAAGGATTATTTCCTTTGTTTTGGTAAATGGTCTAAGCGGCATGTTCCTGCCTCATTGGTACCCAAAGGGCTTTGAACTGCTTTTCCTTCTCCCATTCACACATTCAGGTGAGTGTCGCTGGCCTACAAACTCCAGGACCAACTAAGTCAGGGTTCAGTGTGATGATTGCACACATTCAATATACGCAGGAAACTCAGCATCAATAAAAAGTAAACAAACATATACTGAGAGCAGCCCAACTATTCCTAAACAGTTAGTCTGCTGAGTAGGCGGCAGGAGACAAGAAGTTTTGTCAGAGTCTGACTCAGAGTGCACGGCTGTGGCTATTTCTTGGAAGTAGAACATACTGGTGAATAGTAAATGCAATACGTATATACAAATGTATTACAATTATGAGTTCAACATCACACTTGAAATAATATCACAACAAAGCTGCTTTAAAAACTATTTGTAGCACCCTGTGTGATCATGGCCTCTAACACTTCTCCACCAACCCAAGTATTTACCAGTTCTAGAAAAAAAAACAGCAAATGAGCAGAACACCACAGCTTGTATGTAGGATACTGCCATCAGGGAGCGGAGGAGGAGGAAGAGGGTGGAGGACGGAAAGGAGGAGGAAAAAAGAGATGGAGTGGAGAGACAAATATCTGAAAGAAAAGTAGAAGAAACTCGAGAAACGTCGAGGAGAATTTAATTGTGAGGAAGTAAGGTAATTGTATACGCACTTTTATTACCACTCCCAGGCATGACTGTATATTGAAAACAATTGAACAACCATATAGATTTAAGCTCATCACGACATTCCAATCATTTTTCACAGAGCTGCACCTACATACTGTACACACACATACACAAATGTATGGACAGTGAATTGGATTTCAACTATTTCTAATATAACTTACTGCTGCACAAATGCTGCTAATGGTTATTTATCATTTTTCTGAGTCTCGATCGGTTTTGAGGGAGGTAAACCCCAGTGCAGCTCCTAAAATCAGTTCAGATCACTCATGGATCAGTGTTGTTATTAAACTGCCATAGACAAGTGAAAAATTATGTATTCTGTAGAAGGACAATGTTAAACCATGGAGACACAACGTTATATGATGTACACAGAATCAGTCAATTTGATTAGGATTTCATTTTACATTCTGTTTCAAAATGTGACATTCTGCACTTACGCACCAGGCTGGTGAGCTTCCAAATGTTTAATAGTCTCAAGAAATCTCATAAAAAGTCTAATTTGTGTCTTCCTTCAGAAACTGTAAAAACAGTGAGTCTCACTGTTGCAAAGAGTATGAGTGTGATATTCTTTTACAGCTCACACGGAACACACGTCATTCTCTCTGAAATGGATTTACTCAGGAGTCCGGTAAGAACTGCAACACTAGCAGGTGGGGATGGACCAAACACAGCACAATAAAGAAAGGATCAGACTTTAATCTACTTTAGTCAATCCAATCCTGATCAACTGCAGTCGGCCTGGATACAGAACTGTTCGTGTCGACATGATCCTCAGGACTGGTTGGGGACGGCATTACAAAGCCACCTCACAGTCAGTAGCTTCACTGATGTTGGTTCTGCTGTTTCTGGCATCACAGACCCGACAGAGCATGTGCTCCTGTGTAGGTGTATAAAACACGAGAATCAAGTTTTTAATGTAAGCTCATTTTGTTTTAAGTGCTAAGTTCAGCAAAAGCAACACATTGTTGTATTTTGTTATTTTCTATTCTAAAGATACGATCCTGTTTAAGTGAAATATAACAGGTTCTATAAACGCTCCTTCAGTGAATGCATTGTCCCAGAAAGCTGAAGAAAATGTGCATGGCCACCACGCATGCCTCACCCACACCTAAAAGCACGGCCAGTCTGACGGCTTATAAAGCTGATCCCCATAATTTGGCTTTAACCCCTAATAAAGATTGTGTTGGGTGGGTGAATGAGTGCGTCATTTCATATTCTTTTCGTGGCAGGCTGTACTGATTAACACTGACAGTTATACTGGCCTGTTTGATGGCTCTCACTCATTCACATCATTCGTATCTGGACTCATCACTACGGCTACTCTGACCTTTGAACCGTCTTTTCTATCAACAGTGCACATTTGCAAATGGATGACTTGGCCCCATTTTCTCCCTCAGGCTCAATCATCTGCATTTCAATCAGGACTCACTTTGATGATTTTTTTTAAAATACCTTTTTATCTGTTCGGTCTTTGAAAAGTGTTTGAAATGAATATCTCACTTTGTTACTTTGATCTAGCCTATAGTCACAGGCTATTGTGCATCCATTCACAGCTATTCATGTCTGCGAGTAGCCGAGTCTTGATGAGGACGGGAGCGATTGGCTGGCAGACACACACACTAACACACGTCCATTAGGACAGCAGTAGTTACAATAACGTCCGTGTTGTTGAGTCTATTAAGGCATTCAATTAAAAGCCACAAAGTGGCATCATTATTTTCTATTCTCTCACTGTTTACATAATGAGGGAATCAAAGGCCGACACAAAAACATACACACGAATCCATGCGCACGTTTAGCCGCCTTGTGACTCGTGCAGCACTGTCATCTTACGGGTAATAATCAGAGGACACGTGTGTGTAGACTCAAACAGATGTACATTAGCAAGAGATGAATAATTTGAACACGATACGTGCCAATAAGCCAGCCCTGTTTGAGACTCACTCACTACATGAATATCGGGTCTGGACAGTTCCCACAGCAGTTCTGTTATTAGCCCGGAACGTCCAGGTGAGTCTGGTGCTCAGGTGAAGACTCCATGACCCTCCATTAAGAAGATTCACCACAAGACACCAATGGTAACTTACAGGATAAGTTGAACTTCAAGCGTACTTCTTTCTCGTTAAGGTACCTGTAAATTACATCCTAACACAATTTGTGGGTGTTTATTTGTGCAGAGGAATAATGTGCAAAGTCTCTATAGACTAGAGAGTTTTCCACTTCAATATTTAGTGTTGCACGTGACTTTGTGTTTCTGTGCTCATTTGCCATGAGGTGCCAGCTTTGTCATATCACTGTACATTTTCGACATCTTCTTTTGAAAGTGACGAGCTCAACGCAAGTCACCAGCTGACCGATGTCCACTATCTTTTTAACCCTGCCAACGCTGCCGTATCTCCATATAGGTGTAGAATCCTAACCAAATAATGTAGCTCAATAATTCTTTTTGCAAACAAGATTAGAGATTTTCCACGTTTGAATCAAGTCTCCAACACGGCCCCGTGCTGTCGTTATCACCCTGTAATTCATCGGCACATAATGAACAAACATGAATTTTTTTGCATTTTTTGCAAGTTTGGGGTTTGAGTTTGTGCTATTTCTATATTTAGAGAATTTTTTTTTAATCCTATTCTTTTTTTTTGTTTATTGCAGTTGTAAGTAATTTATTTAGTTGCTATGAAGTTAAAACATAACTAGCCCTAAAATTGGGGTTATATGGATAAAATTGATGTTTAGCATGTGAAAATGTTCCAAAAACTCTACACCATGTAAAAACACTAATAATTCACTGAGGAATTTTTCTATGGTAGGTCATAAAGGGTTAAACAAACTGTTATTCCAGAGTGTATGAAGCTGCAGGATGCACACTATACACTTACAAACTTGCACAAACGACAGATATTCAAAGCAAACAGTTTACAAAAACCATCCTCCAAATGTCTTTACATTTAATGTTAGTGAACCGGTGAGTCCACAGAGAGGAACCAAGACAGACTTGTATACATAGATGCATATTTCAAAGAGTGATGGGCAGGTGATGTCTTGGACATTGCTTTAACTTTTTCAACCAGGAAATATTTGCTGACATTGAAATGGCGGCCATAAAAGGGGACGAAACCTAACTTGTTGATAAACCAACAATTATTTTGTACATTAATCTACAGGCTGTGTTTTCTTATTTTCCATGCGAACCATGAACGTGTACTCACCAGATCTCCCTGAAGCTCCGTCACCAGATCTGAATCCTGTTGGGCTTGTGTGGGAGAAGCTGGACCGAAGAGTTCGGGAAAACGGGAAAACCTTTGGGGAGCTCTGCAGACGGCCTGGGAGCAAATACCATTGAAATATCTGCAAAGTAGAATCATTTGTCTGCTAGTTATTGCTGAAATTACAGTGTAACATGCAAACTGGACTGGACCATTATTTCTGTGCCTAAAAATGAGTTGTTTCTCTATATTTTGTTTTGTGATCCACTTGCAAATGAATGAAACCAACTAAAGATAAAAAACTACAAATGTGTTTGGTGGTTCCACACTTTGTCCTGCCTGTCTGGATGAGACATCAGCAGTGACCCCCGTGCACACCTGGGAGGTGAACAGTGTCCAAAAATGAACAAGTATTGATGAGGATATTGACTTCGAAAAGGGGATTGTTGCTGGAACAACTACCAATTCACAAATGGAATCACTCGAAAAAGTGAAGTGACTGCGGAATACAGTAGGTATCAAAACACGCTCCTGTTCTTTTCTGCTCACACTGGCGGGCCAAACAAACGCCACACACTCTCGTATTTCACGGGACCACCTTCAGCTTTGATTACAGCGAGCGTTTGCCGTGCCACTATTTTGATGAGCTCATATAATGTGACAACATTTAATTCTCCCCAGAAATAAATGCTGCATTAAGTTCTCACCAAGATCTTGTACTGCTGATGGCAGAGTCACACCACCGTGTAAAGTCTCCTCAGCACATTCCACCTTTAATGGGTGAGGTCGGCCAGTCCATGTGTGAAAATGATGTCTGATGCTCCCTGAACCGCCCTCACACAATTTGAGCCCAAAGACTCTTGGCATTGTCGTCTTGTAATATGCCATCAGGGAGGAACAAGTCCACTGATGGATCCTGGTTCTTCAGTGGATTCAGGCAGTCCGCTTTCCAGTGTGAATTAGGTCCGCAGGGATTTGGTTATGGTCAGTGTTTATGTTTTACTGTAATACTGAAGTAACTGTATTAATGTATAGTTGAATCAACATTAACTTTTTATTGTTATAAATCAATAACTGCTGTTTTAGTTTTGTAAACATAGAGGTAAAAGGTTTTTATTTATTACAGTCAATTGTATCCCTATTGTTGTTTTACATTTTAGTTCTATATTTGCAAGAATAAATCGGCCTTATTTGATGAGTCACAACTGAGGACTTGTTGGGACTTGGACTAGACTCAGGACTGGATGGTTTTGACGTGAGATTTGACTTGAGACTTATTTTCTGCTTTTACAGCTCTTATTTACATCATCGTTTTCAAAAGGTTCCAAAAATCTATAAAGTATTGTCATTACTTGCCTTTAAATAGTGTAACGTACCATAACGCCCTTCTTGCATTCTCACAGTGACGTGGGCACAGTTATCACAGGTGTTGGTCACAGAGTAACATGGAAGTGTAGGTCACATTTAGCTCCGATAAAAATACAGATGAATCAGTCAGCAGCTTTTTGCAGTAACCGATGACGCAAAGTCGTCTCATGTACACACACCCACGCGATCACACTCCTTCCACTAAAACATGCACTAACTGAATCTCTCTCACTCTCACACACACACACACAATCACAGCGCTTGTTGTCACATAATCATACACATCTGTTAGTCGTTGCAAAGTAGCCTGGCAAACGTATCGATATTTAGTTGCATATAAATGTCTTCCTACTGCTGTCAGAGCTCCCTCATTTGTGAAGCAAATGGTCTTTAAAGAAGCTGATGAGCAGCATGATGAATGAGGTCGTCCGCCAAAATTGCTGAGTGATAAAATATGCCAGAAGCAGATAAGGTGTGTGTGTGTGTGTGTGTGTGTGTGTGTGTGTGTGTGTGTGTGTGTGTGTGTGTGTGTGTGTGTGTGTGTGTCTGCTCTGCTTACAGGAGACAATGTTAAACAAATGAACCCTGATAGTTTATGGCCTGGCCTAGTCTAAGGGGACATGTTTTTACTACTCTATTGTATTACTCCTCATATTTCTGAAATGTGTTCATTTATGAATTATATATGATCAGATTTACAGCTGTTCATCACGCTGGGCCTTTCAGTTAGTAACATCAGCTGCACAGTTATCCTGCTCTTACACGATGGATTTGATGCAGGATGATGGACTGCACTTTAATTCTAGCATTCATCAGGAGTAGATGGCAAGTCTATGGAAAGACTTTAACCAAATATAATTTGTGTGAATAAACATGTTCATTTACACATTTATTAGGTGAGCTAGCCTGGAGGCTGAATACATTTACTCAACTAATAATTAGTGTAGACCAAGTGAGAAGAATATTTTATAGTCTAAGTAGATATTATGTTGTTGAGCCACACACACTAATCGTCAAAAGTTTTTGAACACCCCAATTTGTCTTTTTTTTAATTTCAAAATTATGCAGTTTATGTCTGACTGTAATCTGAAATGAAGAACACAACAAACAAACAATTGAAGTTTAAATAGAAATATATAATGGTATTAATTTCTAAACCAAAATGTACCTTTGGCTGATTTACCAGCTGAATGTCTACAATCAAATATCAATATTTTGTCCAGTTCATCCCAAACCAGCTCACAGTCTAGAGACCGTGCAGGCCACGGTTTTCAAGCTTTACCATCTCGTTACTTGGTCCTAAGGTCGCTCGGACATGGCTTGGACTTGCAGGTGCATACCACAGGGTTCGACATGGTGCTGCAGAACTGAGGTGTTCTAAAACTTTGGACTCTTTTCTGTGTCTCTGTCTGAAGGTGAACAGCAGAGACATGGACCGGCGTTCTGTGCAGCATTCACATGTCGTTTCTAACTGGTGATAAACACCTGATTTCAAACTGTGTCACTGCTGGAAAGTTGAGCACAGCTGTAACACGTCCTACAACCACCTTTATGGGTTTCTGTAAGTGCTGGGCTTTTCTTCTTCACTCTTCTATTAGCTATTAGAGGCTCCCGTGTGTGTGTGTGTTTATCTACTCCGTAACGCCGCTGCTATGGTTAAGTTAACGTTATGGTCAGAACTAAACTTTGATTACAGCACAGTAAAGTTTAGTGCCGCTGAATTAAATTGCCTTTTTTCTTTGCTTGTTCTATTGCATTTTTGTTCCGGTGTCTCCACCTTCACTGTATCGTACAGTTTGTAACGACCGGGCCTCTTTTGCTTTTAGTGGAAAGAATTGATGGATTGGCAGGAAATTTCACAATCACATTCCGCATGTCAGGAGCAGGCGTTTTGGTGAACCTCTCACCTTTCCCATACCACTCCTGAAGTTGACAAGTCAGAATGACCTTCAGTGATGCTGACCTTTGTTCATTAATCAGCAGGTCAGATTTGGATTTATTCGTTTTTCTAGTTGCTAATAACTAAGCAACCATAAAATATGCAGTAGGGGAGCTGGATGAAGTTGCTACTCGTGGGTAAGATGTCTGCCTGTATAGAAATGTATACTTCTATATTTGCTGCCCATGTGCAGTGTTTTAAAGCTTCATCTTAATAGTTTCCGTTGGGTTTTTGTTTGTTTGTTCGTTTTCCTGTATAAAAATATTTTTAGGCAAACCGTCGTTGTCGGAAGGATTTAGTTTCATGTCACCAATGACGGAAGAGCATGAAACCATGTTCATTCCGTAACCCTGGTGTTCAGACTGTGGCTGCAGTTTCACAGAGGCTCCGGCTGCTTAGTACAGACCCACAGAGGTGCCAGCTTCTACGATGCTTCAATTTTACAAGAAAAAGCAAAAAATGTATGTTTGTATTTTTTCCTAGTCATGCATGTGCCTTTATATCTGATCCTGATTATTTGTCATCATTGTTTTTATTCTTTTTTGACAAACGTGCCATCCTATTACTGAAAATACACTAAACTTTGCAGAATGACCCAGTTACATTCACAGCAATTCAGACTAAATCATAGGAGCAATTTTCTTAATTGCAGCACTATTACAACTATCTGGATTCATTTTTTGACAAGCTCTTTTCTATGAGTAAGAACTGTTTCGGATCTAACACAACAGTGATTTCTGGAGAAATGCTAAAACTTAAAATCACCTTTTCCCCGGGTGACTAAATTGCTAGATTGGAGCCCGCTTGCTAAATTGCAGCTGTAATTGTTAGCTATTGAATGGCTTTCAGAGGAGAGTTTTAGTGCAACCTTGTCTAATTGCAAATCACATCACATGGAGGATCAGAATAATGGAAGTGACAATGTAGATCCATACTGTGTGTATATTTGTCCCATAAGCCACGTAGTCAGGGAGAACAAAGAAGGGAATTTAAAAGCTCCTTTCATAAAGAGGCAAATGTAACTGACTACAAAGAAAAACATTACAGAAAATGTGAATCACTGCAGGAGACAAAGACCAAACCAGTTTTACTAAGGACGATGAAATGAGTGAGCACAGGAGTCAAAGTTTAATTTACTGAGACCGTTTCGGCAGGGTGCTTTACGCAGACAATACTAAAGGAAGAAAGAAGAAGACAACTCTCTGAAACCCATTTGGACCCACAGAACCAGGATAAAGCCACTAAAACCATCATTAATTTAAGCACCTGGAGGGGAGTGGGAATCATGTTAGACTGTTTGTGCATTCAAACTGTGCTGCTCATATTGAACATAGCCAAAACTCAGGGTCAGGTCCTGACAACGAGCTGGAGGTGGAGCCAATCAAGGTGGTTGAGGACACCTGGGCCCGCTGTCCTGCTTCCTATAAATCCCTGGGCGCCTTCAGACACAACAGCTCAGCTGAGCTGTTGGGGAGCTCATTCCTTTTCTTTAGCTTATCTTTTGATGGTTTGGTTAATTGCTTTGATTATGGTTTGCTTCACTCATCCATTCACTCACACACACGGGACTGATAAATGTTTCCCAGGTTATTTCCTGCTTATTTTCTTTTATTTATTGCATTTTTGTACTAATAAACCCCTTATTTTCGGCCTTCACCTCCCTTGCTCCTCGTGTTTGTCGTGGCTGTTGAGCGAGGTCGTGACACGATTTTGACACGGTACCGTTGGTTTAATTGTGTTTGTGTAGTTCTTGTTGGATGGATCCTGTATCGTCGGCCTTGATGTCTCCCTGTTGTTACACAACTAATTGCACTTTGAGGAATCCCTTTACTTTTCTCGGACTTGAGTTTTACTCTCAAAACTTTTATACACGTATGAACATGTGTCCGCCTTCTGTCCAGAGCCCTGCACCACCAACGAAAAGAGGTTTCATGCCATGTTTTGAGGATTTCCTGCCTTTTTGTGGTAGCGTTGGAGTCTATATTTTAACTTCTTTTTCTTAAAAAATGAAACACGCTCACAAATAAATAAATAATAATAAAATAAAGAGTATGTAGTGTGGCAGGTTTTTAGGTTTGGATTGGGATCCACAGTATCAAAAAATCTGATGATTCTGTGACACCACATTTGGTCAGTGCCGCCTTAACCCCGTGACAATATTACACCAGTAGCATCTGTGTCGGCGCTGCTTCAGTCATGGCTTTTCTTCTCCCCATCTCCACCTCTGCTGCCTTAGCAACCGGGGACACACCGACCTATTTACATTTGGTCAGTGCAGCCGTGGCCGACCTGAGACAATAATACTAAAATCTTAAGGCTGAACGAGACCCCAAAATAACACTGGCTCTCCTGGGTTGTGCCAGGCCATGGTGAAGAGACCTGCAGAGTCTGCATGACAGAAATCTCCAAGGAATCTTAGGGTGTTTCTCTTGATATTCTCAGTTTCTCCCACTGTGTACCAGATGTGCCAGCTAGGCTTTACTGTACCTCTGCCCACAGACGTAAGCCTAAAAACTCTGCAGAGTTGTTAAGTTGTTGTCACTTCATTCCATGTTGTTGGAGTCACATGCTTTAGACTGCAAACGACCGAAGACGTGATGTAAGAATTGCATTGTAAGTGTTGTTGTAGTCCACCTGTCTTGGTGGTGAGGGTCACTCCAGTCTGAGATAAGTTGATACCTGACTTTGTTCACGACAACAGTCCTCCCTGTCGATGAGTCCTGTCCTGACGTGCTGCCCGTTGTTCTGCCATGCATTTGTGAAGGAGTTGGTTAGCTCGTGTGTACAAATCTGTGCATTTGTCACTGCGTTTAGTCAATGATGGTGACAGTAGGTCTGAGTGGGGCTTGTTCCTGGTGTTCTCCAAACAGCAGTGTAGGCCATGGTCAATGACTGTCCTATCGCCTTTACAGGTAGCAGTGTCACTCAGTGGACTCGTCATTTTAGTGTTGTAGTCCCCTTTGTTCAGGACCGTGCATCTCCCTTTGTCGGCGAGTAAAATGGTGACGCTCTGTTCTCTACGTAGAGATGCCACTTTTTTCCTTTCTTGAATGGCGATGTTGGAAGTCGGGTTTTTTTTGCCACTAGTGTTCTGCCAGTTTGTTGTTCCTGAGGATGGATTCTGTGGCTGTGAAGACATCTACCATTGGTAGCAATTATGGCATATCAAAAAGCTCAGTCCCTTGGCTCTCTATGCCTATAAACACTGTATGCCTTTCCGTAGGTCCCATGTGTTAAGGGATTGCTTGTGTTTTCTCTTGTTTTCTCAGATTTTTTTTTTTTTACTTCAAATTGAATTTCAGCTCCTGAACAATTTCGGGCAACCTTTCTTCTATTGCTCGCCTCACTTCATAGTGCTCAAAATATTTGGGTGACAGGTCTGGAGTGGAAGCAGGTCAGTTTAGTTTAGATTTTACTACAAATCAATACTGTTGTAAGGTTTGTGTGGTTTGGCATATTTACATTTCATACAGCATCCCCACTTTTCTGGAAATGGTTTGTGATCTTGGGCTAAATACTTAGTGTGGTATATTTTTTAGCTCCATTGGCAGACAAGAAAAAAACTGGTGGACAAAATGTAAACAGTTTTTTCTTGTTACCTGACATCCCCTCAGAATTACCATTGCTAGCATCGGCGAATGCAAGAGACCCACTTTATGTATATTTTAGATGGTTTGTAGTCTCCAGTTTTTGTAACTCCAGTTCGAGTTAAAGATGCTGTGGTAAATGCTCAGCTTGTCTAGTGCTTTTATCAAAAGTGCTTTACAATGTTGCTGGTCATTCACACACACATATCGATTAGAGGCTGCGATGAAAGGTGCTGCCTGACCTACAGTAAGCAACTTCGCATTAAGTACGTTGACATGAAACCAGGAGGGACTGGGAGTCAAACTACTGACCCTGTGTTTCATGGAAGACTGCTTAAAATACTGTCACACGACAACAAAGACCATTTTTTGATTTTATAGAAACAAAATAATGGGTCAACAACGGTCAGGCACATGATACAGTTGTGCAGGTGGAATTTAGCTTATTTTTGTCTTTGAAGAAGGCAACAACCTATGAGGTTATAGCTGTGACCAGACCAACCTACAATATTACTAGCAGACTTGTTGGTTTCTTCATATTTATTAATCTGCTGCTGTTTTATCATTAACAACTAAATACTGTTTTAATTTTCTGGTTACCCTACAGTGCTCTACTTTTTAAGCATTGATAAGTGAAACTGTTTTTCATTAACAGACTTTCAGCAGTTCAAAGGGTAAACCTTCTCTCTGATACTGAGATATCTACAAGTGGTCCTCATCCTGCTGTCAATTAAATTATCATTTCATTGATAGGTTTTTTTAAAAAAGAATTCCACTGCTAAAAAACTAGGTTGTTTTTGTGATGCAATATGTTTATGAAACTCGTGGTTTTTGGTTATGTTGGCCCTTTTTACATCAAATGCTAAAGGTCCTTGAACAATCCGAATGCTTTGCAAACTGTTCCTTTTTGGGCAATTTGGGCAAACAGGACTAAAGCATGCCTCAAGGTTGCAGATGGAGCCCTGGCATCTGTTGCAAGCTTTGCTGCAAACATATTACTAATTTGGAACTGGAAAATACTTTCAATGTTGTGTTTGCATTAATGTAATTCATGTGGTGTTGCTTATTATTTTAAATTATCCCAAAAAAGAACAGTGTCCTACATCATACAACACTCCCTCTCTCACAGAAGCAGTCCACAGACTGTAGTGAACTTAAGGAGACAAGAGGCAGCTCTCAAATGATCATCAAGCAATTTAATGACAATAAGCAAAATGTAAAATAAGCAAAAAGGTAGATGAACACAGCAGAAAGCAGTTTACACCCGAGCGGATCAGACAGTATCTGATGAATTCTGTCAGGCTTGTGTGTGTTTTTTAACTGCTCCACTATGCAAATCACACATACAGGTGAATACACGTTGATCAAAAGCCTTAATTAGAAAGTCTCTGTTACTGTCTCTAGTCTCTGTTACCGGCCCTTCCCTGCTGGGACAGCTACCTGGGGGGAAGCTAGGGTTAAACAAAGTGAACACAGTAGGCTCTGTTTTAGGTGTCAAGGGTTTCTCACAAATGTTACTTCTGGGATTCAATGTCCCTGCTAGTTCCGGTGGGCTTCCTACTGAGTAGCGGGGACTTGGTGTCTGGCCTCTGCCAGAAGTGTGAACAAATGATCATAGTAAGTATCAAAATTTCCCTCACATTTCTATCCAAGACCACATTTCTATTTAGTGCCTAAACCTGACTAAGTAACCAGGCTGTGTCCAGTTTGCACGTGTACACATGTCTGGACTTTTTCAACAACCACAGTTGCAAGTATATTTTACCCCCCCCAAAAAAAATCTAATGCAATGAATTATTACTGACTGTGAGTTTGCATTTTTAGAGTCAACATCTGAAATAAACCCAAGCAAGCTCATGGAAAACATGCAAACTCCACACAGACAGGCAGCAGCAGGCCTGGGATTCAAAATCGCGAGCTTCTAGTCGTGAGGCGGCAGCATAAACACAGATAAAGTGAACCCACCTAAACAAATTGGAGAAAAAAAAGAAGCATTATTATTTTACTTTGAGGATACTTGTACAAGCTTAAATATTATTATAAAGAGGGACAGGGTTTATGACTGTGATTTAGGTCATAGATGTGCAGATACACAGTGTTGATTAAATATTTTTAGGAAATGTGGGAGGGCAAATGCTTCAACTTTTTTTGTCACACATCAAGAGTAATAATAGCCAGTAGCAACAGGGTCAACAGAAGACACAACGATATCGATTCACTGCGAGACTTTGCCTATAGAGAATAAAGCATCACTTTATCAACAAAAATGCTTGTGGTATGTGACACAGTAAAATCAATGAAGCACTCAATATTATAAACTGGAATGTGGTAGAGAGAGATTGCTCAAATATTATGATAATGAGAATTACAGCAACACAACACTGAGGTAATAACTACTGGAATCTTTAATCTCCTGGAATCTCTCACGGTGACTTTGTAACCAAATGGGTGTTAAATGTGTTCGACTGGCGATAAAAGCTCGAGTGTTATTGTGTGTATGGTTTTATCCGATTTATTTCTTTGTTCAGAAGCTCGGTTTTTAAAAGCACTGCTGTGAGAGCAGAAGCTCCCAACATAGAACACAGTTCTACCTGCACATCTTGCTTTTATGTGTGACTGACAATCTAATTAAGGCCTCAGTGTGTTTCAAACAAGACACCTGCTGTATGGACTAAAACGTCATTTTTCTCTTGTTGGGGGAGGGACTGATCATCTGCAAATGGGTATTTTAACATATAATCATCGCTAATAAATTCTCCCAGTCTCTCTCTCTCTCTCTCTCTCTCATATTACTCAAAAACAGATCTGCTCAAGGCGCTGCGGAATGTTTTTAGTTTTATTGATGCGTTCTAGGCTGTAATTACTCTAAAAAGATTTGGACATAAGCAGCTGATGTATTAAATTGGTTCAACCAGTGAAAATGTTTATTGGCAGATTCATATGTTTATATCTGAACTGAGCATTTTGGGTCTGAACATCACCACACTGGATTTGAGATGAAACAAATACAGTGTGGTTGAAGTGTAGAATGTCAGCTTTATTTGAAGGATTTGGACCAAATTATTCAATGAACTGATAACGTTTTATTTTTAAAAGCCAAATTTTTAAGCTGATTATTAAAATGTTCCCAGACAACCTTTGTTTGCCCATCCATATATTTGATCTTAGAGTGGAATTTTTATTATCTCTAAACAAGTAATTTATTTAACTTTTTTAAATTTTCAATCTGCTACCTTTTATACTTTGTTATTTAATGGGAAAAACCAAACAAACTAAAATTAATTAAATTAAAAACTAAAATTAATATATTTTTCGAACGTGTTTAAATCAAATTTGGGGTGTTCAGCTTTATAAAACCTAAGAATCAATATATTATACATATTATTTTGCTTGTTTCTGATGACATTCAAGTCAATATAATACGCACAATGTCCCTCTACTTATGTTCTGAGCTTCTGTGTGTGTCCCGGTCTGTCTCCAGAGTGCCACAGTTTAAGTGGACCTTATGGAGATGGTGGGGGGCGCTGACCAAAAACGGGGACAAAAGATTCGACTTACAGGCCCGATGAGGGTTAGACAAAGGCAGGGAGGTTGGCAGACAGGCGGATGATCTGAAATGTTTCTGCATCCAAGCAAACAGTCTGGCAGTGAGACAAAGGGTGGAGGCAGCTTATGTGGGGAGTATAGCAGGAGACGCCGATTGAACTGATTAGAGGAAACGGAGTTGGCCAAGGCAAGGAAAACGAGCTAGTAGGCTGTTTCTAAAACAGGAAGTAAGTCCAGATCACAAATAGACAGTAAAGACTAACACCTGAACTTCACTCTGCTAAAATGATGCTTTGATTGACTTAGTGTGTCAGTTATTGGACCTTTTTTTTAAATTAAGTGGAGGCTCGGCTGACACATGCTATCGCCTGTAAATCCAGAGCATGCAGGATTATGGTTTCCCACCGCAGGACAATGAAATTCTGGTCTAGGGTCTGCAGTGCTGCAGCACAGCAACTTAAATGCTACCAAGAATGGATGAAGACCTTTCGTTGGATTTGCTAATCTACAATCATTTAAATTATTCTCACGGTTACATATCTGTAAAATATTTCTGACATTTCACTGAAAAAATATTATGAAAATTTGGTGGCACATACAATATATCTGACTTTTTAAACATTTTTTCTATTACAGTTTGCTTTCCCTAATGGTGAAGCGGAACATGTTTATGTAAAGAATCAAATGGAGAACTTAGGCAATAAGCTGCTGTTCTGTGTCGTCGCTAAAGTTTCACAACACTGATAAAACTTAAATACTGTTGAAGCAAAAACATGAATATGACTTGCGTAACTGCTGAGACGACTAGATCTCAATATCAAAAGGAGATTGATACGTGATACGAGTGATAGGTACAGCTCATCAGTTATTATGTGGTTTGCCAAGTGTAGCATAAAAAGTGACTCAAGCTATGTACTAATCCTTCATAACCTTGGTAATAATGTCCTCACAAAAGTCTTAGGCACAAAGTCAGTTGAGTGAATTACCTAAAATGAAGAACCATTCATATGAACCAAACCATAAATGGTCATTCAGCACATAAATTGCTCAGTCTTGTGACCGACTAAGAGAAATCAATGTGTGGACTCAGATGAACAAAGAGCCAGCGAGCGTGAAAGGGCAATCAAACAAGACATCCTGAGCACACTGTGGGCACACGGTGAGATTTGTCCCTCCAGTTTTTGCCCTTCACTCCATCTTTGCAACCCTAACACACACTTAAAGTACACCTGAATGTAGAACAAGAAGAACAGAAAGGGGGAAGAGAGTCCATGGCAGTTGGAATTGGGAAAGTGGTATATGTGGGGCATATTAATGAAAGGGCATTTATCACCATTAGGGCAGTAATGGCTACTGGCACAAGGGTCCCTCCTCTTGGATGGTAAATTCCCCTAAAAGGTTTTCATTGGAAAAAACCGTTGACAGGGCAGGAGGGGGTAAGATTGTACATAGTGTCAGTCTTTACAGCAATAATTGTCTGTTAGCAATCAAAGAAACACATCAGGGGTGAAGCTGACTGGCACATAACTGCCATCAGTGTCTGTGAAGTAATCACACACTCACAAACCTGGGTCTGCCAAAGCCCCAGAGGATTTCAGTGGAGGGAAGTGGTGCTTTAAATATTCAATGTGTTGCTAAGACGTGGAGAGAGAAAAAGCACTCAGGAGAGAAAGGATGGCTGGAGATGTGAAGTGTTAATGGTCAGTGGAGCAGTGGAGGAGAGTGGAAGGAGGATCTGTCTGCAGAAATCACCTTTCATCCCTCAGGGGGGAGAACACACAGAGCTTTGCTTATTCATTTTCATGGTAGAGGTCAGAGGATCTGAAGATGACTTGTTACTACGAGACCAGTACGTTTAAAAGTACAGTAAGGTCAGTGGCAACCAAGTGTGTTGCACAGCAAATACTGTGTTTTACCAGCTCAACCAGTTAGTTTCACGATAGTTTCACACTTATTTCGGTAAATGAACCCTTCTCCCCTTTTACTGTAACAGTTACTCATAGATGTAGTGAACTAGTTATGTGAGACAATTAGTGGGTCCACACACATTTAAGCAGCCCAGGTCCTCACTGAACTGAGTCTACTCTGGGACAGGAAGACAAAAGACACGAAGCCGCAGCTTTCGTCACTACACACTCAATGATGTGGGACAGGCTTCATGTCAGAGGTGGAGGATGGATCTGATAACTGATGGGCTGCATGTACTGTAAATCATTTACAGTAATTATGTTAGCTAAATGCTTGTAAACTCAGTCCCTAATTACATCCACGCTGAGTGGGTGGGCACAAGTGTGCAGGTTGTGGGTGTGCAGACCCAAATTAGAGGTTTGTTAATGGACGCGATAATCTCCATATATAGGACTGTTGGGAACGTTTGAGGGAGGTCTATGGAAAATCTCTGGAAAGCCTCAAAAAGTCTTACGCCAGAGTCAACAGACACAGGCAGGCATTTCTTCTACATGTCTTTGTCAAATTTTGGAAATTAGTGTTGTTTGGTATGGGAACATCATCACAACTGTTGCATGTCACAACTAAAACTCACATTAAACGATATTTAACCGCACACAAACACAGTCTGTAATTTCCCTCGTGTTAGTCACACTCGTAAGGACTGGTTCACTTTTTCTCTAAGTAACAAAACCACATACTTAAGGGAGAAACAATTAGCCATCTGCAAAAAAGTCATAAAGGAACTCCTAGTCAGTGCAAATATGAAAGCAATTATATTTGTTATTATCATATTATGTGTCAACATATTCCAAAGTCCAACAAAATGCTGAGACTCCGAGACTGAATTAATAAAGTAAGACCCGCCGGACCGAGGCGTCACGGACAGAAAAGCCCATAAACAACAACCACAGAAATCTCTTCACTAAAGTACAGTTGTAAAATGTCTCCTACCTTTGCTGCATCATTTCCTGACGTCCTACGTCATGGGATCACAGTCAAATCCTTCCGGCCTTTTTTCAGTGGACTTTAGGCCCCAGGGGAACCTCCGCACTGCGGCGCTCCGCTGGTTCCGAACGGCTAACAGTGGGCGCTCCCACAGACACCGGAAGTACGTGGCAAACACGTGTTGTATACTTTTATAAAATACACGTTCATAAAGCGGGACTTTGAGCCAGGCCGCTGTGTTTAACAGCATGTCTGAATATTTTCATGTGGCACCGAAATTACGGCTAATTTAACGACTTTGTTTACGGAGTCCGAGCACTTTATTCCATATCTCTCTCTCCTGCTCACAGATCATATCTCAGACAATGGCTTGCATAATAAAAACATAATTACTGTTATGAGCACAATGTGAAGCTTGATAGCCTACAGGCCAAGTGCGTTAGCCTTACATTAGAGCCAACAAAACAGACTAAAAAATAAAATTACAGCTCTTTTTACCTCATGTGCGTTAATCTTTCTTACCTGCGGTGGGCGGGGAACATAATTGTGATCCTGTTAATTAGCATCAGTGGCAGCTTTCACATTTACACTGGACGAAGAAGAGACGGTTTCTTCCGCAGCTCAACCTTTACGTGCGTTTTCTTTACGTTTACTCGACATTCTGCCTTTTCTGTGATGAAGTTATTATCCCCCCCGGCCTGAATTTATTGTACTAAAATCCCTCAAATTTTGTTCTGCTTATTTCTCTTGCTCTTTTTCACTTATTTTGAATCATCCTTTGGTGAGATAATGTTCACACGTTGTACTCTGATTTTATACAGGTTAAGAGCTGCTGTTGGATAATTCCAAAGAAATATTGATAAAAAAATATTCTTTTTATTTCAGCGAAACTTTTAATTGTTTGATTTTTGCTCTGTGCCATCCTCATTTACCCTTTACCAGTAACACTTATACTGATATTTACACGTCTTGACAAATCTCACAAGTGTTTCTCCTGCGATGGCACAATATAAAAGTATTCAAATAGACCGTGTGGTTGCAGAGAAATACTCATTTCATTTTGGGTATGCAATTTTCAAGCAGAGCCCTCACCAGAGTTTATTGTCCAGTTTATTTTTGAAAACTACGCCTGGTATCTGGT
The DNA here is from genome assembly GCA_033026295.1 of Channa striata. Classification (NCBI taxonomy): domain Eukaryota; kingdom Metazoa; phylum Chordata; class Actinopteri; order Anabantiformes; family Channidae; genus Channa; species Channa striata. Next base: position 28,074,507 of record CM065173.1, read on the forward strand.
AAATGGCTGCTTCTATTGCTTCTCGTGCTCCCATTTAGACACCAGTGGCCATGGCTGCCGTGCTAGGTGCTCACAGACCCACTGGCAGCAACTTGGAGTTCAGTGTCACGCTTCGACACCAATTCGCCAGGATCGAACCACTGACGCTGTGGTCTGTGGCCGACCGCCCAATCGCTAGGATCTGGTCCAGTTTTTTGAGTCCTTTCATAATCCTTTTTTTTGCCTGTCGTACTTGGTTATGTTCTGGCACTCCTTCTGGAATTATAATGTCAGTAGGCAGAAACTTATAGTATATTAGGGCACATTGCACAACTGGATGTGGAACTTGTGAGGCGCCTCCTCACAAATCCTTGCAAATTGCCCAGTGGATGTGGCCTGCTTCGTTCAGTCTGCGACAGATGGTGAGAAACTGCTGAATATCGTGGATCCCTGGCTGCTTACAGTGGCACCAGGTGTTAACTGTTTGATCCTATGCAGTGATGATGAGATGTTCAGTTTCTCCTCTTTTACAAGAGCTCTGGAGTCAAGCTTGACTGGCTTTCCTGTCTGCATATCCATGCACTGCTCTTTGCAGTTCCTCAGGGGCTGAGTAAGCGACCAGAGGTTTGCTTTGCCCACATCGGATCTGGGCTTGCTCAGTGTTGGTTCTTCATCCAGAGAACTCTTGGCTTATCACCCTTGGTTCTAGCCCTCAGATTCTTCATCTAGGGAAAGAGCGTAGTATGTATCTGCTGTCTTGATAAATCAGTATTTGGCTACTGAAAACTGGCCACGAGCATGGCTCTGTCTACTCTTTTTTTCCCTCTTACTTTGCTACAATGTCCAGGAAAACCTGAAATGTTGCTTGAAATGTGGCTAAAAAGTTTGAAAACTGCCTGCTTGTAATTGATATGCAAGGGGCTGAGTGGCGCAGTACTCAAAAAGCTGCACTGCTGAACAGCACTGGTGCGGTGCAGATTATCTGCACAATAGCGCAGTTAGTACCTCGGGTTTCGGCTTCCCAGGAGGCACATTCTGCACCGAAGTGTCAGTGCTGAGAGACTTGTTGACAACGAGCACAGGGACATAATGAAACCGCTGCACATCAGTCTCCACACGTAAAATGCTCACAATGCACTAATTTGGGAATACAGGATAATGTTTGCTAAGAGTCTAAAGTGGGACAATGCTTCAGAGCTGCATTAACGGAGGGTCAGAGTCGTCACATGCATGTGAAGACAGATTTAACAGATGGGATTCAGACAAGCATCTGCAAACTTCACAAAATGTCCTGCTAAAACATACGCAGGTTGAAAGATTATACACTTTCAAAATATGTGCCACTCAGGTCAAAATAATTAGGTGAATGAGAGAGTTGTTTCTGAAATGAAGCGGTAGTAGATAAGAAATTATTATGCAGAGTAAAAATAGGCACAAACCCTCCAGTGCAGATATTTGGTGATACTTTGGTGATGGTAAATACTGAGTCTTCAGTTCCATTGCTGCCTCACGATGTTCAGTTAAACTTATTCAGTGACACGCCCATGAAAGCAGCAGAGAGTCCTCTACTGACATACTCGAGGCCGAATATTCCAGCATTAGGCTGCCGGTATAGACACGCCTTCTATGAAGATTCGTCACTTCTGCGGTTGGACTCAAATAAGGCATTGAAAATATACATTTGGGAAAACTGTCATAGTTAGATGAGAACAGGCAGGCAGGGGGAGGGCCACTCAGCTATGTTCATACGGAGCTATGCAACTTTTGGGGAACCAGTGATGGGTGGGCTATGTGACGCTGCATCCACATGGATACATGATCGTAGTACTTATCACTGAAAGTCCAGCACTGCGCTTTTCTGAGCTGTTAGCCCACTACAGATGCCTCAGACTACAGCACAGGAAGTAACCTGTTACATCCAGACATCACTGAGAAAACTTTTTCTTTCATAGAGTCACTGGAGGCACAGAGTTTACCATAAGAAACGCCATGGGCGGAGCTGGTATAGCAGGACAATAGGAAGCTGGCCAGCCAAGAACAGAGGCCTAAGGAGACTGCTACAAGTAAGCGCAAACAACATATGACCCAGTCGCTGTGGCTAAGAGACTATGTGATTTGAGACTATAAGTTGAACATCTGGAACATCCGTCCATTCTCTCTAACGTTTATCCTGTTCAGGACCTTTAACTGTGTTAAAAAAACCAGACCAGACAATAGATGGTACTAAGTGACTGCAGTCAAAAGCATCTTTTAGGCATCATGCTGAAAGCCATCAACCCAATACCAGCATCAAATGGCTCAAGGTCTTTAATTCAGAACCCTCCATTGGGCTGGAGGTTGCAGTTATTGCTGAAGCACTTTGAAATGTGCACTGTCTGCCTGAGCTGCTCGTTGTTGTTGCTAAATGTCTTGAGGCCATCCACATAGAACACGTACATGACTTTGTCGCTGGTCTTGACTGTATATCCTAGATTTTGTGTTCAGCACAATTTTGTGCTTTATTATCCCCTTTATAGATATACATTTGCCAGGTCAATTTCCACCTTAGGGATTTATCAAGAAAGCAGCATGGTGGTGGAGAGGTTAGCACTGTTCCCATTTCGAATCTGTCTGCAGCTGCAGCTTTTTAGTGTGGAGTTTGCATGGTCCACCTATGCTTGCATGGGCTTCCTCCAGGTACTTCAGTTTCCATCCACAGTCCAAAGACATGCATGTTGGGTTCATAGGTGACTCCAAAAACTGACTGTAGGTGTGAATGTTTGTCTGTCTGGGCATGTTTCTCTGTGGTGGCTCTGAGATAGACGTGAGACCTGTCCAGGGGGGTTCCTGCCTCTCACTCAGACAGCAGGGATGGGCCTAAGCCACCTGTGATATTGAACAGGGTAAGCAGTTGAGATAATGGATGGATTAATCAATAAACCATATCTATAAGTGTCTGATCCCTGAAATCAATAAACAGTCTGTTGGCCTGTGTAAATTGTTGAAGCAGCCCTTTAGTCAACAGACAATGCAACTTGGACTCCTAAATCATATATTCCATTGAAATTAGTCTGTAAATGTGATCATGCAGAAAGTTCAGTGAGGTGATCTGAAGGAAATGTGACGCTCTATGGATATTAGTGACAAATTAGTGCAATACATTTGTACACGTTCAGACCTGTTGGTACCTAAAGACAAAATGCTTCACAACAAATTTAAACTCCATCTTCTTCCAACATAGGCCAATGTCATTCATACTCATCTACATTCCTGCAACACACTCTCCTCATAAAGTCAAGCCAACATTCTTCACAATTCCCTTTTTCCAATATCTGTCTCTGTCTCACAAAGCTGTAATAACATTTGGAGATATATGCTGGCCCAGAAGAGGGAGGAGCGCCGAGCCAATAGATACTCTCAGAATTTGAATTGAGATGTATTATTCACAGCCTTTGCTATAGGTTTTAAGATATTGCAGTTTATCTTAATATCAACTCACTTCAACTTCATTACTCCACTGCTTTCAGATGTGATTTCTTCTGGCATCTTGAATGAAAACATTTGTCCTTAAGTACGAGCTGCTTTTGCACAAGAATGGAATCCTTTCCCCCTCCGTTTTCCCTCTTGGGAAAGTGCTGCATCTTTTTCAAGTTTAAAGATCTCAGTTTACACACTTTATCCTTCATTAAAGTAAAATGTTCGAGGTGTTGGTCTCCCCCTTTCGTGATGAACACTTGAAAGGTTGGAAGAAACAAACAAACTGTACATGACAAATGAGATTCTTGAGCAGGCAGGGCCTGTATCACAGTCTTAGTAATTAAAACTCTACTTTGTACTAAGTCTGTGAGTGGGTGTAGGCAATTAAAATATATATTTCAAGGCCTCGTGTTATTATATCGGTGTCCAACAACATGATACTGTGAGCACACAAGACAGAGCTGGTGTCCTTGGTTAATAACTACTCATTTTCATAATGTTTTCAAAACTAATTGAATTACAAAAAATGCAGGTGTGCACAAAAGTAACGAGACGCGTTCACACTGTTCTAACGATTTTCGTTTTGCAGCTTTACCCAGATAATGTGTATAATGCACTAATTAATAGTTTTATTGATCATGTGAAACTTCAGCTGCTGACAAAATTAAAACAATTAATATATTAGCTGGACACTGCACTAGTTGAAATGAATCACTTACTAAGAACTAACTAAACTTCTTGAACAGTCTTTTCAACAATCACCATATAGACACTGAAAACAAACATGAACTGTTAGCGCTCTCTGTGGTTAACTGGCTCATTGGTCCAACATTCATCACTAATAAATGATTATATTGATTACGTGCTCCTTTTTCATTAGCAACAACCAATCAGATCCCAGTGCGGGTCAGAGTGAGTATTTGCTCAGTGCTTATGATCTCGTTCAGAACCACAGTGATCAGGACCAACCAGCTTGACAGAGTAGGTTCACCACTTCTGAGGAAAGACAATTTTGTACGGGGGGGGCATCTAATTCTGAATGCAGCAGCATTCAATTCAATGCAGCGAACACAAAAATATTGCTTGATTTAAAAAAAAAAAGGTTTTCCATCGGTTTCCAGTACGACACAATAATAAAATGTCTGGTCTATAAAGCACTTAATGGCATAGATCCCATATGTGTGTGTGTGTGTGTGTGTGTGTGTGTCCACATATCTTTCTCTCCTTTTTTAAAATCTATTTCAAGGGTCACACGATGATGTAATGTAATTGTGGAGCTGATTTTTCTAGCCCACTGTAGTTCACCCTGACATTATATTTTTTGATTTTATAATATTTATAATTGGCTTTTATGTTGATGTGAAAAACCTTGAATGGCCATTGTGTATGAAACGTGCTATAGAAATTAAACTTATAAGCAGCCATGAATTGCCTCTAGTCACCGTAAGAGCTGTGAATCTTGAACCTGCTTTTACTTCTTTGTCTAGGCCGTGGAGCTCCGTTGTTGGCAGAGAAACTCACTGCTGCAGTGGGTGACTTTTTCACACGTGACATTACAAGATTCCCAGATGAAACCGTGGCCGTGTTTATACTTTTGTACAGTCTGTAAATGGTTGTTCCCAGCCTTGTTCGCTGCTTCGGTACCAGGTCCTCCCTGGTATGTGTCCTCGGGCAAGACACTGAACCCCAAGTTGCTCCCGGTGGGTCAGGTGAGCACCCTGCATGACAGCCAGCGCCACTGTGTGTGTGTGTGTGTGAATGAATACATTGTAAAGTACCATGTACAACCTAAAATGGAAAGGTGCTTTGAAGAGCCCTGGTGTCGGGCATATTACTTTTAAAAGTGAAGTGTCTTGAGCAAGGCTCACCCTCAAAAGAGCAGTACCTTATGCTTGATGTTTCGACATTCTTTTGTTTTGTAATTGAATAACTACCTGGTACAAATAACAAATAATATCTGAACTTTTGGTGCTACAACGCCATGATAACTATCTCGTACAATGATATTATCTCCTTTGTTACTGCACAAAGGTAAGATTTTTATCCTATCTGATGTTTTCTATGTTTTTGTTGTTTTCACAAGCAGTAACAACTTCAGGATAATGAGACAAAAGTAGTTGGTCTTACATGTGCAAAGGTGGCTTCTCCGTTTTAGGTGCTTGAAATGTTTCAGGACTTTCTCGCACACAGACCCTGAGAGACGTTAGCTGTGAGTCCCGGTAGCCACAGACACACACAGTTCAAATTCCATCTTTAATGTTTGTATTAATTCATGACAACAACAGCCAAAACCCACTTATGTAAAAGACTTTCTTTTTTGGATTCAGTAATTGCAGCAGCATGAATTTCAAAATGCTTCAGTTGTTTGCCAACATGAAAAGCATCTTTGTGATGACGGCATTATTCCTGGATGCTTCCGTGTTTTGTTGCATGCGGTGGGAGGCAGAGTCGTGCATGTGTGTTTTCTCTCTGTGACTGTAAGTCGGGAGATTCTCCTGCTGCTGAAGCTCGGCTCTCTAATGTGTTTACCTGCCTGTGTGTTCACTGCCTGCAGAGACACAGGAGCGAACAGAGTAAATGCAGCCGCTACATGCGTGCGTACAAATGAAGGGACGGCATTTATTTGCATGACCGTGTGGGCCCCTGAGGTACATACCCAGGCTCATGCATGTGTACACATGCCCGGCCAAGCAGATACACTGTTAGTGTGTGAGACTGTCAAGTCGAAAAAGAAGAAGGTTAAAATAATCCTGCCAGACAAACATCACGGCTTGTACAAGAGCAGCAGGGAGGATAAATGGTTCTGGGCTTGTATCAAAGTTCTGAGAATTAAAGTAAAGAGCCAAGCTACTGAAATGTGAATAAAGCCATTTTCCCTCGAACCAACTTGACTTGACTTGACTACTCACCTTTTTTTTTTGCTTTTCCAATTGGTAAAAGTTGCAGATCGTACCTGCTGTGTAGGACTTTTTTGGTGTCAAGCTGAGACAATACTAAAAGGTGATGTGCAAAAACTGCAGAGAGAAGCATCACTGCCACCATGTTCACAGTCGTCTCGACTCAAACGAAACTTTTGTGAGTGACTTTTTTCAGCTGGACGAGACGACCAGGTGATATTGTGTTTGAAGTGCAAAACGAGGCAAATGTAATTCATCCAAGTTGAGTTACACTCACGCTACATTAGGAAACAGAAAAGAGGCCGAGCCCGTGATTTCTCCTTTAAACACGTCCTGAGATATTGTTAGTGATGTCTCAGTCGGTCAAGAGAAAAGCAAAACCTTGGTTCTTACTGGACTCCACTTGAAGTTTCATTTCATCTCTGTCAAACAATATTAGATATTAATTAAATGTTCACACGGAATTTAGAGAAACTCATTTATGCCTTGTCTCTTTAAGAGGTTGATTGCAAAATCTGCCACACTAATTTTTCATACTCATTACATCAGATAAGCCGTGTCCAGGCTTCCTCTTGCATTTTGAACACATGCTTTCCTTCCTATTACGTCCTCTCCTTCAACAGTCTGCACAGCAGAAAACACCTTGTTTTTCTGTCATTAATCTTCAGGCATGTGCAACATGTGTCACAACAGTCCCACTTCGAATCTTATTTTTTTAGCATTTTATGCAAATCAGAAAAACATGGGTCAATTTACACAATGAGTATAAAAAAGGAAGGTGATGCTAAATTGTGTGGCCCTGTCACATTTACATTTCAGATGCAAATGCCCAAGGGATTTCTTTATCCTAATATAAATCACTGGATAAACACATGTTTTCAACAAAATTGCCAACGCTGTTGTTTGCCCCCCCCAAAAAAATAGTTTCTAAATTGACTAAAACCAACAATTAATTGCGTCTCATAATGTTTAGTCCCTGTCAGTCTGCAGCCTGGATTAGCTCATTCGCTGTGTTGTAGACCCACTGCTCCACTGGTAGACGTGCTTCTTTATTCCAAAATGCTTGGAGGTTTGTAATAAACGTTGCCCCGAATGGAATGAAATTACAAACGTTCAGACTTCTTTTTTGTGGAGAAATGCAAAACTAATGTAGTGAGTAGTGAACCGGTGCGATGTTGAGCATTTAAGAAAAGTAAAGAATTACTCATAAAGTAATAGGATGCGATGCATTACTATTTTGAGTAATGGCCCCAACACTGTTATTGACAGACGAGAGCAGTTCTTCTGTTCAGTTAAGGGCTGCCATTATTTTAAAGGCAGTGCATTTATTTTAATGTAATTTTTTGTTATAACAATTATTGTTGTTTTTTCTTGTTTTCTTTATTTGATTGCTTATTCAGTAGCTGTGATAGAACACAAGCGCAGGTCCTGGACAGGTCAAAGACATATCTCAGAGTTGGCTCTCCACGACTTTCTTTTCTCTTTCTCTTCTATTTAATTATACAAGAACAATACAACTAACATTTTAGAAGGACACGCGCTGTCCCTCTCCCTGGTTAGGCTTTTAGATGAAAACTGCTCAAATAAAGTCTACCAAAGACAAAAAAGATAAAACCAATAATCATATGTTCACAGATATTTCTGTCTGTGTGCACTGCACGACACACTGTCATCACCAGCAACTATGTGCATATACAACTCCACACAGACAGATGTATATAGAAAATACTCACAGTATAAACCTGACCAACGTAAAACCAGCATAGCTGTCCAGTGTCAACATGCTGATTACTTAAAAATGAATATTGAATGCTATAATTAATTTGGGGTTTAAATTATAATCCCTGTTAGTTCTGTTTTGGTTTCCATCAGCTGCTTATAGGGAAACACAGTAGAAGTAACAGAATTACTTTTAAGAAAATTGTAATTTATCACAAATGAAATCCTTTCATTTTTATTTGTGAATAAACCTTTAATACATGTTACTTACATAGAGATGTTTTCTATTCCTAACTGTGTTTAACTGCTTAATGTAAAGTTTTTGGACAGAGACATTTATATGTGAATAACCTGTGTTAAAGTCTGAAAGTTATGAATATGTGTGAGTGATCCCCAGGGTCCGTAAGTCAATATCTAACGCTCATCTTGACTTTTCCTCAAACTGTCCACTGCTCCACATAGATTCTGTAATCACTGCCATTCTCACAGCGCCGCAGCACACACCCATAATATGCATATGCTAAAAAAAGGCTTCATGCATGCATAACCACAAATACACATGTGCACAGAAAGAGTGAGGGCGGGGTGGAGACTATGACATTTAAAGAGCTTCGCCACAGTCCTTTATATTCTGGCTCCCAGGAGGTCTGCAGGGGGATAAAAAGCTAATGACTAATACTCTGGAGGAGATAGTGATAGACTTATTTAACACAGAAGCCCCTTAATAAAACATATATTCACAGCATCAGCTTGTGGGATTACAGCAGGTGTGTGTGTGTGTGTGAGTGTGTGTGTGTGTGTGTGTGGGTGTGTGTGTGTGTGTGTGGGTGGGTGGGTGTGTGTGTGGGTGTGTGTGTGTGCACCAGTGTCAGTTCCTGACTACTACTTCCTAAATTTGCTTTAAAGCAATGTTAATTTGGAAATGTTGTGGGTTTTTGTGGCTCTAACACTCATAAAGTTTATCTTTAAATGCTACATAAAGCAGCTAAACAGCAACATAAAGAGTTTGTAGGAAATAAAATTACAGCATTTTCAATTAACATAAGGAGGATATATTAGTTGATTAATTGATGTAAATTACATGTCAAATTTTCCAAGAGTGCATTTTATTACCTGCCAAAATATCTGATCTTGCAGTTTGTCTCACTATATCATATATATAACTTTCAATAGTGCATCCAAACTGAGACAGGCCTTTAAAATATGACTATGCAGTATATGTTATTATCATTTGGCAACAACTGGGCTGGAATGTCGGTTCAAGCAACACAGGATTGAAGGTCGCGTCAACTTGAAACTAAAGCTATGGCTGCACGTTTGCCTTGGTCCCGAGCCTGGAGGGTTGCAGGAGGAAAGGCATAAACCATAACTAATAAAATAAAATAATAACTGAAGGGAGAGAGACAGAGGAAACCTCAAATCCAAAATAAACTATCGACTTTAAACTAACTCAAATTACAAAAATAAAATACCGAAATGAAAATCACTAAAAGAGCTAAAGATCTCATATCAGAACAAAAATCACTTTTGAGGATGTTGCAGAGTCTTTGAGTTTGATTTTACCTTTAGGCAAAGTGCTGACAAAATAAAAAGTCTCATGCATTCGTTTACTGGTTCAGTTTCTTGTAGGAATAACATTTTCAGTAGACAGGGTTGTGTTATAATATGCAATAAGGTAAACAGAGGTAAGTTTTTTATTTCGTGCAGGTATAATGTAGACATACGCACTAGGCTGCTCATTAAGCAGCGGCTGTGTCTTCAGGGCAAATAAGGATAATGTCATTCATTAAATGTGTTAATGGTTACATACAACACATGCAGAGTTCTTATGAATCATTAAACACCGTGGAGTTATGTGATGCAGCTTTGCTGTTGTGCCAGTTAATATAAAATAAAAACCAAAACACACTGTAACACCAAAGTCAACTCGGTTCCGACGCAGCATCAGATGCTGTTTGTTTGTTTGTCTCCATATGGAAAAAGAGAAGTGAACATTTTTTATTCAACTTTTACTTAAAGTTTATATCAATAGATACACTTTTTCTTCTTGGCATATTTTTTAATAATAAAAAATATGTATTTTTTGAGATACACATTTTCAGATTGTGGCTGAGTAAATATCCATTGTGGAAATCATATATGTTGCCATATTAATGTAAGAAATGTGATCCAAGAATACATTTAGCACAAAATAAGTGGGATGAAATTGGACTTTATTGTATTTAAATTTTAATTATTCTCCTTTTGTCATGTTGATATGAAGGTTAAGAAATGTGTAAAAAACTAAAATAAAAACTTCAGTCAAGTTAATTTGTAATTATTCTTCATTTTTAGTGGTGTTCGCACACTGTATGAACTCTCCCCCCTCTTTTTCACCTGTGAACTCTCTGCAGCCCCTTTGTCATCTGATTCTCGTTCAGTTTTCTCTCCTCCATGTCTGATTTGTATGGAACCGCACAGCAGCAAAAATGTCAACAGTAACACTTTATGCCTGAGCCGAGCTTTGCAGCTTGGAAGAGGAGCAGAGAAAGAAGGCGAGAAGGCAGGAGAGAGGGAAGAACGTCTACAAAGACATATATCCATGTTGGCTGTATGTTCAATAGTAATTAATCACATGTATTTATCAAGTATCATACAACAAACAATAAAGCTTACTGTCTATTTTTAAAAAAATATCTAAGAAAAAATATTGGAACTGTGTGTGTCCATAACACTCCTTGCTTAAAACCACGGTATATCTTGGCTTAGGAATGAGTAATTTTTAGGCACCCGAGCTGTTGGGTCAACACGGCAAAGGACTTTCACGTGGTAGATTTGAGTTTCACTCCACTGTGAAACAAAGTTCGGTTCTTACTGTAACACCCCACCGCGCCAGATAGTGATTCTTCCTAAGGCGTCAAATCGTGCCGCTTTGTACGTCCTTTGGCGTATCATGATGATACCCTGCGGTTCTACTCTTGGATGCTCCAGGAGTGAAACTATGTGACTCCCTGAGAACAAGGGCGACTGCTATCGACACTGCGGGTCCACTTTGGAGACCATCATTCACACTCGGATTCACAACTACAGGCAGTTTAGTCACCAGTCAACCTAAGATGCATGTTTTGGGACTGTGGGAGGAAACCCACGCAAGCACAGGGAAAACTCCACCCAGAAAGGTCAAGAATAGCCAGGGTGCGATCCCACTATTCACTTGGGCGTCAAATATTGAAGCGCTTTTCTATTTCGAAAAGCTCAAAGCATCAATCACAGATGATCACAAATGCACCGGACAAAGTGACGCTTTCTGGTGCACTGGAATGAGAATGGGCTGTGTAACCGTTAGTATGTTATGGGATGCTACATATGTACGTTGTGTAGCGACAGTTTATTTGGTGTGTAAACCTACTTCATGTCTCACTGTGCCTAAACCCAACCGACCTGTTGTGTTTGCACTGTTGCAAGTCAATGGAACGTTGATGCTTTTGACGTTTTTGAGGAGATTTTGTAGTAAATATTAATCAGTGCATTCTCCTCCAATGTGTCATGCATTTGGAAATGCTGGGAACGTAAAGAGAGATGCTAACATCTCCATGTGAAAGGACGGTGAAGCAGCAAAACTTGGAGCTGAACCCATCTCATTAAAAACATTGTTTCTGAAGGAGCTAAGGCTGCTTGTAGCTGAGAATGAGGTGGAGGACAAGTCGTATTCTTTACCAGTGGAATTCCAGGCTTTCAGAAAGCTCATTAGACACATTCAGAGCGACTTGATTCAGTCAAAGCAAGAAGAGCTGAGTTATTAGCTCCTGGCTGAGCCCGGGCGCAGTTAACTGTTTGTGAGATGCTGGTTTGTGGGCAGGAAAGTGGACGGAAATCTTCATCAGTCATGACAACCGTGGGAAATGTCTTAGAAATGTGTAGTTGCAATTTGGTGACTGTTGCAGTAACTGATGCTTAATAGTTTTACTTGATATTACAAAGTAATGTTGTAGTACTTTAAATCAAATGTATTGCTACTAACACGTCTCCTACCCCAATGCTGTAAATACTCTCAAGCTTTTCGTTTCACTTCATAATCATAATCATCATTCAATGGGAGCTAATAAGCTAATAACCCAGGTGCCAGTGAGGCTGTCCTCCATCTTACCCTATTATTCTACACACCCAGCAGTTCATCAATGCAAATCAATCCATCAAGATTCTGCTCAAATTTAGGCATCGTCAGGGTTCAGAAATGTATCCTCACAAACCTCTGGTGAGCTTGTTTCAACCCTGGTTCTTAGTTTTAATAGATAATTAGCAAATTGTTGGGCCCTTGTTTTAACCCCTTAATGGGATTCAAAGGTGTTTCTGAGATTGTTCAGCCCATTGTCATTCCAGAGGGGTTTGAAAAGCATGGCTTTGCACTGCCTCTTTTTGCCTGACTCACGAGGAGCAACTTAGCGTTCAGTGTCTTGCCCAAGGACAATTCCCGATTAGCCTGAAGGGACCAAGAGTCGAACCACTGATCCTGGCCTGTGGATGAATGCTTTACCACATACTTTTCCCTTTCCCTCCCTCTGTAATAGTAAATGGTCAGCTGTCGGGAAGCGTCAAGCTATAAGGAAAGCGTCAGTTATGTGTTGTACACCTTCATCACTTATAGGAGCCCAGTGGGTGGCTGCTTGGCCAATTCAACATGTGGAGTTGGCTGACTCATTTAGTTCACCAGCGCTGCGTTTTCTTGCCCCTCTTGTTGCCCCTGATGAAGACTGACAGGACCTGAAGCAGCTATTGGTCTTTATTCTTTAGTGGGTTTGAATCCTGAGAAATTATGTTGTGGAAGAAAAAAAAAAAATGTTGTAGACTTTGTGCTTCCCAGGATCAGTTAACAACTAGTATATAATACAGACTAGGAAAAAAATTCTTCTTTTTTTTATTGACATGGTATTGTCGAAAACAATATTGACTTGATCGGACTGATTGTTGAAGTCACATCATAGCCTTGGAACAGAACTCTTTGGACTATGGATTGTGTCCCCACATCCTACACGGTTCTGAAGCTAAGAAGGGAAGTTTTATTGTTCAGTGACACTGAAAAACATGCACATGTGAGAAAGCCCCTGTGGCAACTGAGACAAGTGGTATTGTTTCATACATTACACGGTTATGTCATTTCAAAGGTCTCGTTGCTAAGTCTTCTAATATTGTTCAGATAAAACGCATTCTAGATCCACTGATCCCGTTTGTTGGTCCTTTTCATCTCTAGGTGTGTGCACTGTGGTGCATTTGAGACACATCTATTTGTATTTGGGTCAACACTGGGCTGTTATATTCACTTCCTGAAATCACGTGCAGAAATGATGAAAGACAAGGCGGGTTTCCACTCAATAACAGGGTTCCCCTAATGTGATCTGGGCCACAGATGGAATTCAGGCCTCCCTCGAGCACAGTGTGATGACAGGACAACACACTGTAATCACAAACACACCCACTCACCAACATTTAAGTGGAGTGCAATCCTAAACATATCACTGCAAGCATCTTGGTAGAGTACCCAGGCGCAGACAATACCCTCATTCTTCTACCCAGCAGGGTGCACAGAGAGGCTGCCACCAGATGACTCCTCTAAGCAGATTTTGTGGGAGGTGTTGGTATTCAATAATTTGTGCAAGACAGTATAACCCGGAAATTAGATTTTATTTCATGAGGTGACAGTGTGTGTCAGGAGTGTGTACACCCTAGGAGTGTGAGAGATTCAATCTGCAACTGATGAGCCTCGGCCAGGAGGGTGTGGAGGGAAACAATAATGATCAAGACCTCGCTGATGAAGAAGCATTTCATCATGAATGGGACATGACGAGAGAGGTCATCAAAAATCATTTCACATAAAACTAGATTGAATAAAAACACAGCGGTCAGGAGATCTTTGATTTGCCATAATGGGAAAGGAAATGGGCCATTCAGCCTCCTCAAATCACCTCAAACGCACTGCGTTAAGAAAACATATTTTTCTCTCTTGTAAAAATGTCTCACTGTTTGGATGCTGACATTATTTTCAATCAACAAAGCAGCGATGCTTGTGAAATGGCATTTTGATTACAACATAATGGGGCTTTCATAAGTGCAATTGTACATTTTGTAATTTGGAATAGCCTAAATTGTGAGACACAAATAAAGCTCAATAGAAAGGTACAATAAGCTGGAGCTCCAGCATTTTATTGATTAACACATTGAAAACAAACCGCTCTTCACTTGGCCTTAGGCTGTGAGTCAGTGTGAAAAGAACCGTTTTGTCAGATAGGGATGTTGTCACTGTGTGTTGCTGATAATTCTCTAATGTCCTCCGTTGTTTGTTGACGTGCTTCCCTTCATCATCTGAGATGCCACTTGCTTTCCCCTTTTACAGTATAGTCACCAGCAGTTGAGAAATATTGATGAAAATGTTTTCTGAGAGTCACACAGGAAAGTGGTGATTAACAGGTGCAAAGACCCACGAGGCATCACAGCTTCTTGTGCATGGAGCTTAGTAGCTGTAGACCAATCAGTATCCATGCTGACTGTCCACCACAATATAAAAACCACCAGGGGTCGTTACTGTTGGGACAGATCTATATATTGGATGCATTGTCTGGCATTGAAGGGGGGTCAGGGGGAGTCCCCAGTGTCCACACGGTGCCCTTAAAGTAGGACATGTATTTCTCCTGTCTTGTTCACAAGAGGATGTTAAGGTGACAAACGAACCAAACCTTTAGTGGTCAACTGTGGCTCAGGTCTAATAATTTGCGTAGAGGAGACATATATGAGTAAAAAGTATTGGTCCTAACATGGAGCCTTGTGGAACTCCATAACTAACTTGTGTGTGTGGAAGATTCCTCATTAACATGACAAAATTAGAATCTATCTGATATCTGATGAGAGCTAACTACTTATATCTGATACCAATCCTTTGAATCGTCTTAAGATGTCTCAGGCAAAGAGTTTTATAATTCATATTTTAGTATAAATTATAAAAAAGATGATCACTCTAAAATTACAATTAGACGGTCCTGTTTGAATTCACTGTGTGGGCTTTGCATATTCTCATCATCAAGGCTATTACAGTTTTATATTTTCTACCTATTATTTTCATTATTTTTTGCATTTAGGATGAATTTCTGTTTAGGTTTTATTTAGTTCCTGATCAGGAAGGGAGTATACCATATGTTCCAAAGGATCAGAGTTAATTTGCCACAATCTTCCCTTGTTTGGTTTTTCTTCTTATACTGGAGCAAATCGTACTTCCAGAGACCCAGCCTGTTCAGTTACAGATTTTCACTTTTCTCTTTTCATTATTTTCTTGTTTTTAACTCATTGTGTTTCCTGGTTTGGAGAAAAATGACAAAACATCAGACAGAGCAAGACACTCGCTGAACATCGTGAAGCATTTAGCAACTTTAAGCCATTTTCTCAGGAAATATAATTAGTGCAGACTGAAATAAGAGCTTAAAAAGAATTTTGTTGCAAAGGCTTTAAAAATAAGTCATTGTTTTAAATTAATTGTTATAAATTGTTGTAATGAAATGCCTACTGTGGTTAGATTGAACCACAGGTTCTTCAAACATTACACGGACAAAATGAATATATGAGTAGCTGCATCATGAATTACTCATGGTTCAGTCCACATGACCACAAATCCCTGGTGCTATTTGCTCGTTACCAGTTTGTACTTCCCTATGCCATCATAAGCCTGCTGCCATAAATACATCCTTCTCATTTCAACAGCTCTCCGCCACATTTTACCCACCGCCTGCTCCACTATTCACAGAACGTATGTCACAGGACGCTCGCGTTAAAACGTAAATGTCTGATCCATGACACACACAGACATGCGTCTCAAAAAAACAAAAATCCTCTTGTCTCCTCGATACATACTTTGACAATCTGGAGTCACGTCAGCTTTAATGGTCTGCAGTTGAAAAATTCCAGACAAATCAAATAACACAGGATTAAGTGACATCTATAAATCATGTCTAAGCGGATGTATGCAGCAATTATAGACGGTTGTATCTGGACCAGAACTGAACTGAAACCTCCAAACATGGTGTGGGATCACAGCGTGTTCTGCACACCTTTACACGTTGGAGTGAATGTTTCTTCCTGTCCTACTGAACTTATCTGATATATTTAATGCAGCTGTAAATGGGGTCTCTCTCCCTCTTCAGCTGGACTCACTCGTAGCCTCTGGTCCCAGCTCTCCTGATAACTGTCCGTAACTTATGTTCCCAGTCCTCACTGTGACTAAAATGTCTTCAGGCGGCACGTTAATTACCGACACAGTGGTGTCCCATGGCTCCCAGAAAGCAGGCTGAAAGGTGTGGGGGGAGGAAGGTGGAGGGAAAAAGCAGAATCCCGGCTAGGAACCGGGAGGAAATTCCAGCTCAGAGCATCACAGAGCATTGTCGTAACTATACGAGCTGTGGCAGCTGCACCACAGATTGTTCACACTAAATGTTCACACTGAGATGTTATACTTGAGAAAATAAATATCTTTGTCCAACATTTGCATTAAATAATGATTGTTTTTTTAAATTTGAAAATCTACCGTGCATACACACATTACCTGGTTGTGCACCCACACAGCTTTGTCTTGACTTCTGGGTTTGTTCTCATCTATTAAACTTGTGAACTGCATTAATAATCAATATGGGCGGGCCTGTTTTGTCAAAGAGCTCCCAGATGTTCGTGTTTATGAGGCGCATTGAGATGGAAGACAAACCTCTCAGATTGTTTTCTTGTTATTCCGGTGACATGGGGGCTCTGTTCTTCTGTCCTGATTAAAAACTGCCCACACACTGAAAATATTCATGACTTCTGTAAATGCTCAGAATGCAGGAGCAAACACAGAGTTTAAAAGCCGTCCACCACCATCATCCAAGTATCAAAGGAGGGAATGTGTTTTCATCCCTCCAGTAGCAATCCAGAGACTTGAAGATTCAAGTCAGGCACCCCACTCCACTATGTTTCCTTGTTCTAAATACCAAGTACACAGCTGGATTGTTTAAATATGAAAAATGCAGCTAATAAACTCAACATTGTGTCCACCTAGTAGTTCAGTATTGTAACATCCACAAAAAGCTCCTGTTCTCTGTACCTACCTAAACACTGGTCCAAAGCTCAGTTAAAACTGGTGAGGGCTGCATGAGGAAGGCATTCTGGTTTTCATTGCACCTGGACATTGAAAGAAATATATTGCAAAATAAAAGGGATATTAAATTGTAAATTCTATGTCAGTCTTTCATTGGTTTACTCATCTGCCAAATATTACGTGAAAGGAGATATTTCTAAATAAGTCAAAACTAAAAATTATAAACTCCGATTTGTTAAAGAACATGAAAATTTTAATGTATAGATCTATATGCTTCAGTAAATGGACTGAGGTCATTACATCATTTCACAATAAAGTAAAAGACATGTGCTGTAAATGGGCAAAATGTGATGCTCATTAAATTTATCAGACAAACACGGAGGCGCAAAAAAGCCCAAAGACCAACCCCATTATTACAACATCCATATGTGAAAAACAGCAGTGGGCAGTCTGGGTCTAGCGTCCCACTGCTCAGAAATGGCCTGGGACTCTTCCCACTCATCACCGAGATTCCGCGGCTTATGCGCAGATGCAGTCAGTTGCTGAAGTGTGAATTTGATTTTGCTGGAACGTTCTCTTGTTTGTTAAATGGGACACTTCCGACTCTGCTCGCTCCTCCACAATTACGTGTGAAAATCGGATGTGGCCGTGTGTTATTTACTCATTTATTTATTTCATATTTGCCAGATGATTGCACAAACTCGATGTCACCTTGTGACAGACTGTGGTGTGACTGTATTTGGCATCTTTGGGTGTCAAAGGCAGAAAGTTAGTTTTTTCCAGACTGTGGTAGTGGAAGGACAGCACAGGCATCAGACTGCAGGACAGGCGAGAGGAGTTGCCTTTTATTAGTTTGCTATTGATCATGCCAGCGATAAGATAACAAAGCAGAGAGAAAATGGAATATGATATATGCTGCATTCTGTGGCCATTTCCACAGTCACATCGTAGCACTTCAAATATTAAATGTGAACCGGAGCGGGGCTGGACAGGTGTTTGATCGGCCAGGAGCCAGATCCAAACTGTAGCCTCAGTCTGTGTTCACGCCCGGCAGGTTCTTCAACACTAAGCTTGACACAAACATCAGATTTTAGGCTGAACTGGATGAGATTTTCTCTGTAGCCATAAAAGGTTTTTTGTCCCATCAACTTGTGTCCACTTATTATGTCTCTTTTATCACCAATATTAATTAGTTATAGACAGGCAACCTCTAGGACTTGAGGAAAGGTGGTGACATAGTGGGCGGCTTTAGCTCACTTGGGAAGAACGACTGGTCATGTTGGATAAAACTCTGGATCAAAGCGTCTGTCAAATGACTAAATGGCCATGGTCAAAAAACTCAACTTTGGGGCAACTGTGTAGGACTCATTAACAATGACAATAGAATGATGATAAAAGTTTTGCCTTTTTAGTAAATTTAACCACGTAGTTTTTGTTCTTTATAAAAGCTTAAGAAACTGGGAGTGTGTTCCATAATCGTAACTGATTGTGCCATGGGAGCCCAGAGGACAGGGACAGATGAGACACAGTGGACAGTGAGGTCAATAGAGTCATTCTTGATGCAGAGAATTCTTGATGAAACACAAAGTCACGTGTGCATTAACAATGATACTTGTTATTGTCACACAGTCATGTAATACATTACCCTGTCAGCTTTTAAATGTTTCCAACTGTTATTTACAGTAAATTTTTACCTCATATTATGATTAAAGCTATTTTAGTCTCCCGGGAGGTTGGGAATATCTGCAGCTCAGCTACAGGAGTGTGATAGCACAAAATGTTTCATCTATTTGAAATGTCAATAGTAAATGCCAGGCTTTGTGGTCCGTCCCTCACAATTAAAGAGCAAACTGCTTCTTTGTGGAGCCGTCACTCTGCGCTGGCGTGTGACAATCCTACAGAGAGAAATCCATCACAGAGGAGCGTGAACAGCATCTCCACTTACAACAGGCTCAGTAGGACCTGATCCCCACACAAGGCCCATTTGTGTGGGAATAAAGACACTGATGTGCTCACGGTCACATTTCAATGTTCACACACTTAAAAAGTTGGACTCTAGTGTATCGACTATTCCGTTTTCTTTATGTGTTTACTGCAGGGTTTCCTCGCAGTGGGACGTGAAAGCTGAAAATTCAGTTTTCTCAGAACACTTGTCCACAATGTGTCTCTTTCAGTCGGGGGTCGTTCTCCCGAGTAGGAGTGGGGGGGGTGTAGCAGAACTCGTATATTTGGGTGATTTGATATTAATATAAAATATTAATTTCCTCGAATTTAGGGCACCAGGTTCAATTATGAGCGGAACCACGCTATAATTATATTATATGAACCGTTGATGGTCCAAAGTAACAATAGAATGAAGTAACAACAATTTAACCCAAAGATCAGTCTCTTGTTTATGAGTTCTTTTCGTTCCAGTGACTTCTGTCTGCTTAACTGAAGAAAGACAAACACAGAACCAGTTTTAATTATTTATTAACCTACAACTACTGAGAATATTGAAGTATGGGTACTTATATGGATATATGGAATAAATGGAATCAACGAATAGAGAACAAAACATGAAACAACCAATTCTAAGTAAACAGATAGATTGCACAGTTATGCGTGTGATGAATTTGGGCTAGAGGAAAGGATTCGAGTCACTATTTACCTCTAAGTAACGGAAATTATATTTTAGAAACTCTACAAAGAAACTTCATAAAGGCTCCAATGGTTTATTGGCTTTACGGACACCAGCCATTTTCATAGAATAGAGAGAGATATTGGTACTTGGCCTGGGAGCCGCTGGAGGTTGTTCTGCCAGGTTAGCCGTCAATCGGTACCGGTTCTTTTGTAGAGCAGGACGGACCGTCTCGGGTCTGTTAACAGGCGAGCTATCAGAGCGAGGGTCCGCTGGGGCTGCAAAGATTTCTCCGGCCCACAGGAGCGTTCACCTGGTCAGATGGCAGGCTCCAGAAACGTGGTCTGGTTCGGCTGGTGGCTGAGCCGACTTGCAGAGGCGCTGGTTGTCCGGTCCGAATGGAGCGAAATGTTGAATTGAAATAATTCAACAAAACTGGTTGATAAAAATATGGCTATTCAATAAAAATCTCGGGCTCGGTCTGGACTAACTTTGACGGATTTTCTAGTTACAAAAATGGAAGTTTGGTTTGGAGTTCCAATCGTCACAATAACTCATACAAAAATAGGCAGCAAAGACGTGCGCGCTTTAAAAATAGTTCGAAAAGTTACAAACGAAAGAATTGACGATAAAAAGTAATTTGAACAACTTCAGCTAAGCTTTCTTAGCTGAGGCACATTTCTTCTTGAGGATGGAGCTCGAAGTGGAACTCCTCTCCTCGAACTTCTTGGAGCTTCTTGGCACTTCTTGGAACTTCTGAACAAAGGAATTTTAACTTTATTTATATTGTTGGGGCGTCGCCCAGACTATGAGGCGTTGCTGCTAAATTTAAATTTACCGCGGAGGGGAGAGCGAGTCGCTCCTCCTAGATCAAATGAAATCTTTGTTCGGTCGAATCACACGAAGTCAAATATAGATTTCTCTTTTCATCAAGCCCAAAATCTCATACTCTAAAATAAAGCAACTTCTTACAATTGTTATACTGTGGAGGTTAAAATGCTTAAACAACAGGATTACTGCGTGTAATATTCAATGTCGCATTTCAACATACATGTGAGAGTCCTGATTTAGACAAACAGACGGAATCCAATGATTATTACATGGAAAGTTAGCTTTGTCTAATACCTATTAATACACAGTCAGAACACACAACAACAATTAGAAATTCATTCACGCATTATCTGGACATCGCAGCGGATTAATATAACAGGATAATGCTTACATTTACATAACTAAGAGTGTGCATGAACATGTAACGTGTATGTGTAATACAGAATTAACAGAAGAATATGACATTGTGTTTTAACTTTCAGACAACAAATTAATGCAGTTTTGTTTCTTTCCATAGACGAGTATCTTTGGGATGCATTTATAATTTCCACCCAAGGGTGGCAATGTTGTGCCGTGTTACTCTTTCACGTCATTCTGAATTAAAATGTTTATTTTATAACTCCGTCATTTCTCGTCGTAGAAAGGACGGTATCATGTCAGATTGTTCCAAATTTGCTTCTGAACACATTGGTGTGAGTTTTATAAAGCTTGATAGATGATTTGTCCCTGTTTTGGGGTTTGAGTTCAAACAAAGTCTTTCTGTCTCAAGTAGTTTCACACCTCAAGTTTTATGGTTGTTTTGCAAATTCCTTTCCAGAGAGCTGGTACCATCTCGATAAGATCATTTGCAAGTGAGTTAGGAGACAGTCTTGGGTCTGGTAGATGAAAAGACTCATGGCAAAATTTATGCTAATGGCATGAATGTCAATTTGGGGCTTTAAGCCAGATGTGGTTTGTTTGTTTTACTCAGTTCTTTTTGGTGTTATCTGGTCCTGGGGAGGATAGAGCTGGATTGTTTTATAAAGAAAGTTTATTGCCGGGTCAGTCTACCTCCCCCTTGCTTTCCACGTGGGGGTTGGATTCCAAACTCCTGTTGTCCCAGGTTTAGGTTTGATAACACACAAATGGATGCTACAGGGGGTCCGTTTCCGCTCTTATTAAACTGTCAGCAGTAAAGTACAGTAAAGACAGTAAAGTAGCAGGCGCAAGGTTGAGGACCCCAAGTCTGAAGAAACCACATTGATTCAGTCATTATTCATTTCTTGATGTACACCTTTGCATTTCCTGTTGGGCTTGGCTGACATGTCTGAGCCTGTATTTTTGGTTTGCTTTAATTCTGTTATTAATCCTGTAGCTGGGATCTGTATAGAGGGAAATAGAGGAAATGTGCCAGCTGAAGAAATGCAGCCAGTGATGCTGGAATCAGTAGCTTCATTTCACCTTACCAGCTCACCAATTTGTCAACAGCTAAGAATCTCTGGAGGGAAGAAAGGAAACCTGTGTGGAAGAGTTTGAAAGCGTCTGATCAGCACTGGAACTGCCTGGCGCATCACCAGGGTCGCTGCTGACACATCACTACACTTCTTCACGTGAAATGTGAGGGTGCGTGAGGTTTGTGCCTCCACACCCGACCGACCCGACTGAGACGGCTCTGAAATCTTACAAAACACACAGCTTCAGCACCTACCTCCTCGTCTTGCCTCCTTTCCTTTGATGTGTTTCACATCTTCCCTTTTTCTCTCTCTGAAACCTTCCTGTTTCCTTCTCTCCCTTTACTCTCTAATCAGTTCCATCAACTCTTATCTATCAACTCCTGCTCTTTGTCCTTTGTTGCCATTTTTCCTTTCTTGGTCCTGATTTCTTCATGTCCCCTGTCTTCTGCTCTTTCCTCTCTTCTTCTCTCCTTTCCACTCCTCTGTCCATCTCTGAGACCACTTGCCAGCGTCTGCTGTTTGACCCGGATCACGGCGTTGTTCGGGGGCCCCTCAGGGCCTCAGCACCGGCAGAAAGCGAAAGTCACTCATGTGCAACAGGGGCCGGCCTCCATTGATCCCTCCACGGCCCTGGCCTTCACGCTCAGCAAATCTAACATTTGTAGCATTTGCAAAGCCGAAGACGTCCCTGAAGTCCACACAGCGCAGACTGCTGCCGCCCTCGGACTTGCTCAGTTTTCACCTTCGCCCTTCATGTTGAACTTTCTCTTTCATTTGGTTTTGCTTCACGCCCTGTTTTTAACTTCTGTGAAACAAACTAATTTGTACCTCGAGGGTCACCAGTGTTGGACTTAAATCTAAAAACACGCCGCCTTTGTCCAGACAAAATAAATTCATGCATATTTAAAGCATAGATAGGAATTCCACTGCACATATAGAATCTGTGTGGCTCTAATGAATATGACATTTGAATGTGTTTCTGATGTGTTTTAAACACAAAAACACATGGCTGGCACACCCTACTTCATCTGGCCCTTTCACCCTCACTAAGGTCTGTAATTAGACTGGAATCAGTAAACATTTTCAGTTATTTAGCTGCTGCTTCAGATACACTGACTTGCTCTGAGTTAATTGGATTTAGTTTTAGCGAGCTAATAATATTTGTTTGGCAATGGTATACATCAAAAAAGCAAATCAGTTTCGGTCGTTGTGTACAGTCGTGGCAAATTATTGGCCTTTTGGTACCGGTATCTAAAATTAAACAACCTTCCGCTGCTAAATCATCTCTTCATCTCGAACCTCTGTGGGATTACTTAGGGTAAAGTTGTAGATTTCGTTGCAGGTGTGACGAGTCCTTGTCTTGCATGGAAGCATCTTCTGTTGTGTAGGTTACTAAAAACCCAAAAGCTGAGGACTAGGCTGTTGTTGAGTCACTCGCTGGCATACACTAGGTGTGCTAACAGGCTCACTAGCTGGCTGCTAAGACGTGTTGGCTAGCAGAGTGTGTGACTGGCTGCACAGCCGCACACAGCAGCTCTGTAGTCCTGGTGGATTTACTGCTCTGTCAGCCTGCTGCTTTATAATCATGTCTCTCCACAGCTCTGTCTATCTCACTGCTTTTCTCTTTATGACCTCCATTAGCATCCAGTTCTCCACTCCTCCCTCCCTTTCTCTGATGTTAATTCAATCACTTTTCAGATAAATGCTTCAGTTCAATCCACTTGTTCAAAGCACTCTTAAAAAGGAAGTGCCTCTCTTAATACATCTGCTGCACAAACATTTATGATCTCATGATGTCATATCCACACATATGCATGGCAGGCAAACACAGGTGAATATTCTTTTTGGACTGCAGTGCAACACAAAGCATGTAAAAATAAAATATTAAACCAAAAGAAGAAGTCATCTCAGGTTAAAAATATGTTTCCCCAATGATGCCATGGTTGAAGTAATAGACTAGCTGAGCAAGATGGCGGCCACCAATCAAACAATAAGCTGATGGTTCTGGTGAGCCAGCCTACACTCGCAGGGAATAACTACGTTTAGGCTCGGTGTCTCGCTTAAGGACACTCTGACATGTTGGGATCAAAACAACGACATTGGGATTACACAGGTATGAGATTTATATATTTCTTAAAAACTCCTGTCTTACATAGTATTTAGAAGATTCATATTGTACAGCAGCGCAGGAATGAATTTAAAAATCCATCAATTTAAAATACCATTGAAATATATATGTCGTCTTCATAGAAATGTTTTTTAAAAAAAGGAAATAATAATAATAATTCCCCAATGCATCATAATTGTTCAAAAGGAAGGTTGATGTTGCTGTCATGGTTTTCAGAATGAAATGATGATTCCCTTTCTCTGTGTGGTGGCCCTGAGATCCCCCCATGACCCTACACAGCATAAACCGTTACACGTAATGGATGGTGGGATGAAGTTTAAGTTTCATATTTGGTAATTTTGCATTCGCTGTAATAAAAAAACAAATCAATTTAGACTTCTGTTACAGCTCCAAACATGGCGACTTCAAAATGTGCAAGATCAAATGTGTCTGGATGAAATAGTGCTCTGGTGAGTAGTGTGAGTGCACAGCAAGCTGTTTTTTTTACAAGACTCCACTGCCACAGGAACAATGTTGCTCCGGCATGATACGCGGTGAGTGATTGCAAGAAGCTGAGGCCTCGTTCAAACGGAGAATTTGTCATCATTGAAAGTGCAAAGCTGCTTCCATCAGACAATGCTAAACTGTTCCAGAGTGTCTGTCTTTCTCAAAGCGCAGTCATCAAAAGGGTTATGGACATGGCACAAGCTATTGAGAAAATTCAATTTTTTACCCTTTGGCCTGTGATGAAACGACTGACAGGGTGAATACTGCCAGACTGGGCATTTTCATATGCAGAGTTACTGCACAATATGACAAAAGGCAGGACTTCCTGTCATTAGAGGTTATGTGTGGCACTAGCAGAGGTTTGAGAAGATTAGTGCACCAGTTACCAGGATTTATATATCCTTTGAAAATAGGACGCTGCGGCCATGGTTGGATCACCACTGAGGCTGGATCCAAACGATTTGATTGTTGTCATCTATGAATTTTAACACGAGCAAAGGACTGAGCAGCCACCAGATTGGAGTATGCTAATTGAACTGAAATCACAAAACATGGACAAAAACATGACTTAAAACAAAGGGATGAACTTGACTTAGTTCAGTCAAGTGAGCTAAACTGTAACCTGAGAGATGCCCAACATCTTCTAATAATTGAACCCAGAGCTGTTCAAAAGCCCTTTTCCTGTGATGTACAGTAAATGATCTACACTTATATTCTGTGGCACTTTTCTGCCACACACACACTCGTCTGGCCAACATTCGCCAGGAGCAACTACCATATGTTGGGGTTCAGTGTGTTGCTCATGTGCGGGGAGGAGCTGGAGATCAAACCAACAACTCTGGGATTGGTGGGATTGCTATTTTCAGAAGCTGTTGTTTCCATAGTCAAGAATCCATCGTCAGCATACGTTCAGTCCCCAGCTTCTCGAAACCCTAAACTCACTGTTTGGAATATGTGGTTCCCTGTGGCTGATATCTTGTGTCTTGTAGCAAAAAGAAGAATCGTACTTATTATGTCTCTCCATGTGTAAAAACGTCAGGTGCTATTTTATTTAGCCACCAGAACACATGTCACTTCTGCCACTTTGGCTTCAGCTTCTCCATGGCAATAAGAAACCCTGGAGGCGACTTTGAGCATGGCGAGTATTGATCTGCTGATATTACATGTAAACCTCTGAGGCTTGACTCTAATTCACAGGTCATTGTTTGACTGACCAAAAGAGTGAGAAAAACAATGTAAGATGGACTGGTGAGCAGTAAAACAGATGTGAGTGTGTGTGAGTGTGAGTGGGCCGGCGAGTGGCTGTCATAAGGGAATCGAGGAAAACAAGAAGAAAAAGAGAAAGAAAGCAGGGGATGAAAAATCCGAGTTTTTATTCAGCTTTTCTGCCTTCATGTCTGGATAAGCAATCTGCTGCCACTGCCCTCCACATCCATCATTGTTATAGCCAGTGAGGAGAATGTCCGACTCAGGGTTGCCGTGCGTGTGTGGGGGCGTGTGCACGGATGTAAGCGTGCACGTCTGCTCATAAACACACTCTGCAGACGCACAGAGGCTGCATATCTCCTGTGCTTATACGTGCCCACCGTTTCTCACGTCCCTGCCAGGAGCACTGGAGCGTCGCCGAACGGACAATGTCCACCCACGCACTGTAAAGGAACATTCCAGGATTATTTCTGAAGATCTGGTCACCGTAGAATGTTATCCACACACCGTCGGCTTTCAGGTAATAGCTGAAATAAACCGGAGGAACATCTGGACATCACAGTTTATCCAGGTTATCTAAAGCCAGCACCATGCAAACAGAACGGGATGTTAAAACCCCTTTCAACGTCTCCCTTCAGCTGCAGCTTCACATAATCCTTTACAGATTGTGTCTTTCCCATTACGGGCTCAGTCTACAGATAAGTTTGCCATTTACA
Organism: Channa striata; assembly: GCA_033026295.1. Classification (NCBI taxonomy): domain Eukaryota; kingdom Metazoa; phylum Chordata; class Actinopteri; order Anabantiformes; family Channidae; genus Channa; species Channa striata. The sequence continues at coordinate 28,101,063 of CM065173.1, forward strand.
CACAAACACTGGGCTGGAAAACATTTCCACAAGCGTATAAAAGCTTTTATTTATGTTCACTATTTGGAAGTAAAGCAGCTGCTAGAAACCTGCGAAATCACTCATTAGAGATGGATTTGTATGTCGCACACATCGTCCGTGTGTGGGATATAGCCCGGCACCTTTGATAGATGTCTCTGACAGTTAATTCCTCTGACAAATCACAGCTAGCAGCAGTGATTATGCAAAAGAGTTAGATCCAGAGGTAGACAGTGATGACCTGTGCACGTCCAAGAACATTAAGCGTAATCCAGCACCGCCGATGGCGTTTACCCTCCACAATGAAAACTGGCCCGTACCCTCATTTACCGACGGGTAAAGACACTTGATCCTGGATGCAGTGGTTGTGGAGGTTCTTACCACGTAATCGCCGCACCCTTTGTTTTCCATCCATACTCTCCAGGACATAGGCAACATGTCGCCAGTGTCCAAGCTGTAATCTCCTAGGCGAAGTCGAGCATCTCTGCGTTGAACAGGTGTGGACACTTCGCTCATTCTTCTCGCTCAGTAACCATGTTGAAGCAATCTTCCAGGAAAGGTTACCATTACTATGGCACAGATCATCTTGTCTGGTAGTCGTGGTCGTCCTGGAGATTTTCGTGACCCTCCACACAGTGCACTCTGTGATATTCTGAGGACATCAGCAATGTTGGCTTGTGTGCGGCCTGTTGTGTTGGACGAGGCGTAGCCTGGGGAACTTCTGTATGACATATGTTTAATAGTTATGCAGCCAATTCTAAAATGTGGACTTCCTGCATAGAGACTTTAAACAGGAAAAAGCAGAACGCGGAGAATGTCTCGGCTTTTATAACACAACAAAGTGTTGGTCAACTGGGACTCAGTTTGTAATTATTGCACCTGGTCAAAGGTGATTAGTGGTGTGGATATATGGGTTTAAAAAGGGGAATGAGTCTCATAACAAAATGATTCCAACTTTATGGGCAAAAGTGTATATAGCACAGAATATAGCAGGCAGTGGAAACTTGTGACAGGTTCCATTAAAAGAAAAAGAGATGAGTGCAGTGTGAACAGGCAGAGCTTCACAACGCGGCTCCTCACAAACTGCGTCAGTCCAACAGTTTGTGGTATTGATCGTGCTCAGACGATCACACGTTTATTATTATAACTTGCACACAACGTATTTAACAGCATTACAAATTTCAATTTCGATATCGGAGCCTTTTTTTAAGGCTCATGTGTCGTACTTGGAAATAATTAATCCAGAAGTGCTTCAAAATCAAACACGGACACACACACGTGTCTACAGCTGATGGCTGAGGGAGCCAACCAGCAGTGACACCAGTTAGTTTTCGTGTCAGTGCTAACTGGCTCATTCACAGACCTTGACATTATTAATTTGATTATCTGCAGGTGTTTCGCACTGACGGCGTAACTCAGGCCCGGTGCTGCCGCACTCCTCCACGATGCAGAACTGTTATTTTAGGCAAACATAAATTGTACACGAATGCCATGAATGGATCTGAATGCGCCGTCTCTCCCTCCGTGTCTCCGTTATGGAGCCAAACTGTATATGTCCTCGTCCGCCAATCCATCACCAGCCAAGTTCAGCATATTGACTGACTCAGCATGAGCGGTCATAGCCTTCAGTAATATCATCTCACCTGCACTATCACTCAATTATTCAGCTGTTCCATCACTCATGTTTTCAATATATTTTACAGATGGGTAACATTTCACTGGAAAACCTGTGGTGCTGGACTAAAATGAACCTGCAGAACAGCTTCGCAGCTCACTGGGATGGACGCCCTGCTGTTCACTGTCTATAAACAGAATGATGTCTGCAGAGGATACGGGGAAGGAAGACAATGCACATATTAGTGCACACATCTAACAAGTTCTTTTCATAAAACTGATGAAGAATCAAGTAGTAGTAGTTCATAAAGTAGAGCCCTTCTCACATATTTGTGAACATTCATGAGGACTGAAGCGGATCAGTATCTGATCCCACTCAAGCGGTTAACCTCAAACTACTGTGACCTCACCGCGTGTCTGCTTTTCATCACACACTCTCTCCTGTTTCGGTTTCATGTAGCTGCTGTGACTCCGAGTCCAATCAGTCGTCATCTGTATCTGTGTGTGTGACAGATCAACAGACACTTCGCCCGTGTGAGGACGACGAGGTTTATTCCGGATGAAACCAACGCAGACGTTTGTCACCTGTTGTTCTCGGTGTTCATAGACACTATTCTCACCTGGTCACATACTATAAACTTTTGTAATTCGTGGTGCACAAAGTGTGTTTCTGTGTGTGTGTGAGAGCAACATTAAAATGTAATTTTTCTCTCTGTACTATTGTGGGATTTCATTTTATTTCCAGTTTATTTCTCCTGGGTATACACTGTGTATTATGTGGAATTTCCCTGCCCTGTGTTATAGTTTATATTGTAAAAAACAATTTCATTTTGATTTTAGCTTTACTTCAATTAATATAGAGAAAAAACAAACAAACAAACAAAAGCAACATTCATAGCAATAAACCCTGGAGTGAATGTTGTTAACTTTGAGGCCTTTCAGAGGTGGGGAGGAATCCCTCACTCAGCAGTACACTGCTCTCCAAACCTGCAAACTTTAGCCCAGTCCTGCATCAATCAGCCTTAAAATTAATGCTACCTGGTGATTTTAATATTAAAAAAAGCACATAAAGTGGTTCAAAGTAGCTCTACCTTTACAGATGCTGAAACAGAAAAGTTTAATTTGCAGCGTATTTGGAACAAGCACAACACAAACCACGACAGTGGAGCTGCTGTAAATGCATTTCATAACTGTAATTAATTTATATTTTCCAATGAGATAATGAGGATCTGTTGACAATAATAAAACAACACAACTCAACATACAAAAATGTTCCCGCACAAAGTCTCTGGTTTGAGTGAAAACATCTAGTTTGTCTGACTATGATCTAATTAGGCTGTTTTATGGTTTGTTTACACTTACAGAACTTTCAGTTTAGAGAAAAATTATGCTCTGGAGAAAAATGTAACTCACTTCACACTTGTTTTTCACTCATTAGACAAATTCACAGCCGCTCCCTGATCTAAACTAATGTCTTTGCTAAAACCTTACCACAAAAGTACACTGCATCATGAAAACACATTTGTGTATGTTCAGTATCTCTGCCTCATGTTTCGCCATCAATAAAGTATCTAATTCTTAGTACACCAAAAGATTGATTTCCATACAATTGAACAATGTTCAACTTCCATCTTCAGGACAATCTTAGTTTTCCACCACTTCAGGTAAGGCTTTGCTCACCCTGCTTTCTGGTAGTGATGCTGACTCTCAGTATTAAACTGCCAAAGATCCCAAACCTGAGCTTAAAAATATGTAAATGAACTCGCAGAAAATAAAGTCACACATCTCTGTCTGTTCCGTTGACTGAAACACTTTTCTGTTTTTCAGAAGCTCCCACACTTTCCCTGGACCCGAGCAAAGGTTTCCTAACAGTCCGGGACAGAGTTAGTCTGTTTCGTCTCTGTGTGCCCCAAACGCACAGCCTACATCCACCTGCTCCTATATTATCTCACATTCGCTGCCTGTAACTGTGTTTGGGCTGCCAGCAGACGTCCACAAGCCTGACTTAGGGACATTAGTAGGACATGACATGCCTTTACGTTAAAATGGCAAGAGGCTAGAACCACACTGTTTGTTTTTTATCATCAACACACACTGATCAGCCACAACATTAAGTCTGGTCATCTTTATAATGTCATGAAGGTCAAGGATTAGCATGGCCAGTCTGAGCAGTCTTTAGTTACACGGCCTACAACCAGAAAAACGTGACACACTGTGTGCAGTGCAAAATTCTTTCTCCACTCCAAGTACGACTTCAGGCCATTTACTCAAGCACAGGAACCAAACAGATTATATACATCTTACTCATAAGTCGAATAGTAAAAGTACTCCATTAGGAAAATGTCTTTTATTTTTCTTATGCTAGTTATGGCAAAGCAAAGCAAAGTTGCTTTGAAGAGGAAGAAAAAACTTGGAAGAATCAATCCCTTTAGGAATGTGCAGTGTCACAATTGCAGCAATGAATATAGTTGGTCTAAATTATGCATGACTTTGTAATTTAAAACATCATAAAAAATTTAAAACACGCATCACCTTTTTTAGAAACGCTGTCATGAAATCAGGCATTAAAAAAAGGTCAGGTAAATCCTGGAGGGACTCAACAATTAAGGCGTGAAAATCGGGCTAAAATTACACGTGACAGGATAGAAACTCAGAGGACACCCAAAGAGGTTGGATGAGGTCACAGAGGCAAGAGAATTAAATACAAAGAGACAGAGCAAACCTTTTTTTAAATATAATTTTTGACCAGTTTTTTTACTCCTGATGATGAAGAAACATTTGCTGAATGTGTTAATAAAAAACATTATTTGTCGTGCTCACTTTCTCATTTCAAATAAGAAGAAAAGTGCGGCACAAGAGAAGTGTTCACACAAATACATGTTTTTGCATAAAGATAAAGATGGTGTACAAGAGCAATTTGAGATGCAGTTAGTAATACTCGTATTTAATAACAAGTCTAAATATAACAATAGAAAACAAATTTATTATGTGACACACAGGATGTGACAAGGACACCACGGATCTCCAATACAACTCACATATCTTTATCCATCCAATATCTGTAAAGTTGTTTTTAAGGTCGTGGGGGAGTCCACCCTGAACAGGTCTCCAGTCTGTCTCACAGCCAACGCAGAGACACAAACACAGACAGACAACCATTCACACACTTCACACCCGCGGGTAACCACTCCAACACTGTGCTGTTTATGTGCCCAGCTCTGATGAAGCTGTTGTGTTTGAGCAGTTTTTGAGTTGTGAAACCGGCGATGCAATTTAAACGGAGCCCTTCCTCCCTATGTGGCAGCGCGGACGTTTGACTGGGTCACATGAGAGGGTAGGAACCTAAAGGGGCATAAAGGCTGGAGAATTCATTGCAAATACGAGTGTCTTCCTGTGAAAGGTCGTTTGGTCCTCACAGTAACAGTTATCACACTCAACACAAACACCCACACATACGCAATTACAGTCCCAGTTGGAGACCAGGGTGGCCCGCAGTCTCAGTAGATTTGAGCAGGTCGTTGTTTAAGACAGATTAAATATTGAACTGAAACTTTATGTAAGTATTTACATTCCTGGAGCTGACTCATCCTCCAGGGGAACCAAACAGTCGCTAAATCATATTCAGTTTACCGGGATAATTTCATGGATTGTTTTTCTCGTCCCTTCTCAAGCCTCCCGTCTCCCTCAATTCCCTTCAAAGAGCCACGTCCTGCCTCGGGGACGTCGAGGGGGCCACAGGTCCCGCTGTCCCCTTTCGTGCAATTTCATGCACTGTCAGACAAAAAAGACTTGACGTATTTACACATTTTCCTTGTGTAAATGTTGAGTATGGTATAGCAGTGAAAGGGGTCATTATTTTGATTTGTGCCGGGCCGGGTGGAGGCAGCAGCAGGAATGGAGGAGCAAATGTAGCAGCAGTCATCATCTCAGCGTGTGGCCGAGGTTTCACTGTAAGTAAACCGGAGCTTTACGCGATGTTTGCACAAGCTCAAATACATCGTCAAATAAATACAGGAAATCCTCTGGGAGCATGTGCTAGCTCGGACCTGGATCTGCATGCCATCTTGCTGGATTTAAACCAGAGAGCCTGTCACCATTAGTCCTCATCCAAAACAAGAGACAGAGGCGGCTACAGAGATAGACAGAGGCTGAGTAACAGCGAGACAACTGCAAATCGAGAAAAAGCAGGTGAAAATCAAAGACAGAAACGCAGAAAGGAGGCTGAGTGTGATGCCAAAGACGTCCTTGGTACGCAGCAGAATCGGAGCAAGAGGCAACAACAAAGCAGCTTTCCCCCATCGAGTGAGACGAGCACTAAAAGTGACACGTGGCTGTCTGGTGTGTGATGGCCCTGACGCACCGGCAGCCACAAGTAAAGGAATCGCACAAGAAACAAAACAAGCAGCAGCCTCTGCCTGATTTTGCCAACCGCAAACACGATTCACAAATAACCTCCCGCCACACGAGCAGACAGCTCGTGAATTAGGTCTTTCTACAAGAAGTTCCTTTTCTTCTTTGTTAACTTGTCATACTGTACAGTCAACAGGCAACGTATTGGCTTTTGCTTTGCCACTCTGAGGGGAAATAAAAGCAGCGCAGAACACAAAGAAATAGCTTTTAGATGGATGATTGGGGTGGAATTTCCAAATTGTGCCCATGACATGTTCAAAAAGAGCCTTTTTATGCTTGTCAGGGTACCACGCATCTCCATACGCTGATATGTTTAAAAGCGTGTAGTATTGAACTGTCATGTTATAAGATGCCTGTGTTACACTTCCTGTATGCAAAAGCTTCTGTCTACAAAGCAGCTTGTCCTTCCCGGCTTTGTACCGTAGCTCCAGCAGAAACTACATAAGACTTCCCAGCATTTTCACAGCTGACTGAAACTAAAAGCTAATCCAAAAGCCCTGTGAGCGCCCCCTAGAGGATCCAATGTCCATTACACCTTCAATGAGTGAAAAAGGTTTTCCTGAATGAGCTACACGGTCAAATACGGCAGGTCAGTCACATGTTCGTTTGTACGTTTTTTTTTTTTAATACTAGATACCTGGAAGGTACAACACTGTGTAACAAAATTTAGTATGAGTACGTGTTAACGACCTCATTCTGACAGCGCTGTCATTAAACGGGAATATCAGGGACAAACGTCCACCTTACACCACATTCAAAGGAGCTGAGAGAAAGTGGCACAAATTCAACCGCTATCTGCTTACGCTGAGTGTTGGAGCCTGTCATGTCCACCTGACTCCAACTACTGCCATTACTGTACAATGTTAGCACCACCGCCGACACCAGGAAGCCAATCTCTCCTTTTGAATCACTCGTCTGAGCCTCTCCACCTCCCTCATTCATCTTTTTCACTGCAGATGACTTTGTCTGCTTCACTGCTAACAAGGTGGCAGCTATAAGCAACCATAGGGCCAGTGTGCGAACTTCATCAAACAGTGCATGCCTCTTCACATTCTCCACCTTCTCAGACAGTGACACATCCATGCTCCTTCTGTCTCAAACCTACTTTCTACCTGCAGCCTTTGACAAAGTGAACCACCATATCCACCTGCCTGCACTCCTCAGTGAATGTGCATCTCTGGTACAGCCCTTGCCAGACTCAAGTCTTACCTGTCTTACATGTACTAAAGACATATATACTAAAGACAACATGGCCCAGGGCTTGGTTCTCAGCCCTTTTCTCCATCGACACCGTATCCCTGGCTCCCCCCGCTCACACGGCTTTTCTTACCATTGCTATGGAGATGACACGGAGCTCTTCTTCTTGTTTTCATTGGCGGACTCCAGAGATCTACAAATTACCCTCTGTCTCCCCAACATATATGCTTGGATGAGTGTGAGACATCTTCAAATAAATCTCTGAGACAGAGGTTCTCATCGTTCGAGCCAGACCTCCAATACAACACTGCATCAACTTAGCATCTGCATTGCCTGTCCACTCAGTCTCTGGGGGTTAAGGCCGACACACACAGTCGATTATTAATGTGATTCAGGGGTGACAACTGGTCAGACCTGGTTGGTCCAGTTTTCGGAGACCGTTGTTAAGTGGTGTCTAAAGATTCAAAAACTTTGATAGCAAGACCCAGTCTCTCTCAGTCGCTTACAGAAATTATTTTAAACATGTTTAATGGAAAACTTCATCAATTTGCTTTCTATAGCTAATTTTGGATATAAATGTACATTATTGCTTTTAAATTTCCTTCTTACTTCCCCAGTTAAGGTGGTATCATCAGTACTCAGACTAGAACCTTAGAACTACATCAGTGATTTAGCTCTTTTTTGAATGTTTTTTTAAGTTAAAAAGCTCCAGTTGCTGCTGATGTTGAACATCCCGTCAGTCGGGGCCAGTCATTGAAGGCGTTGCCCCCAGTTTATTCTGTTGGCAGGTGTGTGCTACTTTCAGACTGTCGGATGCTAGAAATCTGTGGTAGTTGGAGAAAACAGTCTTTATGTGTGAACTGGCATGGAATGACAGTCATTGTGTAAATTAGTATGCCGATGAGTGAACATCCAAACAGGAGACAAGGGCCACATCTCTTCATGTGTCTGCATTGAGGAGGCACATGGAGACTCTGATCACTTTGGTGAGGAAGTACTTGTCTGGCCTGCACAGTCTCATTCAGACTGTGGACCAGCCCTTATTACTCAACATTACTGCTGGACTCCACTAATGCTCCAGTGTCTAAATGAAAGGAAATCGCAGCAGACAGCTTGCAGCACCTGGTGAAGATCATTCTGAAACTGCGTTGAGGCCAATGAATTTATCGTGTGTAGAAAAAGAAGAAGAAGAACAACCTTTATTTGTCACTTTGATCACATATACATTTGCACATAAATGTTACAGTGAAATGTACTCCTGCATATTTAACCCCTCCCTCTTGAGGGAGCATCGATTTGTCATAAAACTCTTGAACCTTGATCACATAAATCTTACACGTGGTCACCAAAACCTCAGTCCTCTATCACAGTACTCTAGTTATCTTTAACTGCATTGAGGTCTTTGTGTTTTATTGTCATACTCCTCGACGACACAATCAATACGCCTTATTACACTTATTATGCCTTATTATACTGCATGTGGATGTGGGTTTGCTGAGGCTATTTATTCGTGATGATAACGACAACAATAATATTTCATTTCAACTACAATTTGACTGATTTGCTTCTACCAAAGATGGGCTTGGACCCATAGATAGTCTTTGGTTACACTTTTAGAGTTTCAAATGTATGTAAAGAAAATCTGAGCCAAATGTGTGACTTAGTATTACTGTGGAGCTGCCTGTGAACACATTTTACCTCATCACTTTTCAAGCAATTCACTCTTGAATTACTATTGGTATTATTGGAAAAGTTTATTCAAACCCAGACAATTAAAAGGAGAGCAGAATGAAGGCTCAGCTCTGTGCACAGAAAAATAGCTCTGGCCTCAGTGTGACTCCTTAAAAAACCTGAATAAACACAGAGACAGAGCAAGAAACCTCCTTTATGTGTCTCTAAAAGCTCTGTGATGGAAAAGTTTTGAGTGCTGCCAAATGCAGACTGAGGTGCAGGAGTGGAGCTGGGAGGGGGGACTCAGCGATCGAGCAACTGTGCTTTCCGAGTGCAGTTCACATTTGATGAATGAGACCAAAGCGGTGGGGAGTAGAGGTGTAGTTTTGTAGGGGTCAGGGGCTGGGCTGGGAGTGGAGCTGTAACGGTGGAGGATGGGAAATGTGATGCATAAGCACGTGTGCATAAGTGCTCAGAGCACACGCTGCAGGCCTGTGGTGGATTCCCTGTGGAAGGAGAGCCAATCTGGACTCAAGGCCTTCAGCTATCGATCTCCTCCAGGAAGCCCATCATTCATTCCTCTTATAGCCAGCCTCCACCCACACCAGTCCCCCTCCTCCATCACTTTCCTCTGCCTTCTGCAGATTGGCTGTGAGCTCTGGGCTATGGGGTTCATTTTCAACTAAATGCATCATTATGATCACGTGATGGGAATGTTTCAGGTGAGTAATTAAATCAGTGGCTGTGTATTTAAACCAGTGTGAAGTGGTCCGGCATTCTCTAGGACGAGCCTCCTTCTCACTCTGTTCCCCTCCTCTGGAAAATGCTCACACTTGGACTCACTGATTGTGTCTGCTATATGTCTAGATATAGAACAACAGCAGCACAATAACTGAATGGATGTAGCAGCGGTGTGGCCCGCAGGGGCGGCGGTAGGACAGTAATGAAAAGAAATAAAAGAGCGGGATGAGCAGGTGAGTTAGGGGGAGAAATGGCGAGTGCTGGTAAGCCCAGCCAAATCAGGCATTTCTGTGTGATGGGAATAGCCGATTGCCTCATTGCCTTATCAGCCCGGCCCTAAAAAGAAAGAGGCTGTCTCTGTACGCCGGCGTGTAGCAAAGCGCTCCCCCTCCGCTGGGCCTGATTGCAGCGCCTAGAGTGTAGGGAGAGAACAGAAGATGGACTAGATAAGGAGATGTAATAGTGGAGGGGAGAGAGCAAATGAACACTTTCATGGCCCTCCATGAGCCTGCCAGCGAGTCCGTGTAACTGTGTGTGGGTGTGCAGTCTGCAGGTCCACCACGGTGCAGGGATGGATCACCGTGAACGATGAACACGGCTACACAACATGAAGCTACTTTAACCCCTCGATGCAGCGAGGATTTCACCCTCGCTGTCTTCAAAATTGGTCAAATGTTATCGAGAAGCAGCCTGACGAGAATCGGCTTCCCGTATCATCCGAGCAGAGGGGGGGACTTAACTAATTGGGTTAATTTCAAATTAGAGAGAAAAAAAGGCAAATGTAAAAATGCTGTATTTTCATTTCATAATGTTGTAAATGTTTTCAATGGGTGACAGCCCCTGGACTCTTTCACTGCTGCACCAATGTGCTGTGATTCTGGGTGGCTGACAGAAACGAGACCTTCCCCGAAAAGGATGTAGCCGGATGGCAGCATATGTTGCTTGAAAACATCGGCATATTATTTAGGTGTGGGTTAGCCACGCTGTGCGCCGCCGGCGTCCGCTCTTCCACCACGGCCAACCAAAAATAAGTCAGAGCGTTCCTCATCTGTTTAGAGAAGAGCGAGTGGTGAATCTCACCACCTCAGACTCGGCTGCTCTGGCGTGCTCTTTTCACCATAATGATTCTGACCTGTTGTCAATTAACCTCCACCAGGTGTTGCTTTGTCTTTTCAGCATGGCAGCACCTTTGTGCCCGTCCCCAAATTTTAAAGAGCACACAGATACAAAATGAGATTTACAAGGAGCGACTTTTAGTGAGGAAGAAAATTACACATGACATCCATTGGATGTCAGTGACGTGACTCATGCTTCCTCTTCAGTCCACTGTCTGAAAAAGCCAGCATGGTGTAAACACACTCTTTGTTGGAAATTGATGAGACATACCATATAGCACAATAACTGGGATGTTGAGTCACCGTGTCAATCAAATGTGTTGTCAATGTGCAAAGAGTTATAATAACACAGCATGCACATGTGCACTTGTGTCTATACCCTTTTCAAATGCCAGTTCTGATCCTCTTTTTTGTGGCTTAATCATAGTGTCGCCTCTTTATGTTCAAATCTGCCTTGCTGCTGCTCATGTCTTTTCTACGATGGAATATGTAGCTAGACAGAACTACTGCTGTTTTAAATACCCACAAGTATATAATTATGTAAGGTAAAACTATATATGATTTCTGTTGATTAACACTTTTGATTTAGCTATATTTGGCTAAACATTTAACCCTCCTATCAGGCTGTACTGGCGTCTTTGAACTTGAATCATGCACAGGCCAAGACAAACCCTTTTACAGAAAACAGCCAAATTTCACCGGATCATCTTCCGACAGGAAGCAGGCTTTAGATGGCACAATTAGGAAAGTCATTAGCATAAAGTGTCTGACTGCACTGGTTAGCAAAATAAACCAACCATCCAGACGTCGAACGGTTTCAGCACTCGCTTGCCAACAACACAGTGATTAAGTAAAGTTAGCAACCATGAACATGCCGCTATCGCAAGGTGCAACATTTAAAGGTTGGAGTTGAACGTGGACACACTGGTTTAAAAGTTTTGACAAAGATCATCCTAAACATTAGAAAAGCCCATTGTAGCTTTTTTATTTTAACGTGATCTCTCATGCTCCTCATCAGTCTTTAATTTACCCGTTGACGCTGGACCCTGGCCCATGCCGGCTTCCCCTCCCCACAGACAGAAACCACATGCCGTACGTGTCCCCTCGCCATGCAAACACTTACTGCCGCCTGCTTCATGTGACTACACTTCAGTACCTGCTTTCTCACCAGTAAAAGACAGAGGGTGGTAGAGAAAGAAACCAAGGGTGATTCATCACAATTCACAGCGGCATTTATGTAAGCCGTGTAAGTTATGTAAATGGTATTAGCAGAGTCTGTGTCTCAGGCAGGAGGGACTTTTTTACAGTAGATTGCCTAAAACCGACTATCTTATATCATTCCATTAAATACTCTTGTTATATGACTTCACAATCAGCTCAGTGGAGGGAAATATTTTTACTTCACTGTTGACAATTACTGGCGCCAGAATCCTGAAATGGCCTGTACGTTTAAAGATTCTCATCATCTTCAGCACTAGCACAGTAGCTGTAAGCTGAAGACTGTGTCTATACCTGCAGCTGAGATAATTACAAAAGTATAATGAACAGAGCCTCTGCTGTGATAACCTTACAGGAACTTTTTAATCATGCAGAATGTGCAGTTGAATCTTTGACCCTCAGTCTCATTGTCTAATGCTCAAACGTCTCATCAAAATGATAAGTGGTGCGACAGTTCTCCCAGAAGTCATTTACAAAAGGGAACAACAGAGCGAAATGAGAGAGAAGCACAATAGACAAAATAAAATTTGGGTTCAGTCAGATAAAACGCTGGTTGCGTTCAGTGTCCTCCGATGATACCAAGCGTGACTGTCAGGCCCTCCCATGACGCTATTTAACATCACGGGTCATTAACAGGTACAAATGTCGGGGGTGAGGATGGTGTCCTCTCCATCACTGACCTGCCTGTGAGCAGGCTGTCATCTCCATCTGTCTGCATCAAAGCCATGTATCGGCCCATCACCTGATTATGACAGACGCCCAACCAGAAAGGAAAGAATGAGGGAAAAAAGGGAAAAAAGGCCTCTCAAAAAAAGACTTAAAAGGAGATGCCCCCAAGCTCAGTACAGATGATATTAGGAAGCACTGCTTAATTATGAGAGCAAACCTTTGCGAATGGCCCCGAGATATTCATTTTAGGAATTAATTTGGCACATAAAGAGATCATCGAATCTAAACAGCCCTATGGCGTAGGAGGTCTTATCCACACAGCAGGCAGATATTAGGCCAAGCTTTTCATTTCAACAGTTTTTGGTGATGGGTATCAGTCCAGAAAATCAAAGACGGATCATAAAGTCTGAATTCATTAGAGATTAGCAGCTTGTCTGCATAAACCACAGGCCCAAAGGTAACATACAGTAACAACCAAACAACAACTTAGCAGCAATGTCTTAAAAGACATAAGGGACTGGATGACCTATAATTTCCTTCTTCTAAACTCACATAAAACTGAAGTTATTGTGTTTGGAACAAAAAATCTCAGAAACACAGTGTCCAGCCACATCGTTACTTTAGATGACATTACTCTGGGCCCCAGAAGTACTGCAAGGAATCTCAGAGTCATTTTTGACTTGAGGTTTTGTCATTTACCTCACACATAATTTATCTCTAGAACAGCCTTCTTCCACCTAGGTAACATTGACAAAATTAGGAGGATCCTGTCTCAAAGCGATGCTAGAAAACTGGTCCATGCATTCGTTACTTCTAGATTGGACTGTAATTCTCTACTTTCAGGCTGCCCCAGTAACTCTCTAAAAAGCCTCCAATTATTCCAAAATGCTGCAGCAAGATTACTGACTGGGATTGATAACAGAGATCATATTTCACCTTCTCAAGCTTCTCTCTTAGTTCTAGTCCTGGTGCTATACGTGTAGACTGCTAGGGGACCAACCCCTGATGGACTGTACTTTATTGTGTGCAGCTACTGGTCCTACCAACCCGCCCAATGTTTTGTTGTTTCTTTCGTTGCTCTGTTCTTTTCTCTTTCCACTCTCAGCCCATCCGGTCAAGGCAGATGTCCGCCCACCCTGAGCCTGGTTCTTCTGGAGGTTTCTTCCGTTAAAGGGAGTTTTTGTGGTGTAGTGTAGTTTTGTTACAGTAATAGGGGCCTTAAATTTGGGAGGAGGGCCATGGTTAACATGTATGATGTTAGTTACAATTAATAAATTTTTTTGAAGGCATTGAGTTTGCATGATTTAAGCAAGAACCGTAAATCTGGGTACTGTTAACTGAGTGCAACTCAGACAATCAGTGTTGCAGGTAAAGTCATGTTAGTCGGCCCAACTCAAAGAAGTGTGTTTGAAGGACAGCACATACTGAGTTATGAGTACACTATACGTGCACAGTCTGCATGTTGACTGTGCACTGTATTTTAGTTGTGTAAGTTTATTTGTTGGTAGAAAAATATGTTTTTTTTTTCAAGGCAGTCGGTTTGCTCTTCTTAAAATAAGATAAACTCATCAGGATTTACAGTGTAGCAGCCTTTTGTGTCAAAGTCACACCTTGACCTCTTGTCTAGGAGGTTCACAGTTTGGTTTTCACTGGAGACAACTCAGTTTCCTAAATTTAATATTAATTATTTTTCAAACAATATTAACTATGTATCAGGTGTCAAAGGTGCATAAAGTTTACTCTGCTAATCCACTCCTTAATCGTTTCCCAACCATAACCACAAAAGATGGATCTACTGTAAAATCAGGGATTACCTGACAGGACAAGTACAGTATATCAGTGTACGTGTCAGTTACTGTGGTATTCGTTGTAAATTCACGTCCTCCTCATTATTGTGGCTGTAGTTCAGTTCGTAGAGCAGCCATTTATGAACCACACGGTCACAGGACTTCCTGTCCTCTGCGTCACATTCTGCAGTGCTACAGCCACGTTATGTTTCCTGTGAACATCATGAGAACATGTTGACCAGACAATGTTAACACAACACAATGTCTGATTCTTGGTTTTGTTTTCTGAATAATGTGATCCTGCGGTATGTCCACTTTGTTTGACTGCAGCGTTAATAAAGCGTTTTAGGCCTGTGACCAGGCAGGCGTGGGAGCTGGTGAAGGTAAGAGTCAGATCGAGGGCTGGTGTAATAAAGGACGACGTAACACAAAACATGTCTTGGAGTGACTGACGATTAAAACGCTGCTGTGAAGTTTTCACCACAGAGGTTCTGTTCAAAACCAAGACAGACAGAGTCAATATGTCGACTGTGTGTCCACGTACTGTTGATTCTTAGGAGTTCTTTGTTACTGTCTAATTTTAAAGTATTAGCCTTTGGTTCAACAAGCTAATCAATAAACTCATCAATAAACTCTATACCGTTTTAACACAGGCCACTGTAATTCCTTATGAATAGTGTAAGCATTTGCTAATATTACGTGGACATATTTCCTGTCCTTTTCCTTTGGCCTCAGTTGGCTTTCCTCTGCATATCTAAATGGGCTTTATACTCAATGGAAAGAGGACACAGAGACACACAAACTTTTTGTTACATTTATTCAAAAGGCCCATTGTCCTCTGCAGAGCCTGGGTCGGCTCCCGTTCAACAGAAACAAAGTAAGAAAAGACAGTAGAGCAGAAATTAATTGAAACACGCATTTCAACGATATTTTACGAGGAGATTTGATGGCGAGCATGCATGCCCCCAGCAGCTTCACTGTAGGGAGAGATGCGACGAAAAAAGGAAAACCACACAAGCTAAGAGAAATCCAGGCCTGGGACCGTCGCATTGGAGTAATCTATTACGTCCCTGGAAGTTACTGGAAGATACATAAATCAAAAACAACAAGAAATGAATAGATTCTGATAAAAAGGAGAGAAAGGATCCAGCCTATCCTATACTTGGTGAACTGCTAATGTAAGCGCCAACAAACTGCTTCCTGTTTTAGGAACCACTCACACACCTGTGATCCCAAATGAGTTTTCACATTTGCACGCTTTAATTTTTACTGGCAAATGCAACTGAAAGCCTGGCTGTGGAGCTCTGGCTGAAGTGAAGGTCTGGCAAGACACAAATTGAGTTAGATGGAATGTACTGAAACTTGGTTTCAGGATACGTGCCTCTTTCAGATGCTGTGTTTAATGAAAATGTCTTTAGCCACAATGTTTAGTTTTGTTCCATCTCGAGTACAATGATTTGAATCAATGACAGTTGTTAGAGTTTAATAAAAAAAGGTCATTGTTGTTGCATTGCTTGCTTTGAAGGTCACATCGAAACAATTCTCTCTTGTATTCGACGAGCGTTCTGAGTGTATCGGTGAGCAAACAGCGGGGAACGCAACGACATTTGATACTGTTGATTGATGATGGCCAATCATTTCAGAGGAGCTTTAAAATAACTCACAGACAAGAAACAGGGAGACACAAATGTCAAGTAACTGTACTTTTAATATTATAAGTCAATTATTAATCGCGTGTTTGGTCATTCTGCTTTTACTACAGCACATTTTTATTTGTGTGTTTGTGCTTTGACCTTTCCTAAATGCTTCAGCCACCGATGCTTAACCCGAAGTCTTCCCCTAATCCCAACCAACCCCTAAGCTCCACTTCACCGTAATTTAAGACATCATTTTAAAATTCATTCTTTCAAGGTGGACCAGCATCTGATCGTCACCAGGAAGATGTCCCCAGCGGTTTCAGCCCCCACAGTACACGTAACACAAGGTGCAAACACACACATTTCCACAGTCAGACATCCCTCCGAGCTGTGTATATGCATGAGTCACAATATTAGCGATGTACTGATATCCTGCTGCTTTCACAAGATTACCAGATTATCTAAGGCCGGCTGTGGCACTGTGTGTGTGAATCTGTGATGTAGGATATGTCCTCAGGCAAATACCATGGTCCACCGCTGATGCAGTCTAATAACAAGTGTCTCTGACTCACGACACTGAGACACTGACACAGTGTCTCCTGTTAGAATTCGCCACAGCTTTGCTGACACATGCTGGTGCCTGGCATTTGTGGTCTGAACTCCCCCAGGAGGATCGGTCTGCATCTAATGGGGCTTTGGCCCGGGTCCAGCTGATTTCTAATGTTTTGACCCAGTTCAAGTTAAGCTCTCATTGAAAAATGGCTTTGAACTATTTTTTATTATTTGTGTTAAATGTTGGAATTGTGCCTTCACATTTGATGTATCTGTATCTGTTTCCTTTAACCTTTGTGGCTTTTTACATGGCATTTTATAATTCCTACTTGTGGCAGGACAAACAAAGCAATCCAATCAGTCAAGTGTCGTCCTAGCCATTTGCTTATTTTTAATTAGTAAATGGATCAGCTCTCAGCTCTTCCATCGATTTATGAAATACAACAGAAACAGGTAGCCAAACCGTAGCTGTCCTTACCCTTATCTGTTGTAACCGTGTACTCCAACTACTAACAACTGAGCATTTAGTTTAGAGTTTTTAGGGCAATTGCTTTGATTCTTTTTTTCAATTAGTTACACTCATAATAACAACCAATGTAGGTAACAGTCCCATTTTCACTCTAAGGAACAAAACGGTTCTACCGATTGTTTCTTTGCTGAAGCCTGATGCTGTTACAGTGCCATTGTCCTTCGTGGAGAAGAAAGAATAATGTGCTAAAAACATTTCTTTCACCTTCACAGACTCTACTGCTAATGAAGCGCTGGGATTCAGTAGGTTTACGAAGTTGTAAAGAGGTAAAATCATTCAAGTCGAGTTTACTGCTGAAGTAACAATGTCGGATTAAGATACATGAGTTCAGTGTGTCACACACAAATGAACAAGGCCTTAATGTAGGTGACTATCAATATGGGATCGAACCAACAGTCTAGTGTAACTAGTCTTGAAGGACCTGCCTCCAGATTCATGAAGACTTTACTAGAAACTTATAATAACCTTGAAACTCTTATTTCTCGCCCAAACCTATAACTTTAAACAAAGACAGGAAATGGATGGGCGATGTGCTAAAAGCTGTCTAGCCCTGTGGTAGCCTATCGGGATTGCTGACTAAATATGATTTCGGGGCCTGACGAAATCCACTTCACCTGAGTGATCTGTGATCAAACTTTCCATTCATCAGTAAAGCGTACGATAGGCATATGTATGAGATATGACTGAATATGAAAGTGTGAGCACTTCTTGACTTTAGGTTTCCCTTGCATCATTTGCTTTCCAGATACAATGATGTACTGTGAGAATGTGATGTCCCTAACACAGAAGGAAACTGTTTGGCTCAGCTCTGCTGCTGTCTTCGGAGTCCATTAGCCTCCCAATGAGCCTGTGAACAACTCTGCTGTGTTTGTTTGCAGATACATTCTGAAAAACATATGTTACACCCACCTGACCTGCAAAAAATGCTGAATTCTTCATAAAGTTAAACTTGCCACAGACATGTTGGCCCAAGTCTCTTGTGAGCCTGTTTGCTGTCATATTGTCATTACTGCAACAGCCAAATATGCGAGCCAGAGAAGGCTGAAGAGCTGACAGCCACACCACGCACACTGATCACAGATCTGCTGCTTCTTAAACCAAAGGGCAAACCTGATTCCTACCAATTTATTGTCAAAATTATCTTTGGATTACTGCAAACGCTGGCCTCCTTCTACTATCCCCTTGAGACAATGACACATTCCGTTGCCAGTGTTGGTTTGTTTGATTGGTTGCTTGTTTTATAGCTCAGGTAATGTTCCACATTTCACCTGTACGGAACAGGATCCTGTGATTGCTTTTAACCCCTGACAAGGACAAGACGTTTCCCGGCAGCGCCTGGTATTGCATATTGGTTTGCTTTGTGTAATATAGCGAGGGAGATCAGATAAAGGGACAAATGAGACAAGCGCTCAAATTGGCCCATGGATTGACACTAGCTAGAGCTAGCTTTGAAGATGGCAGTTACTCACAGCCATGTCACTCTGTGTAAATGGAGCCATAACTGTTAATGATAACAATTATCATCAATTATGGCTATATTATCATCTAATTCATCTTCAAATCTGACTGTTTCACGCATATTGATGCCTTTTTTTGGCTTGTGTATAGGCTAATTTAAAAGCCAGCCCACATACCATCATGCAAGTATTATCCAGGTGTTGGCCAGATTTTTATCATTTAATCATTTTAAGATTTAGCAGTTTAAGTTATTAATGTAAGGATTGAATTTTTAAAATAGTTTTATTTACAGTAAAAAATGTTTGCAGGCCTTTTTTGTGAAATGGTAAAAAACTAGAACAAAGAATTGTTTTTCTGAATAATATTTGATGCACATTCAGGTAGTTTTTTTTTTTTATTATTTTTTAAAGGGGATTCAAACAATTACATTTTTTTTACTCTACCTTTTTTAAACACTCAACCTTTTTTGTTACTTCTGATGATGAAAAAACATTTTTATAATCTTTTTAAATGTTGTTGATGGACTGCTAAAATGGATTTGGCTCGAACCACCACTGCTTGGCCACATGGTGCAGTAAGCTTTTGTCTTGTTTTGGCTAAAATATTGCTTAAATTGTTCACATTGATGGATAGCAAGGTAACGGTATGGCACACACACAAAATTTCATAAATCTATACAGATCAACACAGAGCAACACCAGCTTTACATTCTGTGCGTCTATCAACAAACAGTCCTGTGCGTACATAGATTTACCAGCAATTGGGCCAATAAGCATGTTTTCTTTTGATTTTTCGCATCATTACTCCATCTTTTTTGGGCAGTACAACGGAGTTCAATACCACACAGGCTTTTTTCAAGATACTGTCCAAATTTCTGCCCCATTATCCCCATTTAATTCTGTTCTTCATGTGTTAGCTACAGCCTTTCCCCCCTCCTTCGTAGTGAGAGGGGCAAAACTAATCCATACAAAGTTTGTTTTAAGCATGCCTTGGTCCATTCTTTCTATGGATTATTTTCCAAGCGATTCTTTGCCCCTTCCTCTTTCCAACCTTCCTCTTTACAAATCTTCCATTCATCCGTCCCCATTAGTCCCCAGCCTTCCTTTTCCTTTGTGTATGTAGCACATTGTTGGCCGCCGGCCAGTTCCCGAAGTTGCATCTTGGCTACTGAAGGTCTCTGCGGTCGGCCTATCAAACATGGGGCAGGTCAAAAGAGAGCGATGACATTGGTGTAACACACAGACCAGCTCCCCCAGAGCAACCAGCGCTCTCATTTAGTGAGCGGCTGTGTGTTCGTGTAGACGTCAAATAGTAAATTCATTCTGATTTGACTGTGCCACTACTATGGCTGTGATGTTAGCAGTAATAACAAGTGCCAATTACATGGATTCCTGTTTGGAAAAATACAGCTTGTCAGTTGCATTTACACTGACGTCAGATTCGGACAAAAATACCGATAATGACGTGCCTGTTTTTCTCGGGTGTTTACTGACCTGTCTGCTTTTATCCGTGCCGGTGCAGCATCGTGGTGGTTTCCCCTGAACTCAAGGTTCACTTTCTGTTCACATCCAAATGTGTGACAGAGCTGAAGGTGAAAAGTGATTTCTAACTTGGGAAAATGCTGTGTTTTGTTAAGACAGACAGTTCAGTAATTGGGCCGACTTTAGTCATCACCTCCTCTTCACTGTGTCACATTTTGTCATGGAGCTGACAGGGACCAAGTCCAGAAAGAAAACTACTTGGCAAGCAATGTTAGACCATATAAGGAAAGATTAAGGCCGACATTTCAGCTGTTTAGCTGAGGGGATGCCCAACAGCCTTGGTGTTCATTTCTGATGACCAGATTTCAGCTTTTAGTTTTGGCAAGAGGGATTAGTCAAATGTTTCCACTGCATTGCCCTCCTTCTTTCAATCCCATCATCTTCACTCTTCCCACCCCTTCCCTGTAAAAGCCTCTGGCCTTCTTCCCCCCACAGATGTTGCCTGGAGATATCTCTAGCCATTGACATGTTAACTGGTTGCAAATATGCTCAAGACATGAAAGTCGGCGTTACTGATCTGCGGGCTCTGAATCTTGTCTCCATTTTAGGTTCCTCTCTCTTCAACCATTTCAGTGTTTACTTCGTGCCAGTGAAGTCAAAGGAATGGCAGAATGCTCGGTGAATTATTCAGGTCCAGGGAGCGAAAGCTGAGGCTGCTGAAGGCCCGGCACTTTGTTCTGGATTCCCCAGGAGATAAATTGAAACCAGGTTCGTACTGTAGCCGTGGGCCGTAGACGTGCTTGGGCTGCTGCAGCCCCTCCACCCTTTATTAACGAAAGCCGTAAAGACCTAAACGCGGATAGTTCCTTGTGTGTACGTTAAATCCAGAGCTGTTGACTTGTGGTCTTAATATTAGCTGAACAGACAGATGTGGAAATGGGCGGGAACACATTTTGGATTTCTTTCCAAAACTAGGATATTTGCTGCAGCACTTTCCCAGTGACAGACCCTCAGCACACAGCTGCGTTGCACTGAGACAGTCGGTTGTGTCCGGGCGGCAGCTCAGCACCATGGACTGTGTGACCAACATTATACTTACAGTGTTTGACATTCGTGTGACAGCTTCAGTCACTTTGCTGTTCCTTTTTCCATATCTCATCCAAAAACACCATCTTATCTGACCAAACTTAAACACTTTCCCAAACTTTATCCAAAGTGTGAAACTTCTCTACAGAAGTAGTTTCACAACATTAAACTACCTTCAGCAGTTAGACGTAAAGATGCTTTTGTGCTACAAAATTCCAAAGTACAATGCAACAGAAACACTATTGAGGGAAACTGAAAGAGCGCATTAAAGACTTTAACTCTGGAAGACATGCCATAGATGTAAGTCATTCAGACTGCTGAAGCCTCATATTAGCTTTGGACACACATTCAAATGTGTTTGTGCAGAGAAAAAAAGACTGTGGGTGTCCACTGAAAAGGATTTACGAAGCAATTTTCTTGTGGCTCGAACGAACAGGAGGAATGATTACAGCAAGTAAAGACTGGTTCAGTGTTCAAACAGGCACCTGACTGTTGTCATCAGACCAAGTATGTTCCTTTTCAGGTTTGTTTATTCCAGGGGCCAATAATTGTCTTTTTACGCTTTAAAGTTCATAAATCCTAGCTCGTACAAGCTGTTTATCTATTTCTGTTTTCCCAGACCATCTGTGACACTCAGTCTGACCTGCTGTCCCTTTAAACCCTACCTCCAAAAAAACCCTGCCTGCTCTGATTGGTCAGCTCCCACAGCTCCGAGCAGTAACTGCCAACAGACCTGAACCAGCGTCTGCGTCTCCTCTGAATACTGAAAGCTAGTGGTGCAAACTTTGCTTCCATCATTTATTGTGGATATCACCACTTCAACTGTCTTTAAAAAAAAAGTCTGAATCACAACATATGAATGAGTGAGGTTTTTAATTGAAATGGGATAAATATTATTACCGAGTTCCCTCACGCTTTCCTCAGGTAAACACTTGTTTATAGCTGCATGTCAGCGTCAGCTGTCAACTGATGTCTGTAAACAGTAAAACCCACGACAACAACATGAAGTTGTCAACCGTTTATTAATATTATGTGTTACTATTAATAACACAGAATGGCAATGGCCATTTGCTGGATAGGGAATTAAATACTCTCATGACAAGTTATAAACTCATAATCTGTGTATAATCAGGTCACAAAAACACTGAAAATAATCCTCTGTTCATCGGATTCAGCATTGATGAGATCGAGCAACATAAACCAGTATCAGTAGATTTGTATTCATCCCTCTTTGCTCTTTGGTGAAAGGGAATCCGTGTTAGCATTAGCCATCAGCGCACATACGTGTTTGCAGTAAGTTACCATAAAAAATGTATCTAATTCAATCCATGAAAGTAACGTTTAATATGCAAATTTGATCTGACCCTTATTCTGTGCCTAAATATGTATAAAAATGAATTGTTGTTCACCGTTGTGTTCTTGATCCACTTGAAACCAACAAACCAAAAATGCGTGTGTGTAGCAGTTTCTGAACTTGCCTAGTGGTTTGTTATAATGCAGCTTTTAAATGAGAATTATTATTCATGTCAAATCTCTGTGTTATTATATGTAGCACTTGAAGAGCTTCCTGATCTTTAAATTCACGTTGCGTGCCTCCTTCTGTCTGCACTTGGCACAGACACAACATATAAGAAAATAATACGACCCAATGACAAGATTTTCTTTCCACAGCTGCTTTCTCCGCCTGACACATGCACCACACTTACGTGAATTAAATCAAGTGTAAATGGCACAAAAATGCCTGAATGCCTTTAGACTCATAACTGCATCCAACCCAAACTTATTTTCAGCTTCTCCATGTTTTGTCAGTTCAGTTATGGTTTAATCCCTGTATGTTTATTGGATGTGTTCAACAAAGACATGATACATCATGACTATCTATGTCACTATAAAAACATGTGTTTATTGGCACTTGTAAAATTTTGTACAGATCAGGTCCCATGTCATGAGGAATTTATACAGAAAACTGGGAAAGTGCAATCGGCGATATTACTCTCTGTCACCTGGTTAAACCCTCATGACGTTGGTCATTGCCCATTGACAAAAACAATAAAGCAGCTGCTAACTGTAGCAAAGGACAACAGTCGGGTTCGGACCTGAAAGGCTGCTGCCAGTCTGGCTCCACTGTGACAGGAAATAGAGAGAAGAGAACCTTTGCCCCGAAATCTTTATCATTATTACTAATTAATGCTCACAGCGCAAAACTAATTTCTATTTTCTTCATGTACATTTGCTCTTGCCTGAGGCTTCAAACCCACCCGGTGTAAGAACAGAGAACCCCACGTCTTGTTTGTATGACAGCACTGTCAAAAAATTACATTTTTGAATTTTCATAGAGATTTAATGTGAAAAAGCAGTGTGCTCATATTCCATCTATGTGCCACTCACAGAAAATCAATCAATTCTACTCAAATTAGTAAAACACAGAAAAACGACCGTAGTTCAGGGGATTTTCTTTTTTGTGTTTCATAGTCTTCACAGTGAACATTATTAATCAGTTCCTCTTACTCCTCATATTTGCACAACATATTAGCATGAGTTATTGCCTCATTTGTGGGATTTAATCATTTTGGTGCATTTTCCTTTGTAAATCTGCCCACTTGTCATTGAATGAAAGCAGCTGAGCGTGGGCTGGGAAATAAAACCTGTAATAATAATGTATTAATGAGGCTGACTGACACACTGTTTACCTTGTGTTTCCTCTCACGCTCAGACACCCTGCTCTCCCTCCAACGTACCCGCAGGCAGGACTTAGTTCACAGACACGCAGAGCGTGGAGTGTCTGAATGGCTCCGGATGAATGACAGCGATGGATAAACAAGGTTTTTGAAAAACACAGAAATCTCTCTTTAGGGTCAAGAACAGCAAGCAAAGAGAAGCTGATAGCAACGACTTCCAAAGGCTCCTGACTAGGTTCGAACAGCGTCCGTAACGATACGCACGTGAAGAGGAAAAACGGTTTTAAGTAAGAAGTCAGAGTCAGTTCCTACCTGCAAATTTTCCTCCTCTTCCTTTAATAGCAGCCTGTGTCCCCACCCTCGATGTCTGCGCTCTGAGTGCTTGTGTGTGTGTGTGTGTGTGTGTGTGTGTAGTACGGCTGCAGGCACTTTAGTCTGTGACATTACAAATGAGCACCAGTGCTCAGCCCAAAAGCTCCCTTTTAATGTTCTGCCCTAAGAAGGATGACAGCATTTATAAGTAGACAGATTTGGACAGGGCAAAAAAAAAAAAAAAAAAAAAAAAAAAAAAACCTTCTCTTATTGACGTTGCTAAGTTTCAGCCTGCAGCTATAACACACACACACACACACACACACACACACACACACACACACACACACACAGAGGGAGACAGAATTATGTCTCTGCCCTCGCAGCTTTGGCACATGACGAGTGGATTCTCCTCTCTTCCACTGATTTTTCTTTCTCGTTTTCTTTATTTGTCTTCCAGGCTGGGATGCTTTCATTTCCTGTTGGCTCTCTCGCTTTATAAAACATGAAATATGTTTGCTTTAGCCTTTGCCGATAATGTGGAGATGGTATCTGCAGTCAACGGGTGGCTACCAGGCAGAAGTTGAGGAGCTGCTGAGCTGGATAGTTGATGTTGGAGTCTGGCTTCGCACTTTCAGCTGGAAAGTTGAATCCAAAGTCACAAATCTCCTCAGTCAACCATGTCAGGGATTTCAGTGTTTCCTCTCTTGTAGGTTATATCATCTGCTGTTCATCTTCCACTGGAAAGCAATGGCACAGAGGGGAAATCGCTTCTTTTAATCAGAATTATAAATCTGCTACAGCCTGTAGTTGCTATCTCGTTTCACATCGTCCGCCATACTTCTTCAGCGGGGCCCCAAAGACAGGTTAGATTAGAAAGAAGGCCTATCAGCTTCACACGGCAACTCCAAAACACATTCTGTGTGCGCTGCAGCAGAATTCTAAAGATCCCAGAGAATCCCCTGAATCCCGACTGAGAGCGTGTCTGTGTAGGAGACAGAATGATGTCCAGGTCGTGGGACAGAGAGAGATTTCGTAACGCCGTGGAGACTCCACGGCCGCACAGCTGTCTGAAAGAAGCCTGTCAATGCTGGATTTCAATTTGAAGAACGCAGCTGTTCTCACACACACAAACGTGTCAAGCAGATGTAGTATTGTTTTTAACCATCATCACTACTGCCTCATTTAATTCAGTCCAGTTGAACTCTGGGGGTTTTCCCTGATGTTTTCCCTGCAAAATGTGAGGCATTGTTTCATTCAAAGTGTTTTCAGTCTCTGCTGCAGTTTTGCTCGGTTTAAATTTCTATTTGGTCATTTGAAGCTTTTATCCAAAGCAACTTAGCCTAACCCTGACCCTTTCCTTTTTTAGTTTAGGTTTACGAGTTCCGAGTTTAACAAGCTTTTGAATATTGGAAGAGAAGCTGTTGTCTGCACAACCGTGAAATGACGAGCCGTGTTAGAAGATTATAAACCCCGGAAATGTGGAGAAACGAAGAAGACCAAGTAGTGATCCCTGTGGGACACCAGTGGGAAGACAGTAAGAGTCGCCCCTGCCAAAATATCTTCAGTGTTCTTACAGATCGATATTTTAATATTTGCTGCAAATTTGAATGAAATAAGATAAAAAGTCCTCATGCAAGGTCCACAAAATACACCACTGATAGCTGCTGCTTTTGTGATGACTGTGAACCTGTGAAGTGCTTTTTTGTGTCATGTAATGAATGTGGAAGTTAACAAGGTTCTGAAACTACTCCACGACTGCATCACCTCAGCACTGAGTCTGAGGGCTCGCTCTTCACAGGCTTTGTCGCCGTGTTTTTACGGGCGTACAGTCGGTGTACTGTATCCCTGAATGAATTTAAACTCTTGCTGTGATCTAGTACTGGCAGCCGGAATCATATTTACACAAAGTCACGTGTAAGAATTGCAGTCTGGGTCAGCCTGCACAAACACAACATGATGAAAAATGATGAAATACTAAGATAAACAACAGATTAAAAAACAGACTGAGTGTATGGCAACTGCCCAGATTCACTCCCACCTGCCTCTGCCCTGTGCAACGTGGCAGCATCAGTCAAAGTATCTTTCACCAATGGTGTCATTTCAGGTGTGTCATGTTTTTCTTTATCATCATTAAATCAATATGCATCCTAAGCATTGCCCAGAGCATCCTGGTATACAAATTATTTTAGCACTTTTCTACCAAATAAACATGTAACGTTATTGTCCAAATTATCACAGTGTAGACATGTACATAGTTAATATTATTAATATAACATAATATAATTGTTGTTATGTGTTCCCATGAATGTCAGACAACAAAGCTTAAAAATGTTTCATTCCATGAATCATCCAGCCTCACCTCCTGTTGCTACTGTGTGTTTCATGTATTACACACCTTTTAATTAGCTCACCTGTAGTGTGGATTATTTTGATCTTAAATTATGTGGCAGTCAAAAGTAACTGGACGGCTTGAAGGGGTCTGTTGCATTCACTGTAGTCACACAAGAAGCTCCAAAAAGGGTTGTAATTGTAAGCATGAACCAAACAGTTTGTAATGTTGATTGGACAAAAGACAGGCCAAACTCAAAAGCTTTTATCTCAGGTTTTATTATAAAAATGCACTTAAAAAATTGTCTCATAAAGAGATTTTTGACTTCATATTATTACCCAAGATCCCATCAACGCTCCCTGAGCTCCGATCTTTTAAACATTCTGTCCTTTTAAAAACAGAATCTCATAAACGCCTCTCATATATATATATATATATAAAGATATTATTTTCTTTAGGATTCAGGCTTGTTTCATTTTTGACTTATTTTAGCAGAATAATGTGAAACATGCTGTAATTACATTAGAAATTGCCCTGAGCATAAAATATATTAAAACTGCCTCCTCTTTTCAAAGTAATTAATATCACCACTTTGTTTTCTTTGGAATGGAATAAACACGTGCTAAACTAAACCATTAGTCCTACACAATTTCATACATAAAACTAACGAATCACAAGCATTACACCATTTGAGACACCACGGATTCAAAGTTGTGGAGGAGAAGCAGAAAATTGTGAATTTTAAAAGGGGTAATTTCAAAGTGTGTACAGTGTCTTCATTTTGTAAGCAGACTAATCAGTGCGCTTAGCCTCTGGCCGATGAGTCAGACTGTCAAAAAGCAGACTGATCGTTATAGGAACTCATTTGTTCTCATATTCAGAAAGATTTTGAATAACAGCATGAAAAATGGTCGAATGATAAAACACCACATGGTCACAGAGTTTGTAATGTTTTAATGACTGGTTCAACATGAAGGAGTTTGTTACAATGTGCGACACGCCTGCAACATTTTTATTGGGTTTTAGGTGATGGTTTTTTTGTTGTTGGGTTGTTTGTGTTGGTTTCACCATCGTAAGTCTTTTATAGTGTGTGTTCCTGTGTATTTTTGGTTTGCCATCAGTGATTATGCGGATGCTTCCACACATGTTTAGTGATAATGTGATGCAGTGACACTGAACCCAGGACAGCACAATAAAGTAGACCGTGACCTCGCTTTTGAGATGCGCACATTAACTCACAAATTCTAATGAGGTAAACAAGAATCTCATCTTTATTTTTAGTTTGCCTTGTTCACCTCCACTTTGAATAAAGTATATGCTACAAAGAAACACTTAATTTCACTACAAGCCAACAATTATTTGGATGCTCGATTTTTGCTTAAAGAGAACACAGGTCTTTAGGGATTTTGTCAGATTTACTGTATTTACTGTAAAGTTAAGTCTGCATGGAATTTCTTATACACATTCAAATTCTAATTAGCACCACAGCCACTTAAATTTACTTTGTTACTGTGTTCCCACCTTGTTTTATCATTACATGATTGGTTTCTTAAGATTACATTCTAATTGATGCTTTAGTTTACACAGTGGACCTGGAGGAACCCGCTTCAGAATCCACTTTAATACTGCTGTGCATCACTGTTACACTAAATGTAAGCAGGGCTTTCGGAACTTAAGGTGAACATTTGTTAAAATAATTGCAAAGACAAAATCTTTGCTTGTTTCCATCTGATAGCACATCTAATAACGAGCCAGTGTCCTGGCTGTAGATTCCAGTGCTGTGGGTCAGTGAGTCAGTGTCTTGTTCACACTGAACATACGGCTTGATGTCATCCATGTAAAGGAGATGGCAGTTGCATAGACGCTATTTGCGATAAAACATAATCATACTTCAAATTATTGCAAAGCCAGATGCAAAAGTATTTGTGCTATTAGCTGGGAGTCCACACACAGACTATTTTTAATTAATTCCCCCAAGAAAAATGACCAACATTACCATCCGTCCGACTGCAATCCTGTGACCCAAAGTTCTGCAGCAATGTCAGTACTGCTCGCTGCCAAAGATAAAATGTTTGTTTCTAAGGCTGCAGGCTTTTCAAACGTGAACGAGCTTCCTTTTTCCTGCAGGTTTAATATCAGCATTAGTCAAAACACAGTGTTTTTCCCAGTGCGAGTCAAGGCTCGCCGACCGCTGTGACACCTCGTTCACAATGCTTTGGCAGCTGATAGCTGGTTCCCACTCGGAGAGCTGACCAGACAGAGCAGATTGTGATTTTCAGCAGAGAGTCTGAAGTGACAAAAAGTAGAGCAGGACATGACGGGGTTGAAAGAGGTGCTGTAGAAATATGAGCCGAGAAAAATAATGAGTTTTACGAACTCAAAAGCTTGTAAACATTTTATATCAGCCTGCTGAAATAAAAATATTAACCTGAGAATGAACATAATATATTCCCTTTAACTAAATTGTTACCAAGTGTTTTGTCAGCTCTGGCTGTAAAAACAAATGCTGAAGCACATTGCAGCTTAATAACTCCCTTCACAACGTGCCTGTGCAAACAGCTGAAGTTGGCGCCACGGAAGCCGAGCTCCAAAAAACTGTAATTTTTCTCCTCTCCTTGAGGCCCAATTAAAAGTGTGCTCACAACCCTTAGAGTCCAGTCCACTGATAGAGTAAAAAATTAAATATTGCGATGATTAATTATCTAAACTAAACTGCAGCAAAAACAACAACAAAGCGTGGCCTGGCAGAAACAACATAATTGGAGATGGAGCATTTGAATAGCTTGATGTAGTGTGCAATGTGCCGTTCTCTGTGATGTTATGCTGTCTCGCTATGAAATATTAATGCACATTGTGTTTTCTCCAGCTGAATGCTTTTTGCTCAAACATTTGCATTAGTGCAGTTATTGCATTTCCTACGCTTCAAAAGCAATTTGTGATTACTTACTGTTGTTGGGGGGAGCAAAAACAAAATGTCTTTGCTGGACCACATGAAATTTCGGGGGGGGTCGTGTTCGTATCGCTCAGCTCAAGCTCTGCTTCTTTTGTTCATAAGACAGACTCAAGACAGGGTTGATCTAAACCAAGGGTGTCTCCCACACAAACACACACACACACACACACACACACACACACACACACACACACACACACACACAGACAGACAGACAGACAGACAGACTCGTTTGTCCGTGCTGCTGTCAGAATGTGGGGATCAAACTGTCTTGATGATGTTGGTGGATGATGCTCACACACACTCACACACACCGAACACATCGATGAGGAAACAGCTGACCTGCTGGCCTGTTCTGCCTCATGACCCTGCAGCATGTTGGGAAATGCGGTCCAGGGTACGCGTTCATACTCCACGATCTTCAGCAGATGTTTAAAATGCTGTTTGCGTCTCCTGCTGTTTCTTCACCCTCAACACCCCCACAGCATTATCTCCCTCTATTTTTTATCTAATTTTATCTCTCCCTCTGTTGCTCTCTCTCTCTTTATTAACTTTTCCCTCTCCCGTTCTCTCTCTTTGACACACTGAAAAAGAGGAACTCATTGCTTATCTTGCCACCAATGCAAGCGCCCCCGTTCCCCCCTCCGGGGCTTGTTATGGTGTGGCGCACGCCAATGACAGATAACGACTGGGCTAATGAATTTCTAAACTAATCTATATTTGTACACAGTTCACAAGGGGCCAAGCAGGCAGAGGAGAAAGGAGGGAGAGAGCAGTGGGTGTGGGGGAAAGGTGGGGGAGGCAGACAGGCAACATTAATGAAAGCGAGAGGAAAGGCGAGGTGAAAGTTAAGCAGGTTGACTAACAGAAGCTGAGCTAAATAATGTAGGCGTCATTTTGGGCTACGGTGAGCTGTGCCGCCTGCCAGGCCTAAACTAACTCTGAATTAATGTTGTAGTTATGAAGACAGACGGTGATTCCTGGCCACGCCCATCCCAAAGAGCGGCTGCCCGCCTGTGGTACAGCTGTGCGGTGGGTTTCTTCCAGCTGTCTCAGGGCTGCTACATGGAAATGTGCGGGTGTCCCAAATGTTTGCAAAAACGTTGAAAGGCTTCCTACTGAGAATGTTGGATCTATGTGCTTCCCCACCTGAAAAGGAGCATGCCTTTAAAATATTAATATAATATACAGCCCTCTGAACATCCCGGCAGCCTGTTGTTGTGGAAGCAAGTAGCAAATGAAAACTGAACACTAATCACGAATGGAGACAAGTCATCGTTGGTCTGTATAGAATATGATGAAAATATGATGCATTCATTATCTTTACTTACCCAAATTAGTTTTCACATCTGTCATACAGCAAGAGGAGGGTCCACCCTGGACAGGTCTGCACACAGACAGACAACCGTTCACACATGTACAGGCAACTAAAAGTCAGAAATTAACCAAGCGTGCTGTCTTTGGACTGTGAGCGCAGGGACAACATGGAAAACTCCACACAGGGTCAGTCAGGGACACAAAGCTACACCACCGTGCTGCCCTTCAAAATACTGTTTGTCCTGAAAATAATTGACTTTTCCTAAAAATATGCAGGCGTTAATTTCTATTTGTTTCAAGTGCGTTATCTGCGATGTGTATTAGTGGGCAAAATTCTATCTGGAGAAGCACAGGAAGGAAACACACTGTGCCTCTGTTTATAGATGACTACTATGTCAAATATATGTCAAATGCACTGTACAACATCGACCACACCCAGAACTCAGGCATAGCTACATGCTAACAATGTTACCATGTCAAAATATGGTCATCATTTCTTAAAAAACAAACAAACATACAAACAGCATTGCAGTGGCTGATGGGAATGGGAGTTCAGCGTGAGCTTCTGCACTGCAATTGTTCCATGTGGTTCATGTGTGTATATCTGAAGGTTTTCTTCATCGCCTTCATGTCAAAGCCTTCTTCATTTGGAAACGCATCACATTTCAGTTTATGAAGACAGCCATAGTCATTTGACAGCGTCTACTGCAGCAGCAAAACTACTGCACGAACGTTTCCTGAGTCCTAAAAAGTCCCGAGGCTAAAATGTCCTTTTTAGAGAAATAAACATAATCAGCTGGTGCTAGCAGGCTTTCCAAGTCAAGCAGCTAGTGCCAATTACCCAATTCACTTATTTTCTCTTTTCTAACTTTTCACATATTTTCATGTTTTCACTTAAACATTATATTCATTATAAACATGCCCAGTCAAAGTGAGGAGGAAAAAACCCAACGTGGTTTCTAAGAGGTAAACTAACAGAGTGGTCATTAGTGTAAAGTAAGTGATAATAAGCGTTTTTGTGTCTTTGTCTGTAGTCCACAGTTAGCAGACAATGGGCGTCAGCTTAGCACAGCAGTGTGGCCAGTGGAAAAGCTTATTAGACTCAAGTTTACGTGCCAATGTGCCTTTTCATATGGTGTTATTATTTTGCAGCTGCTGCCCTCCCTCACTCTCCCGACTGAAGACACTTGTGACAGATTTACTAGTTGTGCCTCTCTAACCTAAGGCCCTGCCCCGACTCTCTTCGTGACATTGCAGTGTCTGCGGATAATGTTTTCATGCACTGTTCAGGAGTGTTGCCCTTGCCCTTGACCAAGGCAGTGACCCCAGCGCTGGAGTCGGCCCCCCTGGGGCTCGAGACTGGCTGCCCACTCCCCAGTAATGGTTAGAATGGGTCAGATGAAGAGGACGAGTTTCCTCACAGGGATAAATAAACTGAACTGTGAGAGCCCTGCCCCAGAACCAGGTCTACCATAGACCTCATATACTGAACAGCCACTAGCAAGGACATCATTTAGGAGGAAGGAATGTTTTTGACTCATTTTGGTATGTTTGGAAAGGCCCAGTTGCCCATGGTTAGACTTTGTCCCTGTCCCTTAGTTTATTGTGCATGTTTGTTTAGGAAGTCCAACATGTTGCTAATTTATTCAGATCAGTTCATATTTAATTAAAATGTCCCTCATTAACTTGATGTACTTCACAGCACTTTAAGGCCATTTACTTATGAGCTGTTTACAACATGGAAATCCAACCCACTAATCTGTCACTTTTCCCTGCTGCTGGTGTGGTCCAGTGGAACACTCCAGCTGGGTTTCTCATAGGACAGCCAACAAAATACTTTACTGGCCTCAGTTACAAAGATTACATGTGATGGTTCCGAGTCTTTACCTTGTCTTACCTTTATTACACTTTGACTTAGTCTGGTAAAGAGTGTTTTCCTAAACACACCAAATTTTGCATTTACCAAAAAAAATGGTAAATTATGTAAAATGTAAATAAAGCACAACAAGCACAGCACAAATACACATGATTCTATGGTGGAACAGGATCACATTGTGAACACCGTTGTTAGTGAACACATGTAGCTGCATTCACAAATGCAAGTTACAACTCTACCATGCAAAGAAACCACCCAATATAAAGAAGATCCAGAAAGGCTCCAACTTTCTCTGGAACAAGGTGAAGTCAAAAGTCAAAATCTTGTAATCTGCTTAGAAAATCGTAGATATCGAATCCACCATGCTAATCAGAAGATGGGCAATATCAATTATCAGTGCACAGTTTTAAAAGTCAGCACGGTGGAGGTGTCCATTGTAGCGCGCAGCTTGTGAAAGTTCCACATCAACGCTGCACTCCATTTATTGTTAACAACACTGTGTATGTAGGTTTTGGAGACTGTTAAAGCCCCGGCCGTATGTTATTTGTGTTGTTCTTTTTCAGTTTTGAGTAGGAGTGAGTGCTCTTTGCTTGTGTGGATCTGTGTGTGTGAGTTATAGGTGCTGTCTCTGATTGGCTGGACTGGGGGGGGCAGGGCACTGGCCCGTCTACCTTCCTTAAGTTTATAAAGTCTGGTTCCCACCATCCATGTTGTCTTCTCTGACAGTGATGGTTCTGTTGTCCAAACCGTCCTTGGGAAATTTTGTGGTTTTTGAATTGTTATTATATCAATAAGTAGGATTGGTGCCATAGTTTGTGTATTCGTCTATATATTTTGTAAATAGAAGTACCATCTTTGGCGTGTAAATATTACCCGCATAAAGTAGGGTGAACAATGGGCTTTTTTGGGGAAGACCTGCTTATTTTAGCAACTTTACACCAAACCACATTCTGCATCTATTAGAACGGCAGGACTTGGTAGTAAAAAAGGTCAAGGTGCTAAACCGACCTGCGTTTAGTCCAGACCTGCTAAACAGCTGAAATCCTATATGAAATGTTAAATGTTTAGTGTTTATGTGTTTATGCCCTTGCATAATTTAAAACGGCTTCTTGACTCTGTTGACTAAGAACTATGTCCACCTACAGTCTTGAATGATATTTGATAAAAAGTCTTCACTGAGCTTGTGGGTAGCTTAAATTAATGTCAATTACAGTCTTTACACATTAGAAATGACTTGAACAAACAATATGAAAAGTAATTCTTATTAAACACAATTCAAATGTACAAATATGCAAGATTATAAACACAATTCTGCTACAAAAATGGATGTGCCGATTCTGCAATTGAAGAATAAGTACATCTTAAATTGACAAGATCACGGAGAATCCTAGTGGTTAGAGTTGCAACTCTACCAGTTGTGCGACAGTTTCATGAGCTGCTGAAGGAGCAGAGGAGCATTTTCAGAGAGCCAATCAAACAGAACAGCTCCTTGCTTAGTACGTGTCTTAGGTAAAATATCGCTTAGATAAATAAAGTCAGCTGATTTATCTTTCAGGTGCCATACTGCACAAATATGACTCTGTAAGCAGGTTTAGCCACATTGACCTCTAACCAATCACAACGCAGCTTCAGTTGCAGTTGAAGAAAAATACGCCTTTAATGTAAAATGGCCCATTGAGTGAATCACTGAATTGATTCATCTTTCATGCAAGAAAATCACTTGGGAAAATGGGCAGTGTAAAAACCCTTTGCGGTGGATTGCAGTAGGTTCACGTTTTCATAGCTGTATCATTTGTACTATCTTATACATCTCTGCTGTTTCCATTAGTATGCAGTACCTTACATTATACGCAGTGCTATATGGACTGGAATCTTATATCATGCATAGTCCTGTCGTGCCGAGGCATGATAATGGATCATCCAGAAGGAGCCAGTAAAACACCAGGCAGATCTAGAGATAGACAGGCACGTGAGCGCCCCAGTCCTCTGCACCTCATTGGGCTGGAGGAAGAAGCCACTGCACGCAGATGTTGTTTACCTGATGTCGTCCACTACGAAGCTCATTCCTATTTGAGCCAGCAGGCTTTGGCAGATGTTCTAGTGGTGGCTTTAGCTTCAATACACAACAAACCCACTTTGAAATGAAAATCTTGTTCCTCCTCTTGAGAGTTACAGTGTTTGAAGCTAAACACACTCTGAGCACTAGGTGATTGGTTGTGTTCATGTGCACAAAGGATATTACTGAGTAACCAGGCTAAACTCGTGAAAGGTCTATTGACACAAGTCCTGCTCACATCCTGGTCTTCCTTTTGCTTTGTAGTCATTCATTAATTTTTAAGGTAGAAAATTGTAGAGCAAACACATTAAATAAAACAAAAGGCAGTAATTGAATGCACACAGTTTCACTCAGTCCATTTAATCAACTCATGGCCGAAATTACACATTCAGGGTCAAATCCAGACACACAGTACAACTAACATTTTTTTAAATATCCCTTAACAGGTTTCAGGTTTTGTTAGCCATCAACAGCTTTGAGCAGAATCCTAGTTACACATTTAAACACTTTTCTTGGTAAAATACTGTATGTGGAGCTCAGTCAAATTTGCTAGCCTCTCCACCGGTGTACCGCAGGGCTCAGTTCTTGTTCCTCTTTTTCTTCCATATACACTACATCCCTGGGCTCTATCATCCATTCACGTGGTTTTTCCTATCACTGCTAAAATGACGACACAGCTCTTTCTGTCGTTTATGCTGGATGTCTTGACACGCATCTCTGCTTGAATGAGAGAAAGACATTTTCAGCTTAACCTCTCCAAGACTTATCTTCCCAACCAGCCAAATGCGGCTGCTCACCTCATGTCACTCCGCTCTTCAGATCTCTGCACTGGCTTCCTCTGGCTGTGCGGATTAAGTTCAAAGCTCTGTGTCTTGCCTACAGAGTGGTCAACTCTACAGCTCCAGTTTACCTCAACTCAATCATTCAGATCTACAATCTCTCTCGTCCGCTGCGCTCGGCCAGCGAATGACATCTGGAGGTCCCAGCACCACACAGAAGACAAAAAAAAACGTTCTTTTCCCTTTCTCGTACTTAAATCTCATGAAACATAAACACTTTGCACTTTGCTTTGTTTTCTCCTTGGAGAGACTTATCCTGAACTACTGAGACTATGATACTCAGCAAGGAAACCGGAGCTCTAACAAAACTCTCTTAAAACAGTTAATGATATTAACTCACGTAACGTTATTAACTCAAAGGCAGAGAGACTTAGGCTATAACAAAAAACCTGCATTACCAAAACTATCAACAGATTCACAAACATTATTAAGGGCTGGAGATCGGGAAAGGCCGAACAAGATCAGGGAGGGGCACCAGAACAAACCAAGGCAACGAGCAACCCCAAAACTAAACACAAGGCCTTAAATGCAAACATGCAGGGGTGATGATGATGATGATAATGAAAGGTAAAGGTGAGTGCATTAGTAACCAGCAGAAGAAGGCAGGAATACTGCAGGGACACACAAACAGAAAAATTAATATATACAAGTTATAAATGTACAACTGCAGTGAAAAACTAAAAGAGGACTAAAAGCACTTATAACAAACTTATAACAATTGCAGCACATTTTAGTGTTGTTTAGTGTTAGGGAGGTGGACTGTTGGCTCTTCAAAACCCATATATTTAAAATTATTACCTTCATAAATTAAACTGAACATTTTTTGACCAAAATAAACAATTTCAATATTTTTCTAGATACTGCATTTATGTGAATGAAGTGGAATGGGTGGAGGAACAACATTCTTAATGTTTAACTGATGCCCCTCTGGGGGACAAACTGGGGACCAAAGTGAAGAACCAGAGAACCAAACTCATGGCTAAACAGAGACAGACTAACAGAGACGAACAAACGGGGACAAATGAAGGACCAAGGAACAAAGACGTTAAAAAGCGGAACCTAACAAACCTGGATAAACAATCACTAAACAAGGTATCAAGACAGAAAGGGAAAGGCATAAAGACTAATGAGGTGGGTGACAAAAACCAAAGACAAGGAATGGGGGAAGTACAACTAATGAAACAAAGAGCAAAAGTCCAGGATCATGACAGTGTGGACCAGAGCTAAGCCAGTCTGTTAACGTCAAAAAAATCTAGTATGTCGACCAGGACTGAACCATAACATTTTGCCATCGTGCTAAACCCTTTTACAGTATGTATGTGGGCCAGCTTTAAGGCACGGACCCGAGTGAATACTGGGCCAGAGGAAATATAACCATGGGGCCCAATTATGCACCACATGGTGTTTTTGCAGTGTGGTTGCTCATTTGCTGTAAAACCAGAGAAGGGTTCTATTGTGGGACTAGCCAAAGAATGTGTAACTTTAATCTTTCATAATTTTTCCTATGCGTTTAGTTGAAGAACATGTATTTTTTCTTTAATAAAAAGCTTAATAACAAGCTCTCTAGAGTTGCCTGAAAGCAGCAATAAACGTCCTTTGACTTTGAGACTGTTCTACTCAATTATGGACTTCAGTTGAGCATCAAAGAAAGTCTGAGAAAAGAAAAGCACCAGGTGGTATTAATGTTGTGGCTGCTCAGTGTAGTCTTTAACCCAACGATCCTGACCACTGCAGAACAATGGTGAAACAACTCTGCAACAACATCTTTGATCTTTATAGCGGGATCTACACACCTGAGAGCAATACACATCAACCGAGCGTAATGATGGAATAAGTCACCCAGTACAATGCTATTGCTTTTATGTCTTTTTAATGATTTAGATGACACTAGATTCAAAATAAAGACATCAGTAAAACAGACCATAAAGTTTGGAGCACCATACATCGCATGCAATGGCTGACTGTGCTGTGTGGTCATGAGTCCTCCTTTGACCCTGGTGACGTTTTATAGTCCAGCCGCCTGTAACAGCAGCTTGTCCTTTACCTAAGTACGTCTTGATGTGAACATGAGGCCGCCTGCAAGTGGTGCTACACAGGGACAGAAGCTCAATGAGCTATGCAAAGTTTTTATTAGATTTTAAATAGATTCATTAAGTGGAAAATTCTGCCCAGTATGTGAGCTGTGCCATTCTCGGGGAGGGTGAGCTAAAAAATGAAATTAAGCCGCCAGGTTTCAGATGGCACATTAGTATAACTGTGGCACCCAGCTAAGTGATCCTGGTGTTAATGTGGTTGGCCTGCTTTGCATAAATGTGAATTACGAGTGGCTTTGGTAAAAATGTCAGCAGGGATCACAGGCAGGCTCGGGGTATTATGGGTGCTGGGAGGAAGTGAGCTGGCGTATTGGGAGAGCGGATCAAGGCAGTCTCCATGCACGGTTGAGTTAATACTACGGTGTGGCCGCGCAAACGGGGGATTTTATCTGCTGAAGTAGTTCGAGGAAAAGCCTCCGCTCGTGTTCAGCTCCCCATCAGTGACTGCAGGGTTGGGTGAACTCTGGACAAATCAGCATACATACACCTTCTCTAAATGGCTTGTTTTCACCTCACTACATCCGTTGTCATTACACATCATTATTCCGGCTGGCCTGGCAGCATTTGCATATGCGTGTGATTCACTGTGGCCAGAAGTATGTGGATATTGAAGCACTGCGACCATATTTGATTGTTCAACATTTCAATGATTGTGATGAAAGACACTCAGTCTAGTCCCTGTGGGGATGACATCACTGTGAATTAACAAAATCCCAAAGCCAATAAAATCATATGATGCACGTTTTGTCATGGTTTATCTACGGTAATCAACTAAACCTACAGAAATCGGTCAGGCCTAAGGACAAACCTCTATATATTAACTTAAATAGAGGGATGATGCTTAAAGAATTAAACAGCCCCAGACCAAAGGATTAATTAAAAATCATAGGGCCTTTGTGTATTGCTGGCTGTACATATGACTCTGTATGGACCACGAACTGTTTGCACTCACAATTACACGAGATGGACGAGAATTAGCTCCACTTAGCTTAATGTGATTATTTGAATGAATGTTACTACTAAGAAAGACTTGCACTTACGCTTTAATTACACATGCTTTGATTGAGAGAAGTGGCTGTATTACAGCGCACAGACAAATGAAAGAGTCCTCTCATCAGTTCTACAATAAAACCAATACTGTTGGAAAGCACAGGAACGCTAGCTCAGTACAAGAAAGACGAATAGGAATTCAAAACCATCAATACAATGTTCCAAAAACTTAAAAATACATGGAATAATAAAAACACATCCTTCAGGAATAAAAAAAACAAACTACGTATACATTCAGAAACTGTCTATACATTTTTCTGTCTACATTGACCGTTATAATTATGTGTAGTAGTTCCCAGAAAAGCAGCAAAACAAAGAAAGAAAAAACAATCGTAATTATATTATAACCTAATTATATATTTTTTTAAAAAATAGAGTTTGATGCTGAAACAAACATTGGGACAGTTTATTATTTTTGTAACCTCACCTTTCCTTTGAAGGAAAGATCCTCATTTTATCAGTTTTGCAACAAATAGTAAAATCCTGCCTATTCTTGCTTAAAAGATTTCAGCTGCTTTAAAGACGCAGACTGTGAACAGGCCAGTCTAGCACAGACAAAGCCATGCTGTTGTAGTACGTTCCGAATGACGCCTGGGATTGTTCGGCAGAAATATTTACTGACTTCCAGGGGAAAACGGGTGTCTTCATGGCAGCATGTCCACGATTTTGATATACAGTGTAGAAGTATGTGTCACTACCTATAACGTGGAGACGTTTCCACCATTACCTTTGCCTTCAGTCCATCTGACACTCAATTTACTGTATACGGTCGTTTCACATGATGAAGTCAACATTATACAGATTTATAGATATAACCCAACAAATTCCCCTTAAGCGAGCACTAGGCAATGATGAAGAAAAAAAATCCCTTTATTGGAAAAACCTCTGACGAATCTCAGGTGTATGAAAACCTGCCTTGACCTGAGCTCAGGCCCAGGGAACTCTGTGGCGTTTCTGCACACAATTGATGTATGGCTTCCTCCTTGTATAACAGAATTTAAGGCTGCTCTTCTGGATGCAGTGCTGTGCTGCGTTAAGTGGCAGCAGTTTTCCAAAGTACTCCTGAGCCCTTGTGGCTATATTCATCATGGCGGCATGATGGTTTCTCTTGTAATGCCACCTGAGGGCTTGAAGGTTACACAGATTCAGCCCTTGGCCTTTACTGAAGTATCCCCAGAGCAGCCGAACCTTTTCACAATGTAATGGAGTGTAGATGGTGAAAGGCCTTAATTTTTTTGCAATTTTTCATTGACTATCATTGTTTGCGAAGTGAGAATTCTGAACCTTTATAAATCTTAAATATTGGTGAATATATTCTGTATTCATTGTTTTGTTGTATGAATTTCTTTTGGTAGCCTTCAAATATGTAAACCTCTTCCCTCAGATCAAACTTGTCTGTGTTTTCAGTTTTAATGT
This sequence comes from Channa striata, assembly GCA_033026295.1. NCBI lineage: Eukaryota > Metazoa > Chordata > Actinopteri > Anabantiformes > Channidae > Channa > Channa striata. The sequence goes on from CM065173.1 coordinate 28,141,168, forward strand.
TTACGGGGCAATTACACCGAAGCTGGAGGGTTTACAGTGAGATATGCTGATTAAAATGTTATTCATGTGGGACAGTAAACAGACTTACTGTTTCAGTTTCTGATGCAAACAACATGTTGTCAGGGTATAGAAGTATGTCCGAGCTGGGCTCCTGCTGAAAATGACATGGTCTGTGGGTGTTTGTGGGGGGTTCGCAGATGCAAAGCCAGCCTCCTGACTGACAGTGACTGGCAGCTACTTCTGGCTGAAGCGTTGATTGTTTGTATGTGAACGCTCCATCATTTAGCCTCCAGCATAACACTGCAGAACTCACACACCACTGTGACCATGACACATTTCCATACAGTTTAAACAGAACATCTAAAACATCACGTGGGAATTTTGCATATCTTCCAATTAGACCATTTCTTTTTTTTCTAATAATTGCATTATTTTTCAAATCAACATTTATTATCGGTAGGTTATACCCATACCTGAGAAATAAATTAACAATGATTTATTTGCCTTTTCCCATCAATTTTTCAATTTCCTCTTTTTAATTTAAATTTGGAATAAAGTCATAAAGATGGGAAGGCAACAGAGGAAAAGGAAGAAAGGGGTAATTAGTGAGGAGGTGAGTGAGGAAGAGGAAAGAAGAAGAAAGTGTTTCAGAAGAGAGAGAGAGAGAGAGAGTTATTGCACTCTAATGGCAAAGGAGAGGGACTTCATTAGCCAGGCCTTGACTGATGTGCTCATCAGATGCAGCAGTTGATGCATGATAAAAAGGAGAAGGAGCATGGGAGGAATATAGAGGCGGAGGGAAAAGATAGAAAGGGAACAAAAGACGAAGAGGGACTTAGGAAGATGAAGGAAAAAGATGAGAAAGGAGGGAGGGACAGAGAAGGAGATAGGTGGGAAAAAAGGCTGGGTTGGCCTCGTAGAGAAGCTCAGACTGAACATTCCTGTATTATCAGAAACTGTAGTCGGAGTAAACCGGGTTCCCGGGAAAAAAGGAACATGTATGATCAGGATTCAGAGCGGAAATATGGATGTTTACTGAGGAAATCTATCACTGAATCGTACCATGAGTTTACCCAGCATCAGCCAACACCGAAAACCACGAAGAGCACTCAGTGGACAAAATGTCCGTCACGCTGCTGCTTCCAAAGCACGTCACCTTTTCAACTTCTGTCCCACTAGTGTGGAGGAAAAAGGCAGGAACAATCACGCAACAGGTTCAGGATACGGGTCAATGATTAGCTGTAGGAGAGCAGGTTAAGAAATCTGAAGAGCTCTGAAAATGTAAAGACAAAAGGTCAAAACGTTCTAAAATAATGGAAAGGAGAATAAAAAAATATCTCGTGGTGGTGTTTGATTAAACAAATTATAATTATGCTTTATTTTAAGATGTTTCGGTGGATTTACAGACTTTGCCTTGCAAGTAAAAAAGTGGCCTAGTTACGGTTCCTCCCTTGCGTGCCGCTGTGGTTCTGTGGTCAAGACACAAATGACAACATTTAGCCAATTGCGTGTTTACGCATCGTTTAGGGATATTTGGCACAAAGAACCCAGCTGACTGCGACAGAGTCTGTGCTCCTCGTCAGCCCACTGGAGCGTTTCACTCTGACAAGTTTCCTCCTGTAGCCACTTAACCAGCTCTGCAGATACGGCCACAGTCTTATCACATGCTCAAACCTCTGCTTCAAATTAAGCTAGTGGCCATAAACAGTATGCAAATCAGATCTGACCTAGTGCCAGGCAGCCACTCTGACTGTCTGAACATAATCGGGAAGTCTTCTTCAAGGCTTTGTGCATTACGATTATGAGTTGAAATCACTTTGCACCATTCCCCTGCCCCACCCAGCCCACCACAATTTATTTCTATTGACAGTCACAGTCCTGATGTGATTCATGTTTATATCCCTTTTAGATATTGCTACTGCTTAGCTGGATGATAAAGTGAGGTGGAGAAGTAGAAGAGAGGTGATTCATGTTCGGGGTAAATGGTTTTGTTAGAGTTATACGGTCCAGTTTGTTGGCAAAAACTTGAAGTTTTACATATTGTGTTTGGGAAATTACTCAAGGAAGTAAAATGTGTATTCAGTATTCATTATTGTTTCCCCACTATAGACAGATAATGTATTGTTTTCCATACTACTTGCATTTTCTACATTTTTATTATCTGGAGTACTTTATGTGTTCACTGCACAAGGCTTCTATGAAAATAGAATATGAGAAATTGTAACATCAGCACTAAAGTTCAAACTATTTGTCTTCATAAGTGCCCTGGCATTAGCTGCCGTTATTTACCTCAGCTGCAGAGACAACCAACCCTTTATTTAAACCGGCTCATATCAAAGACAGGTGGTTACTCCGAAACGTTTACTCAAGTATCCTGTAATAATTCAGTATGTCAGTTTTCTCAGTTGTTCTTATGTAGTTTTGTTCATCAAATGTACAGCCCAAATTTACGCCAGTAGGCAATTACTTACTGTCATCCTCAAACCCTGGATTTGGATAGGGGAAAAAAAATCAACCAGTCCTTTAATGGAATGTAAATGTGAACCAAGTGTCCATTATGTTTGTCATCATTGTTCATTATAATCCGTGCAAAGCCATGTCAAAATTTCAAACTCCATTCACTGGATATTTCCAACCATTTACATTACCACCATACATCCATTATCTGCAACCGCTTGTACCATTCAGGGTTGCAGGTGGCTGGAGCATGTCCCAGCTGTTGCCGGGCAAGAGGAAGGTCCACTCTGGACAGGTCACCAGTGGGTCACAGGGCTGACATATGGAGACAGAAAACCATTCACACCTAGAGACAATTTAGAGTCACCAATGAAGCTAACGTGTATGTCTTTGGACTGTGGAGGAAACCCATGCAAACTCGGCCACAGCATGTAGAAACATGGAAAGGCAGCAGCCAGCAGGAAGATTCCAACCTGGAGATATTCAAGCTGTAACCGCTCCACTTCAGTTTTCCTGTTGTATTTTCATCATTTCCTTAACTCTACCTGCACAGCTTTTCACATTAAAACACTTCAAAAGGCATAATTCAGCTTCAAAGTAGGCCTTTATGTGAAAAACCATAAAAACACCAGAGTATCCATCTGTACATACACTGTATGTCCTTAAAGGTCTGTTCTCTGTCCAAGGATTTGCCTTGTGCCCAGCTGTCATTGGATCTTTCTCATATTAAATTATTCTAAAACAAAGGCAACTGGAATTATGTTCTTTAATTATGTTCCTAAAAAGTGGTCCAAAGTCCCAATCCTTTAACTCAGCCCAGGGTTTTTGTGAATGACTTACTGTATCTTAAGAGCCTGTCACAACACCTCATTTATCAGAACTCTGAGAGACGACCTGACGTTCTCCCTCACAATGTCCTCGTGGAGAGCAGGAATGATCCTTCACACCATCGCTTGTGGACCTCTGTGTTTGTGACAAGCCCCTTTGTTCTAGTTCTAGCTTCACATTTGAGAAGGAAAGGCCTAGAGGTCCTTTTTACTAGCTTATCTAGCTTTCTATGTTGGAAGATTGTTCACTCCTAGTAGATTCATTACTGTGCAAACGGATCTTTTACTGGAGATAATAGTGCTTGCCATGATTTTCTGGACTCTTAGAGCTTTGGAAACGTTTTTGTAGACCTTCCCAGACTGATGTATTCATCCCTTTGTTCCTCTGTTGTGAAGTTTCCTCTGATTGTTCGTAGAGTGATTCTTGTTTAATAGACTATAAGCACAGCTACTACACTTTAGGCAAAGTGCAGAATTAGGTTTTTCTAGCAACAGACCTGGGTATGTTTGATGCAGCTGAATTAGATTTTGAATGATATTTTGAAGGAAAATACCTTTACAGATCTAGAGATGATGTATGTCCTCTTACACTTAATAAATAAAATGCTGTTTTCTCACTTGTATATTGTGGTGACTTGGTGGGTTTTTAAAAAGTCTTCTGACAGTGCATCCTTTCTAGTAGCAGCCATAAAAAATGGTAAATACTGTCTCATTCGTGGCATGAACACTGTGGTGACTGTGGCTCAGCAGGTCCTCCGGTCCGGCAAGACACTGAACCTCCACTCAGTTGCTCCGTGTGACTGTTGGCCAACTCCATGGCAGCTCCCCCATCAGTATGGGAGTGTGTGTTGTGTAATGTGCGAATGACTGATTTAGAAGCACTGGATGAGCACATTTCATTTACGTTGTGCATACACTCCCACAATGCAATGCTCCTCTTCTCAGAGAGCTGTTAACGATGACAACGGTGCATAATTGGAGCATCAATTGATTTCTCAATATTAAGTGAGTGTACATTATATAAGGAGTAGGAAATTAATTAGTAGGGGATGATTTCAATTCAAGTTTATTTATATGTCCCCATTTTACAACAACATAATCTCAAGGCACTTTACATAATAAAGTCAAGACTATACACACATTTAAAGAGAACCCAAAAAATCCCCCTTGAGCAGCTATAGGCAACAGTGGAGAGGAAAAACTCCCTTTAACGGAAGAAACCTCCAGCAGAACCAGGCTCAGGGTGGACGAAGGGACGGGCATCAGGGGTTGGTCCCCCAGCAGTCTAAACCTTTAGCATGTAAATGCTATTATCTGCAACCGCTTTTACAATTCAGGGTTGACATGGCTTTGAGCCTTGTGGAACTTCATAACTAACTTTTTTTGCATGGAAGATTCATCATTAACATGAACAAATTTGAATCTATCTAAAGGATAAGATTTAAACCAACTTAGTACACGAACAAGAACAGACGCAGACACGAGAAAGCAGTGTTTTCCGTCATTTTACAGTTAAAATCTGTGTGCCAGACTTCCAAATATGTCAGAGGTGGAGGGAAACCTGATTACTCTGACTATTTGCAGGTTTCCCGTAACCGGGTTTCTTAAGTACATGTAAACACAGTCCCCAGTGTTTCAATTAGAAAGGGAGGGGCAACACATGCACGTCTGACCCACTATCATGTCTCGGTGCAGCAGAAAACTCCTCGTCAGAAAAACCAAGTCCTTCAAGGAGCCTAGCTAAAATAAACAGCATATCAAGATGAATCTGACACCTTCAGACCACACAGATTCAAAACAAACATGAAAGGTGAAGTTTTATGCTGGCTGCAGCTAATTTAGGGGGGGGACACATGAAAGCTTGGAAAACCAGTTTTGTAGGTGATATTTGGTCTTCGGTCTTTTGATATCTGAACATTTTAGAACAAATAAGTAATAAACTTAGGAAGTGCAGTGTCACTTTTTTAGAGAGTAACTCAAACGTAATGAAGGGAACATGGTAACTTAACTTCTCATTATTTAATAGTGAGTAATGTAATACTGCTGACAATCAGCTGTCAACAGTGCTAATATGTTCCCTTAAAGCTTAGGAGGTCCCAAAGACGAGGATACAGGGCAAAAGATAAACAGAGGAGTCCAGACTTACAGTGTCTGTATCCGTGACAACCATAAAGAGCATGAAATATTGGGAGCTGAAGCTCTGGCAACAATGTGGCAGGATTGTGGGCTCGATCAGGTAAGTAACTGCCCCTGGGCATCGGGCACAGTGGGCACCAAAAATCCTCAAATGCAATAGTAGAGGAAATCAGGAAGGGACACATTTTATGTCTGTGAACGCATGATCTGTGATTTCCTTTGCAACATTCTAAAAATCTGCATGTGCAGAATTAACAGACAGCTACTTAGCAGTGGCTGTGTTGGATAAAAGACAGAGGAAGGTGGACTGCAGGGAGACAGGAAGTGGTGTCTGTGTTTGTGTATTTGCAGCAGTAGTTGAGGGCTGGTTGAGTTCAGTGTTGTAATTAGACAAAAAGCCTCCAGAGTGTGTTCACTAACAGCGTCTGCTGCGAGGACAATCACGAGGAACAGACAGAGGGGATAATCAGGTCGAGGTAATTTACTTTGCCAAAGAATACCTGAGGATATACATTCAAGGTTTAGCCTGATGTTGCACATATTGATCTTTGATTAACCTTTTGAACCCACATTTTTAGTCACATTTACCCTTGATTTGCCTAACCTGAAGGACCTTTTCCTCAGTGAGGCTGTAATGAATATCTTAAAAGACATATAAGTCGTGGTACCATGTGATACGCATTTCACTTTTTAATCTCTTCATTTCAGTTTGTTAGTGTCAGATGTGTTGATAGGAGGGGTGGTAACAGGAATGTATTCCTGTCAGTGGGAGTAATGAAGCTCAGAACTGTTCAGGTGCCACATATAATGGCTTTGAAGCTTCATCTCCTTGCACATAGACATGGAAAATGATCCTCGTTGAATCCAACATTCTAATGGCAAATAATGAAGAGACACTCAACACTCTCGTAATGAGCTCCGAGCGTTTAGTCTTTGTGAGAAATAGGTTGCAGCATTTTGAACCACTGGAAGCTGAGTTTTACCTTGGCTGAGGCAGGACTATAAAGAACTGAAGTAGCTGATGACAGACTGTCATAGAAAAGTTGACCAAATAGACCACACAGGTCTGCTGACGCTCTCCCACTGGCTTAGCATTTCCAGTAGCCACTTATGCAGTAAACCAGTGAACCATGACATGACCCCTTCAGTAAATCCAGTGTTCAGACTAAATTCTCTCTGCTGTACATTTTCTACAGAACAAAGAACAAAATATACAGTTTCTTACCTTAATTTCTGTCTGGCTCATTTGTTCTGTAGTTTTTTCCTTTGTAACCAGTATTGTTCATCTGCAGTTTAGCTGTTTTAACCATTTATTTTATCAAAAGAATACTACAAAAGTTTCTGAATATTAATAGTTTTTTGGACTCCTCTGTTGCTTCACACACTTTGGAACGGATGTAGATCCAAGGCCCATCCCAGCTAACAAAGCAGGAATTAATCAGCTAGCCACCGAATCCGCTCAAAGCAATTCACTGAAAGGATGGACAAGCATCCAGCTAATATCTGGTGAAATTACTGATGAAAACCAGATGGATAATGCAAATGATTGGATATTAGTGCAGGATGCTTTGTTCTTTTTCTGGCGTATTCCATGTCTGGTCTTTAACCCGGCTCACCGTAAATTATGGTTCTAATCACATCATTTCATCATGCATGTTCACCCTTTGTACATTAATGTGTAGCACAGCCTCACCATTGCATTTAAAACCCTCCTCCTTATTTACAAAGCTCTTAATGGTCAACCACTATTATATATGAAAAACCTAATAGTACCATGTCATCCCACTTCGGTCTCAGAATGCAGGCTTACTTTTGGTTCCCAGAACTTCCAAGAGTAGAATGGGAGGCAGAGCCTTTAATATGTGGAACCACCCAGTTCGGATACTGGAAACCGATCGTTGGTGACTTTAATCAGTGCCGTTTCTGTGCTATGATGAACTCAGACTGGAAGTCTTCAAACAGGTTGTTCCTGTGCAGGTGATGGGAAATGGTCTGCACTTATATAGCGCTTTTCCACCTGCTGGTACTCAAAGTGCTTTACACTGCTTCTTATCTACCCATTCACACTCTCAATCACACACACATTCATACACCGATGGGAGAGCAGCTATGCAGCTGGCCGACACTCACCGGGAGAAACTATGCGATTGGAAATTGGTAATTGGCTAAAACACCTGGATCAATTTATTAAGTAGAAGTTTGATGACAGCTACCTTACAGGCCTTTGATATATATCCTGTTTGTAAAGACAGATCGGCGAGATCTATGGTACAAAGCCGTCTAAAAGCACTACTGTATTTGTCGGGAACATTTGTTAGTCACTACATAAAAAATTCGAGGACATCCAGATCATTTTTATTACAGTCACAGAAAATTTTTATTGTAAATGTAATTAGGACTTTTAGCACTTTCCCAACAAAAAAAAAGAAGCAAAAAAACAAAACAAAATGAAATGAATTGCATGATCACTATAATTAAAGATTCACTCTGCAACATCATGTGTTTGTGCAGGTTCATCCATATCACAGGCAATATTTTGTCTTGGCAGGAGACAGTCTTCTGTTTTCAACACCTAACCCTCTTCGATACGAAAGATTTGAAGTCCTGATTCTACTTGTAGGCCAGTTTCATAGAGGCTGTGTGTGACTGTGAGTGCGAATGGGTGAATGAGAAGCAGTGTAAAGAGCTTTGGTTACCAATCAGGTAGAAAAGTGCTTTACCAGTTTAGACCATTTACCATTTATCTAGTCACCTCACTACTTTACAGGAGGACAGTCCTGATGCTGCGAGAGGCGACACGGTGATTATGAGGTGATGATGTACACTAGTTTAAAACAGGAATTATGTTTCCTAAAACATGTCCCTAATATTATTCTGTTTTGTTTGTGCATAAAAAAGGAAAGACAGTGAGTAGGTTTATTTTAAGCAACTTCAATAACTTTTAATAAATATTTGTCAGAACAGCTACTTCAAATCAAACACAAATACATGTTAAATAGTGTAAAATGGATTTTTCAAATGTTTTAGTGAAACAGCGATAGTTTTGTTGTCCGTGGAAATGAAATGGCCAATTAAAATTCTGAATCTGGCATGATGAACCGATCTGAAGTCAAATAAGTTGCACTGCACTCAACCCACATTGAGCAGGGATGGGAAAAAAGCAAGGGTGCATTAATTTAACTGAGGGTCCAATGCACTCTAATGTACCCACATGGAACTGAGCCCACAGAGACTGGAAGCTAATAAATCACTATAGAACCAGAGCCAACCACTGGGTTACTTACAGGGTTTCTTAAGGGAAAGCGATCTAACAGGAAAACTCTCTCTTTACAGATGATGCTGCCAAGCTTGGCTGACCCAACAGTCCAAAACTCTGCTTGAGTAAAATGAGTTCTTCTTATAGATGAGGTGACATCTTGACTCTGATACAGTTTCATTTTATTTTTCCCCTTTTGACCAGAATAAAGTCTGGAACTAGGTGGTTACATTTCTGTTGTTTGTGCTGCTTAATAAAACATAAACTCATCATTAAAAAAAGGCTGTCAGATGCAAACTAAAGCACACAAATTGCAAATAAGGTGGACACCAGAAATTAACTAATTTAAAAATAGTTTTAGCCATGAATCCATGCAAATGTCCTTTTAAAGAAATTACCAACAAATTGGGAATGTGACTACTTGAGTCCTTTTCCCACGATGAAGTGGTGCTGGACGAGGGAGAAGGCGGAGCTCTGTGCACCTGGTGCCCCTGTCAAAAAGTGCACAGTAGTGAGATATTTATCCTTTTCGTAATTAGTCCTATTGACACAAAGGAGTAAATTTTGTTATTACTCCGTCAGTTAATGTGTCTTGGAGATGAAAGAAAGTCAGAATTAAAAACCATGTCTTGTGTAGTTATGGTACCATTGCCACCATTTCAGCCATGCTGACCCAAAGGGACAGTTCTTGAAGTCACCGTGTTGGAAGCAGGAAAAATGGGCATAAATAAGGATCTAAGTTATCTTGACAAAGATCAAAGTGTCATGGCTACATGACTGGGTCGGGCATCTTCCTAACTAATGGACTCGGGTGTTGCTTATCGTTCTTTATAAGCACAGGTTCCTACCAAAAGTGGCCCAGGGAAGGTGAACCAGACATGGGCGTCTAAGGCTGTGGGAAGGGCAGTCCCTGTGGTGTCGTCCAAAAGAAGAGCTGCTAAATCACAAACCACTGAAAAATGTAACGCTGACAGTGATTGACAGCTGTCAGAGCAGTCGGTGCATGACAGCTTGTTGTTCCCACGCTGGGTTTAGTGCTGTGGCTGATCCGTGAACGTGAGAGCTCCCTGCTTACATTTTGTCGACCCCTGAGCTGTAGTTAGTTACTAAACGGAGCTTTTACTGCACTTGTTGAGCTTAAAGTGCCCCGATGGATTTACATCCCACACATTCATGACTGCCTGTTATGGAGGACGACGCATCATTCACCGTGGGGACGCCATACATCGTGGCACCTCTTCAACTGACCAATCAGTTAGCAGAAATAAATCTGCTGTAGAACATACTGACAATTTACAGCGCTGAGATGTCAGGAACAGTGAAAAACATGAGTAAAAGCAGCTCTGTCGTTTCTAATCAACTCTCACTTTCCTTCAGTAGCTGTAAACTTCTGTTCTTTATGTTTCGTCTAAGTCTGCCTTTCTCACTGTTTACATTGACCGACTCTCCTTTTTTCTTTTTTTTTTTTGCTCATGCATCTATTTTCCAGAATGCAGTAGTAAACTATGTTGATCAATGAGAATGAGCCATAAATCTAAATGGAAATGCAGCCATTGCCTCTTAGTCTGTAAATGGATGTATTTTCCCAGGTCTCTAAAAGCACAGCCAGGTGAATTATAGGATTCACTGGGCTGTGTTGCTCTCGGAGAGCTGCCTTGCATACTGAGCAGGCTGATGGAACGCCACTGCTACTGGACATATAGCATTGCTTGGATTAGTAAGTGGACACACGGACAGTGTGAGGCACATATCTGCAGATCATAAAGAAATAGCAAACATTTACCACAACTCACAAGCTTGTTGCATTCATTTTTTATAAAGAACAAAAAAAAATCTTATTTAATTTGTACAAAACTGGATTAAATTGTATGAAAAAAACAGACCCTGCCCAGTCCTACAGCAGCTGCATGACCTGGTGTTTGTCTGTGCAATGCTGGAAAGGTGTCATGTAACAAGAACCAGAATTTATATCCACTCCAGAGCCGTGTAGGCCGGATCATTAGGAATAAGTGCACATTAGTCGACTCACTGTGTATCAGTAATGCTGCATCTTCTGACCTGATCGAGCAATCCTCTGCCGTCAGCCACAAGACCAACGTGAGAGGGAAACACAACCTGCTATCAGTCATTCACATGTGTTAAAAATGTGTGTATGTTTTTGTTCACTTTTATGTCAAATTCCAAAGTTTTGGTTTAGAACTTGTTGCAACCAATTTTAAAACTTTGGGTCAGGACTGAAAAGTTCTAAACTGCTCAGCTTGCTTGCCTTCTCAGGAATCGTGTTCACATGCACCTAAGAAGCTTGGTTACTGGAAACGCGGTTTCTCCTCCACCTCGGACTCATTTTGGAAGCCTGGCGCGAATAATTTAACTGCACAGTGACAAGAAAAGACTGCTTTCCCAGTTTTCTTTATGTGTGTCTTTGCGTCACAGCAGAGTGACGGTGCAGGGAGAGAGAAAGCAAAAATGTTGTTTCCGCAATCTGCTGCTCCCAAAGTTCTTTTTGACGCCTTCGGAATGAGAAGAGCTGCTCATTACCACAGGAATAAGTTGTGCCCTCACTTTCCACATCATTATATAATGTCCACAACTACTATGTCAGGATGGTTGGCCACTACCATTTTGTCAGTCTGTATCAGGAAGTCCCACAGGATCTTAGCTCTGCCATTCTCAACCACCTTTGGAGGTGTGCCCCTTATTATGTCCCTGTGGGACTTCCAGCCTGTACAGATGGGGTACCTAATGACCAGGAGGGCGTAGGTGTTGATTGCCTGGACTTTGTTCTTCCTATTCAGCTGACTTCTCAGCACTTGCCTTACTCTTTGGAGGTACTTAGTGGTGGCTGTTTTCCATACGGACCATTTCCCTGCGGGATCCCAAGGTATTTGTAGCTATCCTTAACATCTGCTATCTTGCCTTCTGGTAGTGCAATCCCCTCAGTTCTGACTACCTTTCCTCTCTTTGCAACCATCCGACCACACTTATCCAGTCCAAATGACATCCCGATGTCTTGGCTTTATCCTGGTGGCATGTATCAGCGAGTTCATTCATTCTTAGATTCATTCATGTAGAGGAGGTGGCTGGTGGTTGCGCCAATCCGTAGTTGATATCCGTAACCATTCTTGGTGATGATCTGGCTGAGGGTGTTCACGCCTATGCAGAACAGCAGCAGGGACAGAGCATCTCCTTGCCATATGATGGCTTGGTGCTGACTTGTGCAATTGGCTTCTAGGGTTGTTTTCAACTTCCCCATTGAGTTCTCAATGAAGGCTCTTAGGGTCCTGTTGATCTTGTACAGTTTCAAGCCTTCCATGATCCATGTGTGGAAATTGAGTCACAGGCTTTCTTGTATTCAATCCAGGCAGTGCACAGGTTGGTGTGTCTGGTCTTGCAGTCTCGGGTGACTGCCTAATCTACTAGAAAACAATTCCGACTGTAGTAACTGAGGGCAACATAACACATTTGTAAACTCACAGTGAAAACTTTCTGAATGCACTGCAAATGTAAGAATAATTGACACATTTGTGCACATGTATATTACTGACACATTTCATAATGTGAGAATAATTACACATCATACCTGTGTAAAGATAAGGTGCAAGTAAACATCACCTCTATCCTCATGCATGCATGTAGTGACATTAGCACCTGTCTTTCTGCATCAGTGAGTGCCGCTGTTTCTCTGTTCAGTGGTGATCAGGCTAAACATAAGATGACAATTTGATGGCATAAGCCAAATGCTCGAAACTCATTAATAAACAATTCATATTAGATCATGGCACACCTCCAAAATTGCAAAACTGACCCTAGTTGTACTTGTCTGTGGCAGTGCATAAGGTAAGAGTTAGTCAAAGAGTTAATACAGGGGCGGTATTCAGTCATTTACCATGTGTATGTGTGTGTTTTTTTTAGACATTTTATGTCATTATGAATCACAGGACAACTGGCAGAGCATCTGGGACTCTTTATGATGTCCATGCATTTTGTTTTCTTTTATTGTTATTTTGCCTTTTCTCAACTAGTTTGACAACCTCAGACAAATTCTTGGACGCTGACCAGTAGCAGCACAGATGGCTCCTTTGTGAACAACTGGAAAAATTGTAAAATCCAAGATTGTGTTATAAAACTTGAGGTCAGTTTTGACAAGTTTGTCCAACCTCACTAATACAGATACAGTAGTAATGGAGAAAACAATCAGTGATTATGAAAACACAGCTGGAGATCACTCAATTATCCATACTAACAATAATCTTTTATGTAGCGCAGAAACACAAGTTTTAAAGCTTTGCTTTATTTGGTGGTGCTGAATAAGAAAGTTGCACGTAGTGATGATGAGTGGTGCCGTACCCCACGTCCTCTGCTAAGTGAAGATAGTTCCACTTTAGCACCTTCAGAATATATTCGTACGGTCATCTCAAAAATTGGTTGGGAAAACAGTACAAAATTTTGTTGAATACGTTATTTTGGCTTTTGGACTGCATTTCATACAACTCTGCAGCTGTTATGGTTAGTGTCTTAAGTCTTCTGTAAAGCCAGAACAGCATATTATTCATCACTAATAGAGGAAAACAAGAACAACCTCGTTTCTTTTCAGCACTGTAGCCAGGCTGACTAAGAGCCATAGTTCAGTTGAGACTAGTTTCCCTTAACGCTGAGCAGCAATGACTTCATGACCTTCTTCACAAACAAAATCATAGCTATTAGAAATAAAATTCACCAGACCCTCCTCACAAATACAACAGAATTAGAATCATCAGTAAGTCCTCAGTCCCTTTTAGACTGCTTTGTGCCAATAGATCTTACTGAGTTAACTTCAACTATTATGGCATCTAAACCAACAACATGTCTGCTAGACCCTATTCCAGTTAGACTGCTCAAAGATGCTCTACCCTTATTAGACACGTTCGTATTAGATATCATTAATCTATCTTTACAAACAGGATATGTACCAAAGGCTTATAAGGTAGCTGTAATCAAACCTCTACTTAAAAAACCTAGTCTGGATCCAGGTGCCTTAGCCAATTACAGACAAATATCCAATCTCCCCTTTATTTCTAAAATACTTGAAAAAGTAGTTGCAAAGCAATTATGTGACCACCTGCGCAGAAACGACTTGTTTGTAGAATTTCAGTCAGGATTTAGAGTTCATCATAGCACAGAAACCGCACTGATTAAAGTCACCAACGATCTTCTTCTGGCTTCAGATAACGGACTTGTCTCTATACTAGTTCTGCTAGATCCTAGTGCTGCATTTGACACCATTGATTACTAAATATTAAAAACATATATAATATTCACACATAAAACAGATTTCTAGAACAGCCTTCTTCCACCTATGGAACAAAATTAGGAGCATCCTGTCTCAAAGCGATGCTGAAAAACTAGGCCATGCATGCATCCTTCTATATTGGACGACTGTAATTCTCTACTCTCAGGCTGCCCCAGTAACTCTCTAAAAAGCTTCAATTAATCCAAAGGCTTATAGTTAGTTCTAGTCCTGCTGCTATAGGCTTCGACTGGTGGGGGACCAACCCCTGATGCACTGAGATACTTTTCTCCTCTCAGTCCACATTTATGTCACCACTGTAGGACATTAACTCTGTGTCTTCTTTGTACTGTAGTCATCTTTCTCCCTCTCTGTCTCCCTCTCTGTTCCTGTCTTCAGGTGTCCCCGGTTTGGAGCTACTGGTCCTACTAACCTGCCCAATGTTTTCCACTGGTGAAGGCAGATGTCCGCCCACCCTGAGCCTGGTTCTGCTGGAGGTTTCTGCCTTTAAAGGGAGTTTTTCCTCTTCACTGTTGCCTATAGCTGCTCAAGGAGGATTTGTTGGGTTTTCTCTAAATGTCTTTTAATGTAAAGTGCCTTGAGACGACTTTGTTGTGAATTGGCAACATATAAATAAAGTTGAATTTGAAAAATTGCATTGCATTGGATGATTGAGAGTGTTTTTCAGACAGTGTCCTAGCTGTTAATAGTTTTTCAGCAGAGGGTAAATCGTAAAGAAATAATGTACCCAAAACACACAAAAATCCCCAAAATAATCCTACATGAGCTTCCTGTGCTTTGTGATTTTGGACAGTTAGGATTTTTCAGGTTTTTACTTCATTATTGCCACTATCAGGTTGTCCTATCAAGTACTCAGCCCAACACATATTCAGTAACTGGATTACACATTCGTTTTAGGCATTCACTGTGTCCATCCTGTCTTAAGCCTTTCCTCCTCTCCACTTTTTATTTAAGTTTTCACTTAAAGCATACAGGACAGTATAATACGCTTCACTGAGGGGGTCACCACAATAAACTTTGTCCATGACAGGAAACACTGAATTTAGTAAATTCACCTTGTTGTTTTCTTTGTTTGTTTGCAATATTAAAAATCAGTGCAAAATAAATGTATTTTTAATGCAAATAATCCTATGTGGCCTTGAAAGGAGAATATGTGATTTGAACATATGTCCAAATATATGTGCCTTTTCTTCCCCTAGCATTCAGCTTCTTCTCATTCCACCAGTGCTCCACACATGGAGGCCAGGCTCAAGGCAAAACAAATGAGATGCCATATTTCTTGCTGCAACACATACTTTGTAATCACCACACAGTGTCCTCAAAACCATGTTGACATGACAAACTTGAATGATGAACTCTCAAGGGCTCAGTGCGTCTAATTTTAGCATTTAATATCAGTTTATTGATTTGTTAAGTTGTCAGGTCCAAAAAATAATCACCATATTAGTGTGCGTTATGATCAATCTCACTTAAAAGAGAAATGTCTGGCAAACAAATTGGAATATAAGTACGATCTTTATAAATCAGACTCAAGTTTTTGGCCGAGGTTGAAAAGCTCTTGGAAATTCTTTGTCCTTTAAGGCAAATTGAAATCTAGTTTTCAGATTACACAGTCGCTGCTGAGCGAAATCCTCCCACACCACACCAGAACGAATCCTCTGGCTGATGTTGGAGAAGCTCCAGACATTTCTAAAGTGGACAACACTGACTGACCAACATCTCATATTTCACAAGTCTGAAACTGTAACAGAAAGCCAATGAATCAGTCGTACTTTAAGTACTGATTCACTGGTGCTGAGGTGAGCCCTTTCTTTTCAGGAGCTTTTTACATCTCTCTGTTTCCTAATCCCTACCGACAGAGGTCATCGCAAAATCATGGCCACCCAGGCTCGCCACAAAAAGCCCCGTCTCCTAACCTAATGGGGTGCAGATGCGGCTCCACCGCCCACACAACAACAGGCGGATACCCGTGTGGCGAAAACGACAGAGGCAATGAGAAAAAATAAGGGAGAAAATTGGGATGAGATCGAGGGAGATACAAAATAAAAGAGGCACAGGGGGGAAGGCAGAAGGAAGCAGGTGGCATGCATAGACATACAGGTGAAGCAAAGAAGAAAGAGGAAGAGGAATAAATGGGAATAACAATGAAGAGGATAAATTGAGGGAAATAAAAAAAGAAGTAGAGGGGCAGACAGTGTAAGTAGTAATTGGTGGCTCCAGACAGCCAGGGTCTGAGGAGAGGCTTACTGGCTTGTCAGAGGGGCTCCTCAGGGGGCTCGAGGCCCCTCGGAGGACCGCTCACATTCTGTTGCCACTTCCCGGATGGCCGGGCCTCAACCTACCAAAAAGGACTCTCAATTAGGAGAGGTGTCAGCGTTAGAAAACAGGAAGCCGACAAGCTTGGAGGGTTTTTTCCCCCCGGGGCCCGACGACGGAAAAGAACTGTTTACAGCAACTGCAGTGAGTGTCTTTGGTATGTAAATACCCTGCTGTTCTCTCTCCTGACCCCGTCCTCTCTGTTTCTCACACACACTGCAAATCCATCGCTCCACATTCTATCCCTACCTCTGCCACCTCCAAAGGGTGTCCAATTTATATTGTTGCATGGGGTGTTAAACATTTCAGAGTACATGCACAAGCAGATACGCTTGTGAGGTGGAAAAGGCTGAGTTTTCACACATTGCGTGTTTTGAGGCTTTTCCCAGCCAAGCCATGAAATGGGATATTATGTTGTGCCAAACTCTGTCTGTGTATGTGAGTGTGTTAAAGAATCTGCATCTTGTTGCAGGCACATACTTTTGTGGTGTCACATCCAAATCTGTAAATGTGCCTGACTGGGTCCATGTGATAATGAATAAATTACATTTTTACCCTGTCTTCAGCATTCATAGCTGCTGTCATGTGATGTTAAAGTCATTCGTTTGCCATGTGTCGACTCCACCTACACCCAGGTTCCATGTGTTTGCTTAGTGATGACTCTGACCTTTAACGTCTGTATAAAAGTGATAAAGCCGGCTGTAGTTCCCCGTGACTTCCTCACTCGTATGATTCACTTGCATGTAATTAGCAGGAAATTCGATGTTAATTAAATGTTACTATTGAAGTCAATACATCCTGTTATGAATGCCTCCCCTGCCTAACCAAACTGCAAAGTGCGTTCTGCTAGCATGCATGACATTCTACGTCAGGGATGCCGGTTTGGCGTGTTGGTGTGTAAAAACGTTTCCTTAGGCTTTTAGTTTGGAACATTTACACGCCGCTCAGTGGGGTAGCCTTTCAGTATCATTGTCTAGAGTCACTTCACCATTTCCCAGGTGGTAAACCACTGATTACTCACTGTAACCAAATATAAGGTGAATTAAGCCCCGCAACCCGTTTTACACCAGCAGCTGAAGAGCAGTGTGCTCAGCCTCATCCCTGAAACAACAAGTACAAAGCAGTGCAGTGAGTCTTGAGAACAGAAGCGACCCTAATCCTCAAATCCAAATGTAAAAGTGAACGTCAGTCTGCTGCCAATATGTCTAAAAGGAATGAAAATAACAAAACTACAGTTGAATGTAAACAGTATGGAACATATTTAAGTCAAACACAGAAGTAGAATAACAAATAATTCTACAGCAGTGTAGCATATGTTAATAGTATTTAGAAATATTATATTAATAAAATGGTTAATATACAGCAGAAAGGGTCCAGCAGTGAGTGGCTGGATGAATTCCTTTGCTTCAGCCTAAATTAAAAAGCTGTTCAGATCAACCTCAGGCACCCTGGTATAGAGCACTGCAATGACTCAAGCACAGCCATCAGACTGCATTGTCCACCATATTTTACCTGAGTTGATTCATAATTTCACTGAAGCATATTCACATGGCGGACAGCTCCCGGCCAGTGGCTGTTGTTTGAGTCACTGTAAGCGGTAGTCGCTCAGTCCTACTTTCCCACTTTTCCCCACAGGAAAAGTTACATTGACTCACTAGTTTAAAACAACAGGAAGTCTGAAAAAAAAATGTTTTCTGGTTGTTTAAAGTCCTTTCCCCAGTTTCCCTGCTGCCTGGAGATTGTCCAGAGTTACAGTATACTTTCAATATTACCCAGGCATTATAGTCTATGCCAGGGATTTTTTTTGGGGGGGGGTGAAGTAATCAGCCTAAAAAGGCTTTATAACCTTTTTCTTTTCTTAAATTCACTTTTTCTGTAGTGATCCTGTGCGCTTTGTAGTCTGTGTATGTTTGTATGTCTGCGTCTTGGCAAACATTATCCACCTCTTCGACCTCGATGATTTCTTCTTTCCACTTCCCAAATCCCCCGAGGTTTGTCTAATTATTTCTTCGGCTTTAGTGAAGGAAGGCTATTTGTGTTGGGGCTACAGTGAACGCAGACGTTCACATGAAGCTGAAAGAGGTGGTGGGAAAAAAAAAAAAACACATCTGGGCAGGCAGAATAGGATCAAGCTCGCCGACTGTTTTCTTCCTTCAGCTTGATCCTTGCTATTCCCCAGCACTAAGCACAGCTTTCTCTAGCCTTATCTTCTCAGCCGCTTGCACCTCGCCGGCGAAATCTCAAATCCCAGCCATACCTAGCGGCAAGGCGGCCAGTGCTAACGCGCTAATACTGCACACCATTCAACAGCGGTTTCCTAGCAACCTCTCCTGCTACCTTCTCAATAAAAAAGCGCTTTCTCTGGCTGTCCATGATTGTGCGGCTGAGCTCAAATGTGTGTAGCAGTCCGTGTGTGTGACTAATTGCTGTGTGCACGCATGTGTTTCAGTGTGTAACAGGTGCAGTAATGAAGTGGTTGTGTAAAGATCTCGCAGCTTATGTGCATAAATAAGTTTTTAACACAGAATACCAAAGTGGAGTTCAGATAATTATTTTTCTCTGGCTAGCTCTCTCTGTAGTGGTGTGATTGGAAATTAATTGTAAGCACATGTGGTGTGCTCCTCATGTAGGCGGGAAAAGGCTTAGAAGTGATGTCTAGAATCACTATTGGCACCAGATATGTGCAAATTTGTCCTCCTCAGCTTAAAAGTTACCATCTGCTTTGAGCAACACTATCAAATGAAGGAGGAGAACTGACTAAAAAGACTTTAGGTGTCAGTACCACTGGAAACAAAAGAGGCCGTTTCATCTTTGTGAACAACAATCTGTTTTAGTGCAGCTCACTTTACTTAAATCAAACCAAAGGAGACCCGGTGAAGCACTATAAGCATATTTTTATTAGTGTAACCAGGGGCAAGGTTACTGAGGGAGACTGTTAAGTCTGGATAAAGCTGCCCTAAGGGCTGTTGTTCATGTTCGGAATGAAAGTGACAGAAAGCACTGCTTCTGTAAAATGCTCCCACAAGACCGACGCTGGCATTTGTTCAAAACACATACGGCAACCCATGTTGACCTGAAACCAACTACAGGTACAATCAGTATATTTCTCGTTTCACGTAGTGTTCAGTAGGAAGTGATGATGCAACACGTGTTTAACGTATGTATAACCTATTTAATGGAAGCCCGGGGCGTTCGCTCTGCCCCAGATTTGGTCTGTTTTTCCCGTTTTCTCAGTTTTCTTTCACGCGTAGGGTGCATCATAAATCCCTTCCCCTAACTTATGGAAAAGAAATGAGCAGAGAGGAATCAAAAAACCGTGTTGTAAGAGACCTCAGCCGTCAGTCAGACTTTGAGTTACTGTGGTGACATTTGGAGTTTATGTTTGCTCAGATATACGCTGTTCAAATATTATACTCAGTTACTATCTTTCAAGCAGCCTGTATTTAAAAAGGTTCTTACATTTGTAAATTAAAAACTTGTATGCCCCATTTTTACTGTGCTCAACTTCCCTGGGTAAATGTTTTTGTGTTTACACACAAGCAGCTAAATAAACAGCCATTGTTTACTCCTGGTCGTAATATTAACTATGTTTTGTCAATATTTTTTGCATCAAATGATAGAGACAAATTATGTAAATATTTTCACATCAAACTGTATTTCTACCAATTGCACCGGGTCACTGAATAATTGATATGATGACAGATAATTGAGACGTTCTTATTTCACACTTTCCTCATGTCCACGACAATAATAATTTAAAAAAATAACAGACCTTGAGGAGAAAAATCCTTCTAATAAATTTAGAAAGTCGTTGACGACGTAGACGCAGATCTTCAACTCTCAACTGAAGCCAAATACAATATAAACCGGGGTGTGGAAAACTCATTGTTTGATTAGTGGTGGGCTGGATGTAGGGCAGGTGTCCACCAGTCCCGGGGCTGTTGGTTCAGTTTCGGACTCCTCCTCTCATATGTTGAATTGTCCTTGAGAAAGACATGGAAACTGGACTGCGCTGAGTATCGGTGTGTGTGGATGGCTGTCTGAGAAGCAGTTTAAAGCGCACTGGTCCACTTTAATTCAACTTCAGGTGCAACAAACTGGTTTTGTTTAGTACTGCAACGTATACTTCAAGTGAACTGCTATAGTTTTAGTTTATTAGTTATTACCAACTACAGTTTGCTAAAGCACATTTCCACATTGTGTTTACTTTGTGTCATACACTTTTAAGCTGTAGCAAAGCTGTCACAGCAGAAGCATGAATACAATAAGCAGCCACATGTAGAACTTGCTGTGCCAGTAGAAGTATTACAGATCACTTTTAAGTGGTCAGTTGACAGGGGCCTGCCTGGGTCACTAACAGTTTCAAATTAGTGACTAATTGCCCAGAACGTACCATCGCTGTCTTCCTGTCTTTAACAGGTCAAAACACCATGACATGCAACAATAGCCAGTAGCTTATCAGCATGCTAACGGTGACCCGGCCGACCGTGGTCTTTCTTCGTGGATTGCATGGGTTTTTCTCCCCCACACTCCAGAGACACGCACGTTAGGTCAACCGACCCTAAAACTACAAGATAAGCAGTTACAGATAATGGATGGATGTCTTCTAATAGCAGATGTCTGCTAATATACTTCTTTTTCCTAACGTGTCCATTGTTAAAAAAATGTCTTTGCAGCCTGAGTTTGAGCTCCCCTGTAACATCCATGAGAAAAATAACATTATAGTTGTAGGTAGTCTTGGCATTTTTCAGCAAAAAGGGGTTTGATGGCATCAAAGCAGCCCAGAAACCACTCTAGAACCTTTCTGCAGCTTAGTCACGTAACCACTGGGTGGAGAGGGAAAATGTTGTATGTGCAATCCATTTCCTCGGGCAGAGACTGGAACTGTCTGTGTGCTGGAGCAGATCGCTTGAAGTTAATAACTTTTACCCCTGTAGCCATAACCTCATTAAGATCTGAATTTGACATCTTTGCACCGAGGTTTTCTTTGTGTATTATGCAGTGATGTTTCATGTGGGGTTGACTTACTTTTTAATCTGACAGCTCCCCTCTGTTTCCCAACCATGGTGGGGGTCACCATCTGTTGTCACTGCAAAAATTGATTGCTGATGTCAATCCCTCTCTCCTCAGAATGTTCCACAAACACCTTGGCTGGGTCTTTACCTTGTGTTGTGTCAGACATCAGAGCTGCTCTCTTATGATTAGATCACAGTATTTTACCATAACTGGCAAACACGTCCTGACATTAACATTCATACGCTCATCTAGGGCAGGATAGCATTTTATAATTCAGCTGTTTGCTGCACCCTGCCTTTATCTGCTATTTGTTCCGTGTCACTGGACAGCTCCAGCCAATACGGGGATACCATGTATGCTTGATCTGATTATCTGCTTTTTAGAAGCCTTCAAAAGAAAATTCGGAGTGACAGAAAAGCCACCTGAATGGAGTCACTATTAGTGAATGGCTTTCTGTGTTTCACTGTGCAACGTGCAGTACAATAACTCGCTTCAGGCAAATCGTTTAAGCTTGGCAAAGACTTTGAGGGTGTAGGCCAACTGGACATGGCATGTTTGATGGCTTTGGCCTTGTCTGCCTTATCTTTGAAAACTCCTGCATATTAATTATGATAATTACCAGGAAAATGTTGATGTTAAGCAGGTTTGTAGTAAATGTAAAAGAACATATGATTTTAAACTAATAAAATCTAAATATGGTGATGAAAATCACCAGGCTTCATCTAACGGTTGGTGTTGTAGGCAGCAAACAGTGCTTGTAGTCCTGCACAAAGAGTTTAATTTTGTCTCATTAGCCCAGAAAATCTTTGTCCTCCTGTTGTCAGATCCTAAATGATGTCTGACCAATTCCAACTCCTCTAAGCGCTCTACCGTAAAGGTCTGATTGACAGAGCGTTACTAAGATGGTTGTTCATCTGCCAGGCTTCCTCTCATCTAGTTGCAAACTAAATTTGGCAGCACTTTATCCATCTATCCAGCCATCTATTATATTTAACGGCTTATCCTGTTTGTGGTCACGGGGATGGAGCCTGTCCCAGCTGTCAGAGGACAAGAGGTGGGCTGCAGCCTTGAAAGGTTACCAGGCTGTTCCAGGGCCAACGCAGAGAGACGAGCATTCACACCTACATGCACAGAACTTGATTTTACTCATCCAGCGCCTTTACTACAGACTGAAACATATTGTAAAGTTGACATGTCTGTCTCTTATGATTCTTTCCTGACTGTACATAACACAGCAGGTACGTGTGCAACCAAAAAAAAAAACCAAAAAAAGTGCATTTAATGCATTTATTTTCTTTTTTCTGTTTTCATGACCCCACACTACTTTAAGGTACATCAGCCACTCCAATACATATATACTTTTTTAACATAGTGTTTATTTTTTTAAAACTACTGCCTACATTTTTTCTAAAGCATCTCCACTATCAATAGCTTGATTGAGCAAAGAGCACAACTTCAAAAACGACTAACACTACGAGAGCAGAGAACACTAGCACCGAGCCCATCAGAGTGAAGGAGCACTGGGTGTTGGCATGGCATGTGTTCAGGTGCGGGGTTGAGCTAATTGCTGGTAATTAGCTCTGTGTTAACAGGCACATCAGGAGCAGCTTTGAGTAGGATTCACTGGGATGATGCGTGAAGCTGTGCTGCAGCAGCTTCTATTCATCAAAGCACTGCAAAGTCACTGCAGGCTGTTGGCTCCTTTACAAAATACTTTCTAAAGTACTTTTTTTTCATCCCTTGACTTTTTGGAGCACTTGCGAGGGAGGGTTGTTTCTGCTTTGTGTAACAGGGAATTAGGGGCTTTAGTGTGAGCGATGGATGTGGAATCGTAATCCTGGTGTCTGGCTTGTCAGAGAGCCAAAGTGCAAGATTTACAACACCTGAGGGTCTAAATGGTTGGCCTTTGAGATAACTAGATGTGTGTGAGAGTGACTTTATAGAGCTGTGAAGCCTGTACAGTCGATTTTATGTCTGGACTCTAAACTCTGACCCGAGCGACCTGCAGCTAAACCTCTTTCACACAGTACACATATGCAGCAACGTGTGGATGTGAGGGAGTAAAGCGTCCGTCGCTGGAGCTTCAATCAACAGTACCTACCGGCACAGCAGAGGTTTCCAAACGTGGCCCTTTAGTGCCAGACGCGCCAGTGTTACCTGTAATGGCAGCTCTGATTTCTAAGCAGGCACAGTCTGATTCGGAACTCACACAGTTACGATAAAGGGCAGAACCAAACCCAACAGTGTCGCACGGGCCTGCTCAGATTCGTCAGGTCAGGGTCAGCGTACACAAATGAACCTGAGGAACATTTTATTTTACTTTGTTCTCTGTACAGACTTTATTTTCACTCTGTTTTTATCATTATTTTGTGGTAACAAACACTCACACATTATCTACACATCAGGGGGCAGTCGCAAACTGAATATTACAAGGTAAGAAAGTGCAATAAATACAGGACGCAGGTTAGGATTCAAACATAACATTAAGTTTGTGGGCGCTTTAGGAAGGGTTTGATTTTAGGACTGTGCTGAATGGACACAGACTTTTTTTGTCGTCTAGGTAATATGAAACTTTGATTGGCAAAATAGAACAAATCTCATAAATGTTGCTACTTCTCTTCAGTTGTTACTGGCCATGTAGATAGTAAATTCATGTTGAGTTTCTCAGAAATTTTCACAGATGCAACGGAGGCTCCTGGAGCAGGTGCAGTTTTTTTTACAGCATTAAAATGACATTTAGAAAAATCAATTCCAACACCTTCTCTCAAAGAGTTTGCCATGGTGTGTGTGACCCTATGAGGTCTGACAAGTAGTATCATATTTTATGGGTTTGCCACCTCAGGGACCGGACAGCCTGACGCAGTCAAAAAGGAAATTAATTTTTTCAGGTATTAGACATATGCTGTGCTGGGTGAAACTGATTGCTTACAGTATAACACACAATATAATCTAAAAAATGACCAAATTATCATCCGCTCTGCTTAACGCTGAGTCAGAATTATTCTTAATGAGATCTGCTTTACATGCAGAGTTGGTTAATATTCTATGAGAATCTCATGTTAATTATGGGAGGGAAGCAATTGTTTCCTGAAACAGACAGACCCTCAGGTAACACCAAGGAAACAGATGTTGCTGTAAGAACCTTTAATTCTGCAAAGCTAATAAGCCCAAATCGAGCTTTTTTCCCCCCTAAAATTAGTTTTTTGTGGGTAAACCCTTGTGTAAGCAAGAAATAGTGTGTGTTTGAGCATTTTACCTCCAAGGATTTGCCTCAGGCAATTTATTATGGCGGGTATGTAGAATGCTTAAAAAAGCCCTTCAGTAACTTCCCTTCATTAACAGAGTTACATCTGCTAAAATTATTGCATTAGGCCTGAAGCTGCTACACCATCGGTCCCAACAAGTGTTGGGACCGATGGTGTAGCAGCTTAAACAGCTTAAACATCTTAAACATCTTAAACAAAAAAAATCTCCACAATGAGCCATTAAGTGCACAGGTGAGACAGGCTGGGGACAGGCTTCCGCTGTCGGCTTGGTAAAGCAGTTTTGTGTAAATCTGTTTTGCATGCAGGTCTCCGTTGCGGCTGGGCGGAGTATTAACTGAAACATCCAGCTGTCATGATCGGGACTTGGACTGCATTTTGTCACGTTTTACCACCTTTACTGTCCTGGACTTTTAGCATGTAGCCACTCATTTCTATTTCTTCAGCCACTTCACATGCCTCATCAGCTCTGATTAGTTTCACCTGTCCCCCTCCCTGTTCAGACCCAGCTCTCCCCAAACTTCCCCTGCCAGGTCCTTCTTGCTTCTCCCTGCTCTATGCCCAGATCATGATTCTGAATGTTTCACGGAGTCATTTCCTGCACTCATTTTTAGTTTATGGGTAACCTGTGATCTTAGTCTCTTAGATATGTGCACATTTCTGATTAGTTGTTGATTCTCCGTTTGGTTTGTAGTTTGTCTGCCCTACATAACTTTCTGTCATGTCCATTTTATTTCCTGATTTCCCCTGTATGTTTACCTTTGGTGTTGCTAGTTTTCCTTGCATCTTTTCCCTGTTTGTTTAAATTGATTTTTAGATTCTTTCAGTTCTCATAGTGATGATATCATTAGAATTATTGTAGGCTCATTGCTCATTGGTTATCCACCTTGTTTAAAGGACAAAGCTGATTGGTCCATCTCTGACTTCCTGAAGTTTAAAAAGTCTGGCTCCCACCAGCCATGTTGGCTTCTCTGGCAACAGCAACTGTTTTCTGTCCTCAGCCTCCAAACCCTTTTTGAGTATTTCTGATTTGTTATTGTGGATTTATATTTTGTAAATAGTATTAATAGGCAATAACTGTCTTTGCCTTTTTAATATTCCCTGTATATAATAAGGGTGAACTGACATTTCCTTTCCACTGTTTTCTCTTGTTACTTAGTACTTTCTTTGAGAAATAGATTATTTCGTTTGCTGTTTTGGCCTTGGAGTTTTACTACTTCACTTTTTGTGTCACAGTTGTGGATTTTGGTTTGGGGACCGTGGAGTGAACAACCTTACTTTTACATGTATGTTGAGCTCCTACCCCCTAGACAAAAACCAGCACCATGGACTGAGGAACAGAGTTAATATGAGCATCGTATGTTAGTTACAGTCTAAAACCAAAGCACATTCACATCAACTTTAGTCAAGTTTTGATCAACTGAACCTCTGCTGTAGTAATAAAAGTACAACATAACCATGCCTACAGGCATGCATGCACACACACCTTCACAGCCCACCAGAGCACCCACATCGTGAGATACAGTTTTTCTCCAGAAGCCTGCCTGTTGCCATAGACACGTCCCTCTAATTTCAACAGCTCTTTTTCTTCATCACAAGCCTGCTCTGTTCTACTGGTCAACACCATCCACCAATTCTCTATTATGGGCTGCACAGACTTTTGACCTACAAGACAACTGTGGGGACCCTGTTCACCAACAGGCAGCTGGACATCAGCATGTCAAACCCAAGTTCACAGTCGACCTCCTTCTAACGGCAGCTGAAGGAGCTTCACCTCCCTGTGAACATGCTGGTGAACTTCTACACTGCCATCATGAAGTCCATCCTCACATCCTCCATCACAGTCTGGTTCATTGCAGCCAACGAAAAGGCCAAGACCCAGAGACAGGCAGCCAGTAACCTGTTCCAGCCCCTCCGCTCTGGCAAGAGGCTCCGGTCCATTAAGACCAGAACCTCACGCCACAAGAACAGTTTCTATCCCAAAACAGTCTACTGTCTACTGTTTGTCTACTGAACAGTGGACAAACCCCCCACCCCCCACCCCCCAGATAAACCCTCCCAACTCATGTTCTCACTCCTCAAGTTGTACTACATAACAGTGCATACTCTCTTTTCACTTCACAGCTTAGCTTATTTTATTTTTACTATACTTTATTTGTGTACATATATTTCATATTTGCTGTGTGGCACACCTTTGAACTTATTATTTTTTTCTCCACATTATGTGTTTGCGACTGACACAAAGACAGATTCCTAGTGTTTTTAACATGATTCTGACAGGATTGGGGGATTTGTCCCTCCAAGTAAACACCGGTGTTAGTCATTAGAATTCCAATAAAAGCTTAAGTTCTTCACTTTATGCATCTTAGAAGTAACTCATACGAAGGAATCAAAGCCAAGCAACGCTTAAAAAAAACTCAAACGGCCTGACCCACGACACGGTGGTGTCGTTCAGCAAGACCTTTGGCAATTACACATGCGGCTTCAAAAGTCTGGGCCAGCTGGAGCTGCCCATTCATTGTCAATGGAAAACCAGCTGTGCTGCTGAGTACCACCCGCTGAGCACTGCAGATGCAAGCAGCACCCAGCTGTGTGACGGGGAGAACGCTGAGAAAAGCTCAACTTTATGCAAATATGCTCTGACACCGCTAAGCTACAGCCGGGTGAGAGCCAATCAACAGCAAGTCCGTTGACTGCCCAATATGGAGAGCTAATAAAATAAAAAGAAGAAAATCTGATCGCCGTTGTAACCAGTCTATAAACCAAGTTTATTATTAAACCAATGTTTACTACAGGGACAAAGTGTAAGTTCTATAAGTTGGTGGAAAAGAATGAAGCAAGAAAATCTTTTGAAAATAATTTGCCACCACTGTTGAAATTTAGCGGCGGCAGATGACGTCTCCCCAATCAGAACAAGGTTGGCATCTCTCACTCTTCTCAGTAGACGAAGAGCGAGCTAACAAATCATTCCAGCTCACGTAAACACATCAAGCCCACAGATAGGTGGTCAGTATTCCTAGCTGCTCCCACGTGCTTTCGCCCTGTAACGTGATATGATATCTGGTCCAGCAGTAACCCTGCCAAAATACAATCATAATGACATCTACACGCAGAATACTGCTGTGCTGCAAAAGGACTACATGGATTTTTATTTATTTTTTCCACAGGCTGCTTGTTCGGTCCACACTTCTGTGCTCCAACATTATGAACACTATTAGTATCAAATAAATAGCCGACCCTGACTCCTCTGCCCGGTTTCTTTTGGGCATCAGAGAGCCCACAGGCTTTATTGAAAGGATTAACTTCATTGTGCCATGATCTCGAAGCAAACGCTAACGTCTCCTCCAACAGGTCAACAACAGTGGCAAGAATGCACGTCGGAGGACGAGTCAAATGTAATGCTGCATTCCATTTCTGGTATGACTGGGTGATGAAAGGTGTCCACCATGGCCAGGCTTGAGTTTTCTGTCTGCTTAAGTGGTGCAGAAATGGACAACTGACTTTGAAAAGGTCAGCTGAGGTTGTGAGGAGTTTTAAGCTCTTTCTGTCTCAGATGTCGACTCCTATCTACGCTCAGTGACAGAGAAGACCTTCCTTTCACTAAAGCACACAAATGCAAACACGGCCATGCATTTCAGGAAAACATGCACACAATGTTGGACAGAATTGATCAATCGTAACCCCATCACTCAACCAAAGGGGATTTAACACTAAAAGTGATTGAAAATTGACAGCAGCCAGCCGTATGCAACTTCAAACACCCTCATGAGTACAATCATCCCTCCTTGTACTCTTCACTTCGAGTGTTAAAATGACACTTTAGGAGTTAATTTTGTGCTGGTGATTTTTGTGTACCGTGGAATAACGACATGTCTCCTATCCTTTGACCATGTAACTACTGAAGCACCTCTGCATCCCATTCCAATGATCAACTTGTTAGCTTCAAAGTTTACACCTTTCCATCAACCTGAATTGTTTTACATGAAACATCTTTTTGCATTTTTCAAGCTTCTAAGTCTTATAATTTTCTTGTGCTCAGATACTTGTAGTTTTTTAAAAACTGATAAAACGTTTCCTGAAACCTCCAAACAACTGACTCAAAATGTTTTGTCTTCGCCCAGAGGGTTAATATCTACAGAAATATCTAATCCTACTGAAATTTGAAGCTTTGATTAGTCAAATTTGGCAAAGCAAATTACATTTATATCCAATTAAATCCATGTGTCCCGCCCCTTCTTACACAAAAGGATTACTTGATAATCAGCTGTCAATCAAATAGCTGCTCTCATTGGCCAGTGATGATCAGTGTTGGTAACTTAGTGATGTTGTTGCCAAGTATTTAGGCCCCTCTATTGACTCTTATTCAAAAAAGTGACCAATGACAAATCAATCTTTTTCTGGTGTCATTGTGGACTTTGGGAGATTCTGATCTGAAAGCACATGACATTCTCATTCTTCTCAATGAGAAGCTGGTGCTGTCATAGACCCCTCCCACACCCCAATGCAAAAACTAACTGCAAAAATACATGATGACAAAAATAGTGATGTTTTAATGTAAAATGTGAATTGTGCACATCACACTTTGTAAAGGTTCAGAAAAATAGCTGATCAGTTTGGGTTGAAATAATCTATGAAAATAAATGGGAAGTGGTCCCCAATTGTATAGCCCCCATTTTACAGAATGAAAATGGGGGTGGGCCTTCACACTACATCTCAAATCTACAAATAGACAGTTTTAGTATTACTTATTATTAGTCTTAATACTGTAATATTATGTTGGCAGGTTTTCTTTAAATCTGTTTATCCTGCCCCCTCTCTACAGTAGTGAGACGTCCTACTGTGTATTTTAACTTTCTGAATGTCTTGATCAGAAAAGGCCAAAACATGATCTATGATTAGTGCTCTAATGATCTGACATGACTGCTTTGGTCTTCCTCATCATCCTCTTCTTCCTTATCCATCATCTTTAAGACCTGCTTGTCTTCCTCCACTGAAGTCACATTCCAGCTCACACATTTGAACTGCTTTTTATCCTGTTCACTTATTGGATTCAGACCTAACCAGTGACTGAACACCAGTGTGTTCAAAACCTTTGTGGTTTGTGTGTTGCTAATTTGCATCAGAGCGCCACCTTTGTCAGTAGGACTGTGTTCACAGAGGTCGAATCGGATCTGAAAACAGTGTCTCACCACAGTTAGACCACAGAACTGTTGCAGTGAGTGACTTCAGTTTAAAAAATATATTTTGGCAATTGACAATTTATGAGGTTTAGGAATTCAGGAAAATTATAAGAAAGAAAGCAAGTGATCTGGTTTAGTAGTGACGAATGTGCTCACACTTTTGCCTCTTCTACAATACGAAACATGACACTTGTGCCCCTTCAAATGCACACACACGATTCTCAAATGTCTGCTGCATCCACAACCACTCCCATACACAACAGCCCAGCCCCCTCCACATTCTCTTCCTCCCCCATACTGTAGCTGGCTGCAGTTCCTGTCATTTTGCATTTCCTTCCATGTCATTTTGGCCACAGCCTTGTATCCAGCGGGGACAAAATGAAGCCTCCTTGGAGAGAGAGCACCCTGCAAGGTGCTAGTGCCAGCACCAGCATCTCCTTCTGCCAAAAGTCACGGAGGGGGGGCAACTCGCTGACTCTCTCATTTTACATTTCCTCTGTGCTCATTTTCTCAAGAGGTCCTCATCTATTTTGCCAGCCGAGCTCGTTCTGAAAGGCCGCCTTGTTAAATAAGGCATGAGTCATCTTCTGCGCTCAGCATTGAAATGATGCCGCCTGCTTCTGTTCAGCTCACTTATGCGAGGTGGAAGTTGGTTGTGGCTGTGGAAAAAAAAAAGAAAAACAGGAAGTACATGACAGTCTACTTTACCCATTGAAATGTTGATGAGTTTTGAATATATTGTATCAACAGATCAATTAAACTGTTGACAAAAATACTTTATTAACTAAACTGCAGACATCTACAGACTTCTAAGAAGAATAAAAATGAAAATGAAGAGAAAAAGACTAACACTGGTGTTATGAGCAGGAAAAGATCTCAATCTTGCTCAGCACTTGGAGAAGTTGGAGCCGTGACAACGCTCCAGCCGCAGAAAGCCTTCCCCAATTCTGGATAATCTGTTCGGGAGGCTTTTCCACAAATTTGCAAATGTGCACTGCTCATATAAGCAGGTAATATGCTGAACCTGTAAACCATCAGTGAAAGGGAAGTGATCAGTAACAAAGAAGAAGGTCTGGCACTGTTTGCTATTTCCTGGTTTTCTATATAGATTGGTCATGAAACGTGAGTCACAACAAACACAATATTTGTAAAATCATAAAACAGTCTCATCACATGATCTTTCGTGTGCATTATACACAAATAAATACCTTCATTGTCATTCTCATAACACAAGTATCAGATCAAATTCTCATATCATGACCATAATTTTATGTCTAACTCTAGACAGCACGTAGGATTCCTGCATGGGAAACAAAAGATCCAAAACAAACTGGGCCACAAGTAAGAACATTTTCCGTTCCTAATTCCTCTCTTTTCTCTGTGAGGTTTATTCGTATCTTAGATTCACCAAAGACTGCTAACTGCACAAACTTCTCACTAATTGCTACTTTCAGACAGATAAATAGATTCAAGATTCAAAGAACTTTATTAATCACAGAGGGATATTGCTTTGCCTTGTTATAGCAGCTCTATGCACAAAAGGAAAACTAAAAAGGTTTCACTACAGACATTTTGTCAGAAATGAGCAAACAAAACACAACATGTCCCGTAAGTTGTCTCACTACAAAACCTCCCTGTAGGACAGGCTCACAGAGCAGTAATGGCAGAGATATTCCCTGTTTAAGTTATGAGTAAGGTTCACTCGTCTAACCAAACAAAGGCTTTGTTCAATTAGTTTTACTAGTAAGACGAAAGACGACTACGGGACAAAGAAGACAGAGTTAATGTCCTACAGTGGTGACATATAAATGTCTGAGAGGAGGAAAGTGTCTCAGTCCATCAGGGGTTGGTCCCCCAGCAGTCTGAGCCTATAGCGGCAGGACTAGAACCAACTATAAGGTTTTGAGCCTCGTCTTAAAAGTAGAGAGGGTGTCTGCTTCCTGAATCTGGACTGGGAGCTGGTTCCACAGGAGAGGAGCTTGATAGCTAAAGGCTCTGCCTCCCATTCTGGGAACCACAAGTAGGCCTGCATTCTGAGACCTGTGAGGGAAGTTTTTTGATCAATGACCATCTGACCATCTGTTCACACTTCTAGCAGAGGCCAGACAACGAGTCCCCGCCACTCAGTAGGAAGATCCACGGGAACAGGTCCCAGAGTTTTTCCTTGACACCTTAACAGACCCTATTGTTCCTTTGAATCCTTGTTGACACCTTAAGCAGACAGTAACAGAAACTTGCTAATTAAGGACTCCTGATCAATGTATATGATTTGCATAGTGGAGCAGATAAAACACACACACATCCTGACAGAGGGTATCAGATACAATCTGATCCACCCGGGTGACACTGCTTTTTTGCTCTGTTCCTCTGCCTGCTCCTCTACCTTATTTTACCTATGTTATTGTCATTAAATTGCTTGATGATAATGTGAGAGCTGCCTCCTGTCTCTTAACTTGCTCTCTCAGATTTTTCCACAACAAGACCGAAGTGGTCTAGTAGGATGATCTGGTACTAGGAGATCTTTTAGGTAGGATGGAGAAGAAGGGTTTGAATTCTATTCTACATTTAATGGGAAGCCAATGGAGAGAAGCTAATGAAGGTGAAATATGATCTCTCTTACCAATTCCAGTCAGCAATGTTGCTGCAGCATTTTGGATTAATTGAAGTCTTTTTAGAGAGTTACTGGGGCAGCCTGAAAGTAGAGAATTACAGTAGTCCAATCTAGAAGGAACAAATGCATGGACCAGTTTTTCAGCATCGCTTTGAGACAGGATGCTCCTAATTTTGGCAATGTTCCGTAGGTGGAAGAAGGCTGTTGTAGAAATTTGCCTGTGTGAGATCATATCATCAAGACATGTAAAAGCTATTTTGCTAAAAGGTGCTGCTAAAATCTTAAAAAACTAAAATGCTTCATATTCATTTAGCATTAAGTGTTTTACATAGTTCCAGCATAAATAAATTTGGTGGTTGTATTGTCTTACTGGTGAGCAGGGTCTGACCACTCTGACCATACAGCTCGATTCTGCACACTTCAAGCAGTGACTGCTATCCACTGTAATAACGTGGCGGCTGATTTCTGTACAACGTTTTTTTAGTTTTAATTTTAATACTCCTTTTCTCTGTAAGGTACTGTATACAAGTTCAAACATAAGACGTGACTTGCAAAGAAAACTAAATCAAAGAAAGTTGGAAATAAAGTTAAAACTCACACAATTAATGAGCCACAGCAACCCAACATGTTACTCATTACAGGAAAGATAAGCTCTAACCAAGCTATCCGGTGTGGAGATGTGTTTAAAGGTATGTATGGTATGAAATGTGGTCTTGGCAATTAAGAAAATCTCTAATAGTTCAAAAATGAACAACTATTCAGCGTTAAATAAAACGTGAACACTTTATTGACCTCTTTGCTTTCAAGCTTTTGTATATGGTGCTAATGTGTCTACAGAGACAAAGAATATGGATTTATTGTCTCTCTAAATACCAACAATGATGTTGATTAAAATGTAAAATTATGGTTATTGGGGCAAAAACTAAAACACCAATCGACTTTGATTAAAAGACCGCATTGAAAGAATCAAACTTTAGCCCGAACATTCGACTCATTTTATTATTTTATAATTCAGCCAGACATTGTGTTCGGGAATCTGGTGGTAAAATGCCACGAGTTAAAGAAATGTGCTGATTTCAGAATTCTGGACTCCAGGCATGTGATATATACTTTCTCAAATGAAGGACAGTAACGGCAAACATCACCTGATATGGATGGATCATTAAAAAAAATCACGCTGCAGGCTGCAGTTCAGAGTTGTAGAGCTACACTATTCGCTTTACTTAATGGAAGGAACCTGAAGTTGTAAACAGCAGCGGTGGGGTTGAGTTTAGTTCATCAGCATGTCACTGACGGTATTTGTGATACACACCATCCACATGCAGAACACAGCCTTGCCTTTGTATCTTTCACTCATTAGCATTCACTTTAGCTCTCCTCCCTGATATTGCTTTGACTCCAGAAATTGGCCTTTTTTTCCTTCTGCCCACACACTCCCTTCCATCATCATGGCACTAACTCGACGCTGCTTCTGCCTACATGCCACACTTTTTTTTCACCACTAACTGTCTCTCTGGGTTAATGTGGGGGCATTGGTATTCTCGTGGAGAACACAAGAAAGAAGATGGGTTGTGCAGCAGGTCAAGTCTGCCTCACTTTCATCCTGGTGCCTTTGAACAGATAGAGATTCTAATTGCATTTGCATAATCACACTAATACATAGTCACACTCCCATAAACCATATGTAAAGCGTACACACTTAACAAGATCGGTGAGTACACACTCACTCACAGATGACAGACGTTTAGGACCATCCATGCACAAGACATTCAAATACTTACAGTCCACTGCTGCTGACTTCTTTTTGTCACTGCACTTAATTGTACTTGGTTTTCCTCAGTTCATTGATTAATCCAGTCCCCACTGTCTGAAATATAAATTTCATTATATAAACTCAAGTAGTTTGAAAAACAGCGGCTACATACTCTTTGTGCTCTCTTCAAATCCTGTCCATGCTAATCACAATCAGAACCATGAAAAGGGACAATGCACATCAGCATCCAATTCTGGCATGATCCGAAAGAGCAGAACTATGGCCAGATGTATCCATCCATTATCTCTAACCACTTAAACTATTCAGGGTCTTGGAGGCCTATCCCAGCTGTTAGTGTGCGAGACCTGCTCAGGTCTCTAGTGTATCTCAGGTCCGAGACAGACAGGCATTCACACTCGGATTTACAAGTACAGGCAATTTCGAGTCACCAGTCAACCTAACACAGATTTATTTGGACTGGGAGAAGAAATCGGAGCACCCAGTGCAACATGCACACGGAAAGGCCACAGTCCACAAAAAACAGAACAGGTATTAAACCACGCACATTCCCCGGTGTATTTATACCAATGTATGTGTGGGAGACAAGTATTAAGTGCTTTAATTATCTGCCCCCAGATATTTCAACCCCTCAGGTCTCCATCATTGCTAAGGCAAGCGTTGAAGCATACATCTATAGAAGTAATTAAGCTGAGATGTGGTGACTTTGTGGCATATCATTTACGTCGTTTTAATACTCATCCAACCATTCAAGGAGCTTTCATGCTCACTCACAGAGGTTTATTCTTTGAATTAAGACTACCATATATATGTATATATAAACCAGACCTTCTTTAGAGGACTGTGATGAAAACGCTGACATACAAGACATGGTACTGTTTGCAGTATCCTGGTTTCCTGCATAAATTGTCAGATTGGATAGATGAGGATAAATAGATAAAGACTATTTCCACTAACTATCAAAGACTTCGAACGAACTTTCCCCAGGTTAATTAGAAGTAACACAGTTAACGAGTGAACGCTCTACACCTTTAAATTCTCATATCAAAACTAATATGGTGGCAACCAGGAATTTTTACTTTTTTACTTCAAAAGAACAAAAGAGAAAAAAGCGTCAAAATCGAGAATATGAAAGAGAGGACAACACTAGACTATTGAGCCTACAGAGACAAATTAGGGTATAAACCAATGCTGCATTCAGGTAAAGCTGTAGTTGCTGTAGGTCTGCCTCTATTGTGACGCAATGGGTCGTTGATACCTGTCCTAAATATTAAACATGTTTGAATTAATAGTGAGAATGACTGGCTATTAAGACCAAAGACTCGAATCTTTAGACAGCACAGTCTCAATCTTTTGCGAACGTCTCTGCCGACTGTGGGGACCAACTAGGTCCGGCCAGTCATCAGGACTGAATTACATTCATAATTGGCCGTACAGTTGTTAAGTGTGTACCAGTCCTAAAGAAACACTTCATATGTGTAAGCAGCAAATTAAAATCTATCTTTTTTTATTATGTGACATCTAGCAGTCATGTGAGAAGCATCTGCCACTTTGGACCAACCACATAGACACACGTTTTTGCCACAACCCCCATGAACTGGGTAGGAACCCTTGCAAACACATGGTTGCCAGAAAGTATGAATAGTTCTGTATTCCACATAATTATACAGGATGTGCCAAAGATAGGGACAAGACAAACTATATGGTTTTATCACCACAGCTTTTATCTGTTTATTGTAATTGGTTTTCGCAATTGGGCAACCAGCTCTCTCCCTATCCCTAAAGGGTATTTTGAGAAGTGCACATGTGCAGATGGATATTAACAATGGCTGTTCTACTTTGTACGGTGCCATGGGCACACAAAATAAACCACACAATCGCTATCTTCCTGACTTTTCTTGCATGCAACACTACACTTTTCAATTTGATTATGTACTGATTATTGTGGAAAGCTCTGGGTCACTCATAGAGATTCTTATTATGAGTGTTTCCTCTGGTCTTTAACAGCCCTTTGTTAGTCACACATGCAGAGCATTACACTTTAATAGACAATCTTAGTTGAACTAATGGTGCAACCAACCACACGCCGTAACGTCTCTGCTGATAATTAGTGAATCGACAGCTAACCGAAATATGAACTGAAGAGTCATGAATGCAACAGAACGAACAGTAGCTTCAAGTATATGGCCATTACAGCAATCCAGCTTCCTCAGTTGCCTACGTCTCCTGGGATACTACAATATGTTTCTTTTGGCACAAGATGGAAAATAATCAAACAAAACCATATATTCACAGTATTATAGATGGGTTGAGGTTTGTTAGTAGCATAGTGGTACTGATTTTACTACTGTCTACTGTCGAGACCGCAGTTCACAAACTAAAAAAAATGTGCACGATCCATGTGTAACCCACATGATGACATAAAATTACTGATGTGACAGGTAATGAAGTGAGAACAAACCAATCATGCAAATTTCACCACTTTTTTTGTGAAGTGTTTATGTGCTAAAATGACGTGTGTGACCCAACACACCTAAACACACGTATGAAGAAGAAGAACCTTTATATTTAGTCACATTGACCACATATACATTTGCACATACATGTTACAGTGAAATTTACTCCTGCATATTTAACCCATCCCTCTTGAGGGATTTGGATGTGATCCTGAATTGTCCGTTTTGCCCTCCAGCGTCTCTACCCATTGAGCCACCAGGCCGCTTTTGTTTTTTTTTTGTATGGACATTGTCTTTGTGATTAGCTCTGATTTATATGTTACTGTTGACTTCTGGTCTTCTCATGTAAAAGAAAAAATAATAAATAACAATAACAATTCCTGAAGTGTCAAATTGCATTGGTTTGTGAAATCCTTTGGAACATCATATTGATACCACAGGCACCCTGTGGACGGACGATACTACCCACTCACTAGTAATACTGTTGCATTGAAATCCATAGTAAATAAATCCAGATAATGTCAGGGTACACAGACTTGGGTATTTGAGTTCAAATATTCCACACTCCTGATGCAGTCTGGATGATGTCTGAATTCCAGTGCATGTCTGAAAGGGGCTTAAGAGACTGGACAAAGTGGCACTTTATGACACCTCCAGAATAAGAATTAGCTAAAAAAAGCAGGTGGCTTTAGGAATAAATATGCCCTCATCTTTGAGTGATCATCTGCAGTTCTGCAGACCTCTATAAAAGTGGAGTTCGTAGCAGTTTGCTAATCTGGAGTATTCAGGGGTGGGTTAACATAATGCTTGCACACCAGCGGAGGCTTGGTTTGCAACTACCGGACCTGAGCACCCTGCAATCATTGAGTTGACCCCAAACATAACTCTCTCCATAGCAGAGGATTCTAGAGGCAAATGTGAACTACTTGTTGGCAACAGGACAGTGAAAAGTAAATCTACATTAAAGTGGTTGAAAAATGAAAAAATAAAGCTTTTGAAATGGCCTAGTCAAAGTCCAGACCTTTGTTTCATACAAATGCTGTGGTGGGATCCTCATAGAGCTTCGTACAAATGAATGCCTCAATGAACTGAAGCAATGCTGTAATCAAGAATGGGTCAAATGCAAGAGGCTGATAAAGATCTAGTGGAAATTTTTTCTTAAAGGTACTTTCTTTTTTTTTTTTTTTTTTGCCTTAATTTTGAAGTTTTCAAAAAAAAGAGCACAGTGGAAAAAAAGACTAAAACCTCGGCTGGCCACTGAACAAAGTTGTTAGGCGACAAAAAGAAGTACATTCAAATTAACCCAACAACACAGGTTCATAGTTATTTTAACCAACCTTCCGTGTTAAATGTATGAATAATTAAGTGCAAGTTTAAACTAGGGCTGGAAATCCGAAAATAGAAATCATCAGAACAAAACATAAATCTGTGCCCATCATTTGTGGGTTTGGAAATTGCATTTGTTCTGCTTTATTGCACAGTAAAAAACCTGAACAAAATGCAGTGAAAAGAAGGTTCGTATAAGTTTTGTACTTTAGCTTCGGTTTGATTTGTTATTTGCTTTCATAATTCACGTGAACAACTTTCATTTTATGGCTATTCAACTCTTTGTCATGTGCGTGCTGGTTATGGCATGTTTCCTTGGATGCAGTCTCCAATTCACATGTCCAACACACCTTGGGCTTTTCACAGTCCCAAGTGAGCAACGTGTTTTTATTGAAAAAAGAGTGGACTGGGGATATGAACGCAGCTTTGGTTTTAATGTGTCCAGTCGAACCCGTCCAGGTCCACTATCAGGCTTGTGTGATCACTGGTCTACATACAGCACTACAGAGTCTGCCTGCACGTTCATGCCTAGTTTTAATTTAACATGCACAATTTTATGCACCTGGCCCTGCATTTTATAAACGCCTACATTTTTAGGTGCCATTTAATGTTTAGAAATTCTTACTCATCTAGTTGCTAGTTTGTTTATCTCACTGCTTCCTCCAACATATCATTCAGACTTATATCACACTTGTGCAGTACAAGTCTGTAGCACCCATCTGTGGCACTCAGCACAGATGGTGAAAGGTGACTATTTGGAAAATTTGAATCATGTAGAAACTGTCATATTCATCCCCCAATCCAAAGTGAGAAAAGCATATTTGCTGGTAATCTCACATCATAGTGGAAAGAAAGGAAGCCTGGGGCGACACCAGTGGGAGGGCATTCTTGAGAATACAGCATTCACACACTTAACAGCTGAGTGAATCCAGAGCATAGCTTCTCCTCAATGACAAGCATTTATGCATCCATTCAAAAGAAGCTCCACACTGAGCATTATCTGGTTCCAAAGCCTCTGGCGGCACATAGCTGCACGCTGATTGCAACAGTTGTGTGCAATAGGTTCAAGGTATCTATGCATCTCGCACTGATTCTTTTAGCTGAACACCAGACAGATTCTCCATCATGGGATTCAAACACTTCCTTAGTCATTGCTTTCTAACAGTAATACTACGGTGTACTGTCCAAGGATCGCTCCTTCCTTCCCACGCCCTCTTATTTCATGCAGTGGGCTCAGGTTGAGGGAGTACTGTAATATTTTGAGCTTGTTAAACTATTAAATGATTGATTACTGCATTTAAGACTTTTTAATTTTTAATCACCGCTCCGTTGATGTATTTAATAGGCCCAGACCTTGATGAAGATGCTTGTTATACAGGGTGGGAGTTGGGAGAGAGGAGGTCCAAGTCCATAACTAACGCTTCTTCACATTTTCTTTATAATGCGTCAGAAATATGATTAGTTAAATAAAGACTATTGCACTAATGAATATTTTAGACTACAAATGGATCCGATTGTTATACGTGATGTAAAATGAGCTGCTCGTACTGATGAATGTGAATGGCATTCAAAAGCCATGTCGTCCCCTGCAGATTTCCTTTGAAGTGTCCCTTCCATGAAAAACTTGAACAGTTGACGGGTTTACTAGAGAACACAACTGCTAACTAAACCAACTGAAAATCAGGTGTGTGTGTGTGGACAGAGAGAGCTAGCAGAGTGGGTGTGGCAGAAAACAGGTAAGAAAATATTCTGATTATAATGTTCTTTAACGTGCATCTCATTCAGCCATTCACACACACACACACACTGATGACAGTGGCTGCCATGAAAATCGTCCAGCTGATCTATTGGATCATTTTGCCATATTGTTGCCTTGAGTGAAGCCACTGACTTTGTGGCCAGTGAGCTACAGCTTTTGCGAAATGAATTTTCTTCTGTTTTCTTTAAAGCCATTAAACTTAAGCACTGTTGTACCTAAACAGGAGGTGCTGGGAATCGAACCACTGACCCTGCAGTTGGTGGAGATGCTTTAAATGGTATCTACTATAGGATTTACAAACACTTTTAGTGAAGGAACAATATTTTGTGCAGTGAACGTCCTCAGCATCAGAAGCATTAGACTGGGAATCATTTATTCACATTGCTGTGTCTTCAGAGTTTGAAGGTCGAACTAAATTGAATGTGACCAGCGCAGAGCCTTTTAGGGCTACAACTCACCGAGATCTGAATAAAAGCAGAGGCTCTACCTGAGCGTGTCCCCTCACACATAAACACTCGGACGGATACATGCATGAAACACTCGGTCCTCGTTGGATAAAGGGGAGTCAAGAGCCTAATGGTGCATTGCAGGTGTGGTTTCAACAATCCATTTGTCAGGGGAGACGTTCAATTAGTGCTGGGAGCCGTCGGCCCACCTGACCATCTATATGTGTGTTTGTGTTGTCACGGACAGTTCGCTTCAACATGTGTGCAGTTACTTATTAAAAGACTATTTGTATCGTAGCAGAGAGGTCAGCGTGATCCTCACACATTTATTGTCCACGTTTCAAGAGGAATTCTAAACTGTACCCAGAATAAAAGTTTCTATCAACCATCTCGATATTGTTGCAACTCTTATATTACTAATTTGTATAAAAACACAAATAATTTGTAAAAGTAACTTCCGATACAACTAAACTCCAAGTGCGTTTACACTTACACTGTAAGGAATATAATAACAACTAGATGGTTTCTAGTAACTTAAAAATTAGAACAAAATATCTAATCTAGTAATACAACAACCAAGTTGTCTGACATGTTAATAACTAGACTGTGGCTTGGATTAATAGGATGGAGCGGAGGATGCCCTTGTTTTATAAATGCACATAGCATAATCGCACCTGGAGAGACAGGACAGGACCGTGGGAGTCGTGTACTATGACTTTTAAAATGTCCATGTCTGTGTACTTTTCAAATTACGGCTCATTAAAACATTATTCATCTAGTGACTATGTTCTCTGTTGTAGTGAAAAAGTAATGTTTTGGAGACAGGCTCCTTCAAAAAACATCTGTGGCAATTCAATTCACTGCTGTTTACTAAGCAGCACCAAATTAGAACAAAAATAATCTCATATTTCATAGAGCAAATTTACCAGTATTTGGTTCGTCAAAAAAATCCCCCTAACAAATGCTGACAATCCTTTGTATAAAAGGCAGGAATAAAAGTAGTACAAGATTACAGAGAGCTCATCAGAGAAACCAGGAACATCCAATGTCCGCTTTGCACGGCTGCAAATAAAAAGGTACAGTAGGAATTTAAGTTTCAAGTGGACAACAAACTCTTGGAGCTGTGAAGACGTGTTGTATGGAGGTATAAGACAGGAACCACTGGACCTAGTCCACTTTGAGAGTGAGCCAGACAGACGAGACTGGGCACAGCATTTATTTTTCCAGCTCGTTTGTTAACATGCTAAACCATTGACGCTAATGATAAAATTTCATCTATCCGTTCATTTCCCAGACCTAAAATAAATACATTTGCAACGTATTTGTGACCTATAACATATGAGTGTTGGTTGAGTCTGTAGTCATGTTGTTTCTCTGCCACACCGACCATTTGACCAACAACAAGTGGTGGAAAATGGACCAAACGATGACACAATGACTCAAGGAGGTTGTTTTTCTCTGTGTGTCTTTTTTCTCTCTCTCCCTTTTCAGGCTCCTCTTCCCTTCACTGTCCTTCCAAGTCCAGCTTGGTAAGCGAGTGTTTTGGCGTGGGTACTTCCAGCACAAACAACCTTCCCAGAAGCACTTGAAGCTGAAATAGCAGACTGGAAGAAACACACTTTCACCAACTTCATGCTCTGCCGTTTTGGCAGATAAAGAAACAGTGAGTGAGCAGATAGGAGGACGGATGGGTGGAAAGTCTGCCGTGTCTATTTCAGCTGAGGGGATTTTAATGAGCATTCAGCGCAGGCCTCCTCAACAAGAGATGAGGGGATGAGACGACGAGAGAAAAAGTAGAGAAGAGGAGGCATGTCAGTTGAAATGCTGATGATGAGAGGGACTGGTCAAGCAGAGAAGACATGACAGGGCAACGAGAGGGCGTCAGGGGATGGAG
This sequence comes from Channa striata, assembly GCA_033026295.1. Taxonomy (NCBI): domain Eukaryota; kingdom Metazoa; phylum Chordata; class Actinopteri; order Anabantiformes; family Channidae; genus Channa; species Channa striata. The sequence goes on from CM065173.1 coordinate 28,183,169, forward strand.
AGATTTTGACTTCTCCGCTCCTCTGTTGCTTCTATTTCACACCTTTATGTCTTATGAGTAGACCACAAAAGGGTAGAAGGAACACAAACATGTAAAATAAATAATTATTTATAAAAAATTATCAATATAATAATTTACAATGTATATAGCTTATGAACATGTCTCCCAGTTGAGCCACCTCGATGTGTTCCTTCCTTCAAACAGCCATATTCAGAAAACGCTCTGTCCCGGCAGAAAAGGCAAGCAACTGCTGGGGGCCCCAGCTCAGTAGGGGGCACAGAGGGCTGACACAAGTTACTATGTACAGCACAAAGTTTGCAATGACAATCATTAATTTCATGTTCATTGTTACGCTGATGACACGCAGTTATATCTATCTATGAAACCTGTTGAAACAAATCCATTAATCAAACTACAAGCATGTTTTAAAGACATAAGGGACTGGATGACGTATAATGTTCTTCTTCTAAACTCAGATAAAAGTTTTTGTGTTTGGGCCTAATAGTCTAAGAAACATATTTTCTAACCCTATCGTACTTTAGATGACATAACTCTTGCCCCCAGTAGTACTGCAAGGAATGTCGGAGTCATTTTTGACCAGGATTTGTCATTTACCTCAAACATAAAACAAATCTCTACAACAGCCTTCTTCCACCTATGGACCATTGACAAAATTAGGAGCATCCTATCCCAAAGCGATGCTGAAAAACTGGTCCATGCATTCTTTACTTCTAGATTATTAGACTATTGTAATTCTCTACTTTCAGACTGCCCCAGTAACTTTCAATTAATCCAAAATGCTGCAGCAAGATTGATGACTGGGATTGGTAAGAGAGATCATATTTCACCTTCATTAGCTTCTCTCCATTGGCTTCGCATTAAATGTAGAATAGAATTTAAAACCTTTATTCTTACCTATAAAGCTCAATCCTATCTCAAAGATCTCCTAGTACCAGATCATCCTAATAGACCACTTTAGTCTCAGAATGCAGGCCGTTTCAGTCCATATTCGGGAAGCAGACACCCTCTCTACTTTTAAGACTAGGCTCGAAACATCATAGTTAGTTCTAGTCCTGCTGCTACAGGCTTAGACTGCTGGGGGACCAACCCCTGATGCTCTCTTCCGTCCCTTCACCCACCCTGAGCCTGGTTGTGCTGTAGATTTCTTCCGGTAAAGGGAGTTTTTCTCTCCACTGTTGCCTATAGCTGCTTAAGGGGGATTTGTTGGGTTTTCTCTAAATGTTTGAAAAGTCTGGAATTTTTTAGGGAAAGATCCTTGAGATTACTTTGTTGTAAATTGGCGACGTATAAATAAAGTTGAATTGAGCTAACAGTCGCTGACCTCCCTATGAGGGGCCTGACTGTGCAAATAGCACATTGCTCAGTAAAAACAAACAGGTTTAATGAAACCAGGAAAACCAGCTGATGAAAATGAAGATGACTTATTCTTCTTGGGAAGCATAAATAGGAACAGGAGTAAAAAAAAAAAAGCAAGATAGTGGTAAAAGCAAGCTGTATCTGACTAAGCTAACTGTCAAGCTATGTGCAGTGTGGTGGGGTGGGTATTTTTTTCACCCCAGATTATTTCATATCTTGAGCGTAGCAGTTGAACGACTCATTTTTGACGCCACTGGCCCTACAGTGGGAAAAACGGCGAGAGACTGTGAAAGTTTTGCCCCGAACATTTCCATCAGTAACAAGTACTGGAGCTCCTCCGTGCCGCTTAGCTGTTTTTCTATCCACGCAGCCCCAGCTGATCAGAGAATCCTGACTGTCAGCATCACACAAAATGAAGCCACATGGCCACTACAGTCATTTGGGTGTATCTTTTATATCAGTGTATGGTAGGTTCTTGTAATGTGGTGCTTGAAGTCTTGCGTTCACTTTTAGGTGTTTTTACCTCTCGCTTCCTCACTGACAAAAGAGTTTTGGAAGTTTGACTTCGGCTCCATTTTTTTTTGGCTTGTTCTGAATAAGAACAGCTGTGTGCCACTTGCATGATTTCCGCCTGCTCTTCATCTGAACGCCCTGCGCTGCCTCCACCCGCCGCCTTCTTTGTCACCATCTATTCAGACATGAGCCGAGCTGTCCCGCCCCTTCGCCAGCATTCACCTTTTTACTGACATGTCCTGTTCTCCTCCCCTTCCTCCGTTTCTTCATCTGCCTCCTCCTTCTCCTCCTCCTTCTCCGGTGTTCAGATGTACAGCCAGTCTGTAACTTATGTCTTACGAATGACTAAATCTCTGACATCACACATTGCTGAATGAATGGGGAAATATAGGGCAGTGGAGGAGTGAGGCATTCATCCAAGAGCTTTCACCCTCCGGCGCAGTGTACGCACTTGTGTAAGAACTTTCTCTTCTGCCAAAAGTGAAAAGATAATAATAAATTAATAAAAACAGCCATCAACTTTAATGAATAACCATTGGTGAATGCATTGAGGCTCAAAAAAAGTACAAAAGTTGGTTATAGAGCTGCAACATTATTGGTCCGGTATCATTAGATCCAAAATGCTTGTTTGTTTCTCAACGTGATCATGCTTCAGTTACCCAAACATGGTGAACGCGTCTTAAATCTAAGTGTTTCTGTGAATCTATTTAGTGAGAACAAGACCAAGTCTGTACTACAGCTCCCCATTCATTGTCGATGGAGGACGCCCGTGCTGCGGAGTACCACATGCTAAGCCCAGCCCTACAGCCGTTTGAGAACAGTTTGATTCCAGCAGAAACTGAAAGAAAAAGTTAGTTTACTACTCAGTGTGGAAGAATTAAAAACTACAACGAGGAAACCGTCACGAGTGACTTCAGCATTTGACAGAAGTTATTGGGACTGCACACACATTAACAAACTCACAGCAACCCACTGACCCGTCCACCGTAATCATTATTCCAAACACACACACGCCACGTTAATCCCCCATTTAATGCACTGATAGAGCCTCAGGGGCCTTAAATACAATTAGCCACGAATGTGAGCTACACATGTGGTAATGGTGGCAGTGTGTCACTGCCAGCTGAGTTAGTGCTGGAAAAATCACAACCAAGTCCAGGCCACAGAAAAAAGAAGTTACGCTCATAACAAGAGAAAGTTGGGCAAAGTCTGGGATTAGATTAGATTAGATTAGATTCAACTTTATTGTCATTACACATGTACAAGTACAAGGCAACGAAATGCAGTTTATGTCTAACCAGAAGTGCAATAAGCAGCAAGTGCAGGATATAGGTTATAAATTACCTCGAGAAAATATGTACACAAGAAATTATGGATCGGGATTAGGGATCGGTTTTACGTTAGTTCAGAGCTCATGGTTTGTAGCTGGTGGAAGCATGAGGTAATTTTATCAGGAGGAGCTTCAGAAATAAGACTCCACAGCAGGTGCTGTGGTTTCCAACAATGTCTCAAATGTATAAATAGTTTACTTCACATTGATTGAAAACACAATCAGACCAAAGCATCAAACAATATTTACCATCTAGTATGTTTCACATTATTTGACAGATGTTGTATAGACCAGTTTTTGCTTTGAAAATTAGCAGATCTCATCCAGCAGAGGTGAAATGGGAATTAATCATCGCTGTGATGTCCAGTGGTCATGAGACAACCAAACCATCGTATTTGTCCATTTTTTTCTAAACTCTGTCTCATAAAAAAAATTTAACAGCAGCAGAAAATGTGCTGAGCAGGAAACCCAAGCAATGGCTTGGTTGCATTCAGAAGCGTATGATTTATTGAATTAGGTGCTACAATTATTAACAGCAGCAGATTCAAAAGCTTCCGGATGGGGGGGTACAAATCTTATGACTGTTACAACAGAATAACAATCCCATCTGTGGTATAAGTTTTCTTTTCTGTGTGAACTTATCACAGTCTTTCCAAAATCTTATCCCAGCTAAACCACGCTGAGGGCCAGCATAAAACCATCAGAAGGATTTTAAATGTATATCAACACTGGATATTAATTTTATTTCGTTCTGGACATATTTTTTACGAATACGTTTATGTAACTTGACTTTGCTGTTCTGATTCTGACTGATGTGATCTGGTTGCTAATACTACGAGGTTTATGCTGACCTGCTCCTCCAGGACGCACCTGAATGAAATCGCATGGAGGACTTTTTTAGAAAAGCAGAGGAACGTTTGATGGCGCTCATGCTCATGTACATTCCAAACTAGAACCACAGGAAGCAAGCTGAGAATGGAGGAAGTTGACGTCAAAGACGTCCACTGAACTTCCTAATGTGCCTAATGACTCACTTCAGCACACATGATGCACTGTTTTTATAGAGCTTATGTTTTCTGGGTAGTTGTACTTTTTTTAAGCAACAAAGTCCCTCGTGATTTTGATAATCAAGGATCCAAATACCTTTGAAAACCTTTTTCTCCTGCATCTGACCATGAAATCTATCAAGTTCACAAATGAACTCACCTGCCAGGCAAAGAGTGAATGAGATGAGTGTTTTCCCTTCTTTATTACTTTCCTGTGAGTGACTTAGCTGAGAAGTGAGTGAGTCAGAAAACAGTATAAAGAAGGAGAGCGGATGGCAAGCAACAAGGGAAGAGAGGCTGAGTTGAAATGACAAGCCCTGAGGATGTGCTTCAGCTCTCTCTACCATGGAGAATAGCAGGGATTGGATTTATGTTGTAGTTGAGGCTTAGAGTCTCGGTAGGGAGCCAAGAGGAGCTAGTCAACTTCCAAAATCACATAGGGTAATTTTTTTTTTTATAATAGTTTGTTCTGAATTGCAAATACATTTTCCAAAAGTGCTCTTTGAAGTTGGCTGTAGTGTTAAGAGACGGGCTGCACTTCACCTCACGGTTTGTACTGTAGGCTTGAGCAGATATTACTGAGTTCGCCTCACGCATTAGGTGGAATCTACCTCTAAGCAGCAGTTCAAAGGCACAGCAGGTTCAATTGCTAAAGCTAATGCTATAAAATAGCAGAGGAAAATAAATCTGAATACTGGGATCGATCAGTTAAACCGTTGGTTTAAACAGTTTCCATCAACCTGAGAGAGAATCTGAGGCAGAAATTCAAGAAGCTAATATCATTCAATCTTCCAGGTAATAAAAGTAAAGGTCTTCACATTGATAACAGAATAACAACTAAAATGCCATTTACATTATGAGCTTTTACTTACATTTCGCACTGCCAAATATTAATAAGGCAAAGCCAATTCATGGGTTTTTGTCAGACATAGCACAGAACGTGACGTTTCTTGCACCTCTGCTTCTCATTCATTCCCACCCACAGACCCACGTTGGCACATTCGCAACAACTAACCGAGGGCAACTGAAACCGTTGGGCTTCGGTCTGTTGCTTAAGGACACTGTGACAGGAGGAGCCAGGGATTGATTCCTCCCGCACCACAGCGGCTTGTTTTGAGGGGCCCTGGTCATCAGGGGGCTACCTGCCCGAGCCTAGATAAAATGGGAGGGTCGCGGCAGGAAGGGCATCTGGTGTAAAAAAAAAAAAAACCCAGAAGGAAGAAGCTGTTCATCTAATGTTAGTTTGTTGCGAAAAAAGAATAAATCAACATGAAGAACAAAAAGTTATGGGAGAAAAAGGAAGTGATATTGGATTTGAAAAAAACAACCAGAGGCATTACACAAACATTGCACACATGTCCTGAAAGAGAACAGGCCAGTAAAGGAAAACATTAGCTGATGACAGAAAAATATTGGAAAACCGTGTTGAAATAATTTTAAATAAGTGCAGAGACGATCCAGAAGGTTCTGGACCGTTTTAGGACAAGTTGAACCTTTATGAAAGTTCTGAAAACACCTGTGATCCACACCACACCAGCTTATCCATGAAGCACGATGGTGATTCTGGAACAGGCTCACTGAACCCGCTTCTACATGCATTGAAGCTGCTGAAGTGGAGAGTGAGGGTAGAAACCTCTGAATATATAGCAAGAAAAGCGCAGGCTAAAGAGAAGGAAGAATTATTGGTCTTAAAACAAAAGCAGAACTGTTGGTGTAGGAGGAGAGATTTGTTGATTTGTTGCTCTCCAGTCCCACAATGTACCTGACTCAGCTCGCTCTACATTCCCCAGGAGAGAGGTTTGTATTACACACACTGTCAGTAATGTGCAGGTCAAGGCCACCGCTCTTCTCTTCTTCCTTACTCCTCATCTGCGCATAGTTATTCTGTGACTTGCTCATGAGTTATGAAAAAAAGACACTTTTTACTGACATACTCAAGCAGGTATTTGAGAAAACAGCCAATGCAGACAACATGACTTCCTTCCAAATACTGCATCTTTTGAGCATGAAAGCTGTTCAGTTTTACATATTTTTGTATTCTTATTTTGTGAATTCAATACATATTTTGTACATTTATACAGGTTTATATTTTTCTTCCTGGAGAATCAACAAAACAACGTGTCAGTTTAACCATACGGGATTTACCACATTAAACACACACTAATCTTAGCTAAAGAGCACATACGGATGGAAAAGGACACTCTACTATTTGACATAATATTCATAAAATTTGACAAAAGACACTCGGATTCAGGTTTCAAACACACACACACACACACACACACACACACGGGGGTGGCTGGCCTTTGTAAGTGGCCTGTGTCAAGAGGAGCTGATTAGATATAATAGAGTCCTATGGGCTGCACAGCATCGCTGTGATATAGTGGATGAGGCTGTCAGTTTGACAGACAGCTTATGGTACCGTGGCTGGATGGCTGCAGAGAGGAGGAGAGGTGGAAAGAGGAGGAGGCACAGGCACAGGAAGAGAGTGATGGATGCTCCCCCTCTCTGGGCCATAAGGAATGAGTGATCCCCACATATCCATCAACTGATGCAAGCGAAGGATGGATGAGAGGCGAGAGAAACTGCACACACAGACAGGCACATCCGTTCCTGGCCGGGCCTTTCCCACCCAGCCGGGGTGAGGCTGAGGGGTAAATCTGCTGCACCTTATATTGCTGATTGCCCTTTGACAAGATAAAGAGCTTGGAGGCCCGGGGAGATATCCTGGGCTGTCCCTGGGCCAATCACAGAGCAGACAGCGGGCGTAAATCATACACATATGCTAACTGGCAGCGCTGTTTTGATGGATTTATGCTCATACACACACGTACACACTAAGCCATGATGAAATACCCTGCAAAAGAACAGATACCATCCACCTAAATGATCATGTAAAAATAACTAGGTTGTATGAGAATCCATAGTTATCTGAAGTCTGTCAACTGTCAAACAGTGAAAGAAGACAGTAAATCACTGAAGCATTTTATTGTACAACTGATCTAAAAGATTTCCTGCTAAGCCCTTAAAAGAAGAAAGTTCAATCTCTGAAGAATTCTGTCAGTGTAGAAGAAGTAACTCTCCATAAGTTTATTTGGAGACACTGGGGGGCACATGGATCCAGACTAAAGGGGGGGGGGGGGTGTCATATGAAGTAAAAACATGAAGGAGGACATGAACAGAAGAAACTGGCAAAGTGGTGAGGTCAGTGACTTACAGGCTCCCGTTTATCACAAACACGAGATTTGCAACCAAAACCTCTACTTTTAAATGAAAATCATGACTCAACGTCAAGTTTACTTAGATAGACAAGTTGCCCTGGTCGGGCATTTTACGCAAGTAAGTGTAGTTATGGGGTATCATGCGATATCTCACAATTTTTGAATACGTTGTTTGGAAAACTGAAGCTAAACTCATTTAAAAGGGTTTTCTATGCTTTGAGGCAATAAAAGTGAAAGCCTGGTTGCTATTTATTAAGTATAACTGCAAAATACTAACACAGTAGATGTTTTTACTATTGTCATCTTTTTAATCCATAACTCCCCAAAGTTTGCTTAATGTTATCAAGTATCAACAAATATGTATCCATAAGTACTGTGGAGGTACATCCCTCACAGTACAAGCTCCCTGGACTCAGCCTGTAAGTCCCAGGCTGTAGTCTAAAGCATTTCCATACCATCAAATAAAAACACATATTTTGAACATTTGTCTTATGTTTACCATTTGATCTTAAACCCAAAAGTTATCAATGTCAATCAAAAACAAATTACCATGAATTGCCCTTACAGAAATAATACAAAAATAACTCAAAGGTTTCTCGCGGTAGTACTAGAGGCTAAGGCTAAGCCAACTATAGTCATTCTGTGATTAGATAGTGTTTAAGATGATGAGGGTCAAATGCAAAAACCATTTTGTAAAGCTTACGTGTTGTATGTGCAAACATATAGCAGGTTCGCTAACACTAGTTCCTGATGCTTGTTTGTCTCTTGTCATACAACCCAACGAACTCCGAAATAAAACGGCAGTTGACTGGATCCTATTTGATTCTATTCAATCAATGTGATTTTATCACATCAGATAACTACCGATGCTATAATGATGTAAGCACGACTAAGAATCTGGGAATTTTAGATTTGAGGGTCAAATTTTCCTCTTTGATCAAGTGAGCAACACTGTTGCTTTCCTCAGAAAACCTGGAAAAAGATTTTTATTTTCCTTAGGAAATGTGAATGACTTAAAAAATGGCATCACTTTGTTTTTGAGTCAACACAGGCAAAAGAATTAAACATGTATATGAAGAAATTCTTTCTATTTCAGTGGACTTTAATCTAAGTGCAGTTTATCCACTGTAATGATAAAGTGTAAGTGGGACTGTAAAGTCCCATTTTACACGCAGTGCAGCCCCAGCTGAAGTGCATAGACAAGTAACAACGTTATGCATGTAATAACTAGATATAACACGTTTATTGTTAATGAGAACAAAGATCAGTCTCTGAGGTTTATGAGTCAGTATTGAATTGTTCAAAGCTGTAGAGCCACAGTTATCAGCACATGCTACATGTATCTGTGAACCCGGGTGCATGGAGGATTTAAACAAAGCCTGCAAACTGAGATTCATCGAAAAAATAAGGATTACAGCAAACGAAGCTAGGTTATAAAATATCTAAACATCCAAGAGAAAGCGAGGAGAAGATGGTCATAGTTGTTATTATAATGAAAATTCGAGGCATGTGCAAACCTGGCATTGAATTCCACTCCTACCTCAACACAATGACAAAAGGTGAGCACCTCCATAATGTCTTTGTGAGTCTGTTCTGTACAAATGGTTTCGAAAGAAAGAGCTGCAGCGCAAAGATCTTCATGTTCATTGCTGAAATGACATCAAACAAAAAGGAAGAACACACAGAAAATGGCACTTTTCTTACGCCAGTGTCAAACTCCCAAAGCAATTCCCTAAAATTGACTCTGTAAAATAAAATCATATAATGTCGGTATACTTACATGTATTTGACACTTCCTCTTTCTGTCACACAGTGCCGCTGGGGCTGGCTGTGTGTTCTGCTGATTCTCCCCACAGCTCCTCCTCTTCCATTCAGCGTGGATTAGCAGAAGAAGCTCCATGACATAAGCTAGAGACAGTAGGTTGGGCAGAGTGTGTGAGTGTGTGTGTGTGCGTGTGCGTGTGCGTGTGCGTGTGCGTGTGCGTGTGCGTGCGCTTTATAGGGGTTTTGTGTGCGAGATCCTTTTCACCACACAATGGAGCCTTGGCACTGAGGGCCCAAACGTGCTGGCTGCCGAGGATCAGAGATGACGTAACTGCGAGGCACATGGAGCACGAATCCAGCTTAAGACCGCTCAGAGTGACGGACAAATAGGGCGACGGGACACGAGAGCAACACTGAAAGTCGAAAATGAATAAAAATGTTGTGGGAGTTTTAACGCCTCTGTTCTTTTTGATTCTTGTAGGCTACGACCTGCAGTGATGCTTCAACGTTAATGTTCGTGAAATGTTTGACATGTTTACATTTTATCTTTCAACTGTAACTCACTGACCATAACTCTATTTTTACCTCTGTACATTCTTGCAGACTTTGCAGAAATCCTGTCCGATTTACTCACATGTTTCTGGGGTCACATGCTTTTCCGTCAGCTGGCTACTGCAAATGACTTTAACTACTGCAACAGAAAAAGCAAAGCTGATTCCATCTGTGGATGCAACTAACGCGTCCTTCATTATTAACTATATTAATATTTGCAGTGGCTGACTAAAAGTCTAAAAGCTGACTAAAATGTTTTCCTGCCAAGCTTCCAAAAAGTCATTAATTTAAATATCATCAATGTGATTTTTAAGCTCTTAATATTAATGCTCCACATGATTTTGTTGTTGAAAAAGAAAATAGCCACAAACACACTGTTTTATTTCCACATCTATAGAGTGATTTTTTTTAAGATATAGCTTTGAAGCTGGTGCTGACCTGATGCAGGGAAAGACAATCTCCCTAATATGATCACTGAACCACTCAAGACAGGGAAACAGGTAGCAAATTACACAATAGATTTCCTTTTCGATTTCCATTTAGACTGGTTTGGTGCCTCATTATAGGATGCAAAATGGGCTCCTTTTTCTCGGTGCTGCGAGTCCTACTGAGGGCTTAGAAACACCTTTGGAGATTTATGGGGCTTACTTTGAAATCTTGAGTCATTTATGCAAATCCCAGGCCATTTGTTTGGTCTCATGTCACTACTCTGATCCCTGATTTCTGGAGGTTATAATCCCAATGTCTTATTTTTCAAATCTATTTTAGATATATTTGGCGCACCATTAAATACTTTGCAACTTGTATGTGAACGTAGGCTGCAGACATCGAGCTCCTACATGTTCCTGCACCTCTTCCTGTGCACATCTTTGGCAAAAACACTGCCATGTTGTTTTTGGAGAGCGATGGCTTCACCTGTGGTGTCCTGCCATGGAAACTATAGCTGTTCTGTGTTTTATCTTTGGTTGACTCATGAACATGCAGCATGGCCACAGAACCACATCTTCTCCATTTAGAGACAGTATGTCTAACTGTGGACTGATGAATCCATATAAAGTCTTTGATCTGACTTTGTAACCCTTTGTACAGCAGCTACATGCAAATCAGAAACTCTCGTTGAAGGTCTGTGAGATCTCTTTTTTGCAAAGCTCGGCTCACATCAGCTGGTGCTGCGTGTGAATAGCAAACTGACACTGAGGGTTTCAGAAATAATGGTTGTTCTAAATCACACCTCGTTTCTTGCTGCATTTCTTGGACTCACCTGACTTACTTGGACTCAGGATTGTCCACCATCACTTTATATGTTTTATGAGTGTATTTATAAAAACATGAAATCAGGCTGTTTGTGTTTCATCAGATTAGATTCATCAGCTTTGTCAATGTTTTTGACATTAGCGAAGATAATTTCACAAACCTAGCCACAGGGGTTGCAAGCCAGTAACTTCTGTGCCGGTCCCAAGCCCGGATGAATAGAGAGGGTTGCGTCAGGAAGGGCATCCGGCGTAAAACTTGCCAAGTACAACCATGCGAGTCATCCATACCACTTTCATACCGGATTGGTCGAGGCCCGGGTTAACAACGACCGCCAGACAGAATACATGTGTGTAAACGAGAGGGAGCAAGGTAGAAGCGTGAGGTTACAGGGGGCTGAGGTGAAGAAGGTGCAGGAGTTTAAGTACTTGGGGTCAACAGTTCAGTGTGATGGGAAGTGTGGAAAAGAGGTGATGAAGCGAGTGCAGGCGGGTTGGAGTGGGTGGAGGAAAGTGTCAGGAGTGTTGTGTGACAGAAGAGTGTCAGCAAGACTCAAAGGAAAGGTGTACAGGACAGTGGTGAGACCAGCTCTGCTCTATGGGTTAGAGACAGTAGCAGTGAGAAAGAGACAAGAGGCAGAGATGGAAGCAGCAGAGATGAAGATGTTGAGGTTCTCATTAGGAGTGACAAGGTTGGACAGAATTAGGAACGAGTTCATCAGAGGGACAGCGCACGTTGCCTGTGTTAGCAACAAAGTCAGAGAGGCCAGACTGAGATGGTTTGGACATGTGCAGAGGAGGGATAGTGATTATATTGGTAGAAGGATGTTGGAGATGGAGCTGCCAGGCAAGAGGGCGAGAAGATGACCAAGGAGGAGATATATGGATGTTCTAACAGAGGACATGAGGTTAGCTGGTGTCAGAGAGGAAGATGCCCAGGATAGAGTAAAGTGGAAAAGGATGATTCGCTGTGGCGACCCCTGATGGGAAAAGCCCAAAGAGAAGTAGTAGTAGTAGAAGATACTTTCACACTTGACCAATTTATGCAGAAAACCAAAACGTTGCAAATACTGTCATTATTTTGTGTGCATTTATGTCCAATAAATAATTGTAAATAATTTATTGTGTGTTATATTAATATAATTATATATAACAGGAATATGATGTATGTTAAAAGTAAAAATGTCATTTATTTTTGCATGTTTTCAGAAGGCAAAACAAGCTTTTCTGAAAGTGCCTGAGGGTACAACTTAAATGAGAACAAATCAGTAAAGTAAGAGAAGAGGTGGAAGGTACAGAAACTGGGGAGCGAGTGTCGGGCAGATCAGGGAACCCCAACACCTTGTATTTCTTCCTGTCTTTCTCCCCCAGTAACGAGCACTTTCCATGTTTTCTCAGAGAGTCAACTCCCAGTCCGCCACCAGCTGAGCTAGGCTCTGTGGGGGACACAGAGGCCGGGGGGACAGAGGGGAGAGCAGCCTGGGCACGAGCCCAGCACACTTTTCTAATGGAGGTGATTATGTTTAATGCTGCTTTACATTAGCTAATCATCTTTAGCTGGGCTCAAACGCACGCATGTGTGTGTATGGTGTTGTGTATTTTCAGGCACGTTTTAGGTGTATGCGTATGTCTTGAAGCTGTCTGGAAGGTGGATATCATGGCCACTTAGCTTAATGTCTGTCAGCTACACTTTCTCACAACGAGCAGTTCACACTCATGAGCTAAAATGTCTTTTCAGGCATTTTTGTCCGCTCTTTCCTCTTCGCACCGACCGCTCCGTGACAACGGTTCTGCTGCACATCCCTGCCGTGCACAATGCTCGAACCCAGACCAAACGGACCCTATGTACAGTACAGTGTTCATTTGCCACTTGGGTTTTTTTCTTCCTCTCTTTTGACTCTTGCTTTTGCTCTCAGTCTATTTTATGAACAAAGCGCTTCTCAAGAGGACGCTATCTTCATTCTCTGTCTTGTCCCATGCGAGGGCGGCTGAAGTCCACTCCCTGACTGAACTATTGCTCTTTGAAGAACTCGGATGCTGCTTAACATGTTGCTTTGCATAATGACTTTCCACTCATCTCTTCCTCCCTAAGCATCCATACTTGACTTTCTGTCCACATGTCTGCAACTGCACAAGCTGAAATTGTTGAAGACAGTGACCCAGAGTTTTTGGTAAATTTTACAGAGAAGCAAGAAACCAACAAAGCGTGCAGCATCACATCTGCCCCTTGCTTTTTACTGTGGGTATGTTAATTTTCACAAGCTAACGTTGTCCCATCGGCAGACAAGATTTTCTGCAAAACTATCCTCAGTGAAACCAATAAGTCATGAAGGTATTTCTGTGTTTTCCAAAAGCTGCACTGACTCATTAGTACGACTCTGGTTTTGGACATTAAAATCACAGGAAACATTTTGCAAAACAGGAGCTATGAAGACCATCTCACTAGGATCAACAGATTTCAGTTGTCATTTCAATCATTTCCAATTCTGGTCACTGAAACCTGGGAATCTGACCTGTGCACACAGACACTGAGCCACGTCATGCTAATTCCCCTTAACTTACACTGTATTCTTCAAGTGATGCCTCACATTTGACTCTTATCTTTGCCATTGTTGCGAATCCTTTTGACCCATTTCCAAGCAAACTTTGAAGTTTCAGGGTTTTAGCTTGCTGATCAGATGCTTTGCGGAATATCATGAGAATTCCAGTAGTAAGTGTAGTTGCATGCAGCACATTTCATCTGTTTCTTTTCTAAAATCCTTTGACATTTTCAGTGGGCTGACTAAGTCAAAGCCTGGGCCTCTTCTCTTCATTTTAATGAGCACCTTGAACTGTCTTTCTACCACCTCCTCTATCTTCACTTTTATTTGTTGGTTCTTAATGTCGGTGGCTCCAAAAATTGTCTTATCCTCATGTACTTTCTCTGTTGCTGCTGAACCAATTACAGCATTTTCCCACATTTTCACTCTACAGTTACAGTACAGTAATTCCCCCCCACACGTTTGCACACTGACCCTCCATTTGCATTTGTTGTGAATCTGAGCAGTGGGTTGGTGGTGTTCTCCTTTTCAGTCTTGTGAGTCCTAAGCATTCTTGGAAAAAGGATACGTCAGGGAAGTCTTCAGTGTACAAGTGCTATGGATGAACTGAATACATTTAAGTCATCAAAGTGAACGGAATATTGACTCAGATTGTACTGTATCTTAGTTCAGTCTCTTAAACAGTCACTTTTTGGTCCTCTTGCATTTGCCAAAGAAAATAACAGTTTTATTATCCAGATAGGAAAGAAACAACAATGTTGCTCACCCACTGAATAAGGACATTTTCTCCTAGGGAAGTATATTTGTGAAGAAATGAAAAAAGAAAATGTTTTGTGCAAAATTAAATAAAATAAACTCACATTTGACGAATACGATTTTGGAAAGGACTTTTATATTGCCTCTTGATTTAGCTAAAAAAAAATAAATCATGTTCAGACGTGTTCACCAAAAGGAAAAAATGAAAGCATGTTTGTGTGTACAAACCAGTTTAGTTTGATTGCGTCTTTTAAACGACTGTTTTTTACAAGTTACTCACACATAATTAGTGCAAAGCTACAAAAACGCTCCAGTCCTGAAACAAGAGACTTAAAGTTCCCCATCAACTATGTGTGACGGTCCAGCTCCACATTACCAAACAAGGGAGAACATGTCAGTATTTTATTCTGGGAAACATCTGCCTTGACGAGATGAGCTTTCCATTACTATCACTATAATATGGTCCATTTAGCATCATTATTACATAAATGATCACCTCATGTCCACATCCCTGATCTCAGTTTTATTTATTTGTGAGTGTTAATGAGTTTGATTTTATTCTATTCACAAACTCTAGAACGTGATGAACGACACTAAAAGACCTCAATCCTCTCGGAGGAATGCTGAGGGAAAAAAAAGACATTTCCTTTGCTCAGTCCAAGGTTTGTTTTACAAAGTAAATGTCTTCTATTGGGAAATTCTAAAGTCAAAAAAAGCCTCATTTGAACCGCGGTTTCCTTTGACTAAACACAACCTGCAGTTTCCATAGAGAGGGGAGAGAAGATGGGTCCTTGCTTCATCCTTTGAGTCGAACTATGAAACAGCTTGTCGGCTTTGCATCCCAGTTTGCTTAAATCCGAACAGAAACATTGCATTTGCCACAATATTCCTACTTAATTATACCTCCACAAATACTAATTCTGGTTCATAACAAAAACAACACAGCGCCAAAGCATGTCCACACTTTTAAGGTCCTTTAACAGTTTCACATGATTGGAACATCCCCTAAATTTATTCCTTAATGATTTTAAAAATGAAATTTGATATTTAAAAAAAATTAAATGGTGCACAATGGTGTACAGGTCATTTGTAGTATTACAATAAGTGTCAGCATTATTATATTGTGAATATCTGGCCCTTCTAATGAAGTGGTCGTGAGAATAAACCACTTGTGTGTTTTTTTTATATCACTTATTTGATGTAAATGATCTTTAACATTTAATGGAAAACCAGACAAAAGACATGTTTGATTTGAGGCTATGAAATGAATCCTACCATCTTCCTCTAGTGTATCTTGAGTGGATGGACCACACAGCCTAAGCAGTGTGGCAGCCAAACAAGTCTCAGCCAGAGCTCCAGCAAATCAGCAGTTACAAGGAATGGCAGGTAAAAAGACAGCCTAACGTCGCCTGAACCCTGGACAACACCCACCTAAAGCCTTTACCATCTTTTAAAACACAGAAGTAACATCTTGTCCTACTGTGTTACATTTGTACGACAGCAATTACAATTGTTGGCAAAGGAGCACAACTTCAAAAGGCTTTTTAAGGGTTAAAACTGGGTTTCAGGGTCAGGGTTAGAAGGAGGTTTTGGTTAGGGTTAGGGGGAGGGGCTAGGGGTTCTTTTATGTCAACGAGTGTCCTCACAAGTAAAGGGACACCACATTTAAAAGGGACAATATTGTCTTGGAACTCATTTTCTGAAAATGTAATTTCACAATTGTGCCATCAGAAATCATACTTAAATAGCAGAGGATAATGTTTGTTATGTTAAAATAATTCATACTGTCTACAATCCCAACACAGATGCTAAAGTTAGCACAGAATCCTTTCTTCTCACGTTTGCTTAGTTGTCAGCCGGCGGCCTGGATTTGGTCCGTCGATGGCACAGAACTCCCAGTCAAAACTCACTCTGACACACCACTCCACTAGGTGACATGTTCCTTTATTCCGAAAACCACAATCCTTGTTCACACATTCTCTGTAATTCCACCTTAAATGTCACACATGGGCAGTTCAACGGCTACAATAAAAGTACCGAACTGAAGCACATATTGCAGTGTTTGTTAAAAATAGAAAGGTCAGCAGTCTAAGAATAAAGAAATGTGTCACCCACTGGAGATGTTAATCTGGCTGACGTCTTTTTAATTGTTTTCCGCCGACCAAGGAGGCATTAATGGTCAAACGGACAACTAAACAAACATGGGTAGTAAAGATCCAGTGTTGACTTTATCCGATTAATGTCGAAAATGAGTGACGTCATCAGCAGCACATCCCTACATTACACGTGATAAATTCATTACAAACTAACAGAACACATGCACCACCGGTCAGTGCCTAACAGGCACGACAATTCATATACACGACCAAAAGTGTTCTCCACTCCGTTATTAGTGGGTTAGTGTCGTATTGTGGCACTGATCCAGACATTTTACGCTTGTCTCTACCACGTCACACTGGGAACAGGAGTCACCTTTGATAAACAGGAGACTCTGGTCACATTCATGCTTGATTATATGACGAAGTGGAATAAAAGTGACCTCTGTGGAAAAATTACCTGGGTGAAATGCAGGGCACTCCAGGGGCAATATTTGTCCTCTCATTTTTAATTTTGCTGGCATGTTATGAACCTTTTATGAAAAGGCAAAATTAATTCAGCCAAACCACCTTCAGTGTGTGTGAACTACAGAGGTACACTAACAAAGTTGTTTCCGCTCGATGCTTTTATTGATTGTTGCACTTAACTCGGCTCTAGCTTATAACTTTTTGTCGCAAGTTAAAACTAGGAGAGAGTTTTTGTCAGCGAACCCAGCTCTGCTGTGTACAGAATCTGTTTTTAATATTAGCATTATTCATAACGGTGGCTCGGACGGAACAAGATAATTATCGCCAAACTACTTAATTAATGATGGTGACAGAGTGAAACTACCCCTAAGGTGTGACAAAATTGTTAAGAGTCATGCCAGTAAAGCACCATCTGTTCATGCCCGTGGACTCTTCAAGGTGAGGTCACGCTGGATTTTATTAACAGAAATGTATTGTCCTGGCACAAAGCAGGTGGGCTAGGAAAGGTAGCACTCTAAGCAGAACCTGTTGCAGTTTCATCCATTAAAATATTGCACTGCTTATCAGTCAATCTCGTGTGTGACATAGAGAACTGTTCAGAACCACCATGCATCTCTATAAGAGGAAGCACGAGTGCCCACAAAAACACAGGGAAACCTTTATTTTTCTTTTCAACTAACTTTTAACAAAAAGTTGGGGCTATTGCTTTAAACAAATTTGGATTTAAGTGTAAGAAATGTAAATGTATTATGACACACTGGCTGCAGAGAAAGAATCTAATGTGCCCCAAAGAACAAACTGACCTTTGACCTTTCTGCAAGAGGAGGGAGAGCAGACAAACCCCCCCCCCCATGGACCGAGGACCCCTGACTATTACTGGTAATTACCCACACTCCTGCTCTTATCAGATTTAACTCGAGTTGAACTCAGAAATGTTATCACCCAAGTCAGAATCTAATGCTACTCCCTTCTGTTGACGTAAGTCAGAGACATTCTGAAACTCTTGCCTCACCTTCCACTGCTGAAAGTCTTCTTGGACCATCAGCAACTGCCAAGTAGGTAAAACTGAATTCCATGTTGAACTCTATGTGCAGCTGATATCCTAAGACACATGTCAAGTTCTGTTTCTGAAATTCAATTGTAAATTAGTTTGGAACTTTTTATCAGTGATCTAAATTTAATTTGTCAGGGTTGCTGTTAGTACAAGGATTAGTGCTAATATCTGTTAACTGTCCAGTGATGTGTTGCCTCTGTGGTGATGGAGGACAGACCAGTCATCTAGAGGACAGCCGGCCTTTGATAAACTATTTATTTGCCCTAGTTCATGGATCCACTGTTTTTTTTAACACCTTGATCATCTCTTATAACTCGAGAGCTTAAAAAAAGGTAAATCATTGATAAGTGGATGTGCACGGCATTATTTTGATGCTCTGGTGCAAGGCCACTTCAATGCTTTGTCTTTTATCGACAGTCTCACGGTCATAGTTTTAATCTAATAGCACCTGACGGGTTTCCACTGGTTACACAGGAGTGCAGCTGGTCGGTGAAGCAGTTCTGGTGGAGTCGCTAAAACTGCCACACTGCAACTTCCACACGATTCGTGTGACCCGCTTGTCAAATTAAAAAAAACTTTAAAAAGAAGGCAGCTATAAAACTGAAAATACACTTTTTTAAGTCACAAAACCTGTGATTATTTTTTTTTGTTGGTTTAAACATAGACATGTATGTTTTATATTGGTTCTATATTTTATGTGTGGTTAGGTCAAATGGTTTTGCCAGAGAAAGTTTCACAGCTTCATGTATGAATAGAGGACAACTGAAGAGAGCTCCTTCAATGGAAGCACCAACACCGTGGGAATAGTTTTCTGCACGTTCCCACTAACAATCGTTGTCTGTGTGCTACACAAGTTCTACCGACACTACATTTAAACTGTGATTCCTTTTAACTGTGGGCATAGTGGTATCATTGATGACACATAACTATTCCCCTCGTGTTGATAATATCAAATGCAGGATGAGCAAATATTCTTTCTGCTAAATAAGAGTAAGTCACAAGTCGGTGTGTATGAAGTCATCGTCAGCTCAGCAACAGTGCAGAGAAAAAAGCAGGCTCGGGGTGGGCGGCCATCTTACTTGATCGGTTGGGCTGATTGGTCAGCGTTTTCTTTTTGAATTTGTTGTCCACTTGTTTGATGTTTAACGGAGAGAAGATCATGTGGTAACATGAGGCTAACAGTGCGTTTCCCTAATGCAATGTCTTTGAATCCATTTTTCCTAATGTAAATTATACAAGGTTGTTTAAAAAAAACTTATTATTATATGTAATATGAAAATATATGGATGTGCTAACAGAGGACATGAGGTTGCCTGATGTCAGAGTGGAAGATGCCCAGGATAGAGTGAGGTGGAAACGGATGATTCGCTGTGGCGATGATGGGAAAAGCCCAAAGAGAAGTAGTCTTTCTGCACATCTTTCATTTACTGCACAGCTACATTTACATTTCGTCCTTTGGCAAACAAATCTGCTGAGATGTTATAAATCATCTCTGTGACAAAAATTCAGAAATTCATGTGTATATTCTGAATTCATACTGAATCTTGAGTGCAGGATGACATTTGATTGGAGCTCAAATGAGGGATTTTTTAGGAGAGGCACAAAATTAAATGAAGCTTCCAAAGTGAAAGAAGTTGAGTTCTGTTCACGTTTCCTGTTTGGTGAGATGCATCAGCGCTTGATGGAAGCCGTTTATGGGACTGTTAACTCTGTCTGCCAAACAATGAGTCCTCCCTAATTTACAGACACACTGCGGTCAAATCTCTCTGTGTCTTTGTTTATATTTCCCAAGCCGTCTCACTCGGGGACTCACGCCCCCCCAGCACACACCACCATCCACCCCCCACCCCCCCAACATGGTGCCACATTCCCAGCTGTGTGCACTGACGACCGTTAGATCCCGACGGTGTGTGTTTGTGTTTGGAGGTAAAAATAGATCCTCTTAGCAGGCGGAATTGATTAATTGCATGTCGAGGCCCAAAGAGTGGCATTTGGAGAGGCCACTGCTGGAAGAGAAAAGAGCCATTAAGATTTTGCTTTCATGTTCATTGACTCACTAACACTTTCGTGTCACGTTCACACACACACACACACACACACACACACACACACACTTTGCGTGAAGATTCCTTCCACAACAGCAGCTTCAGATTCAATAGCAAAGGAGAAATCACAGATGAGTGTACACATTCTCTCTCTCTCTCTCACACACACACACACACACACACACAATGTAATCGAGATGCCTGGCAACTGCAGTACTGAGAGGTTTGGAGAGGGAGAATAAAAGAAGCCACCTGCCTCAATTAGTTTGAGGACAGAGGGATAGAAGGAGGGAGGCAATGAGTGTGTGTGGAAGAGATGAAAAGACAGCGAGAGAGTGGGTGGAGGGAGCTGGAGGGAGACCGAGATTGAGTGAGAGAGTTCCAGCGGAACAGCGAGCGAGATGGGAGTGGAGGTAAAGAGAGATGTTTGTGGGTGGGAGAGAGCGTGCACAGGGAGCGGCTGATTGGTGCTTTTGAAGGCCGATACTGATGCCTGGAAGATTTGGAGCAAAGCTGCTGATTTTCAGGAGTCTGATGCTCATACTGAATACATGAGAGGAAACCAAATCACCTTGCTAACAGAAAAAGATGAATTAACCCAGAGAAACCGTCAATATCGTGTAAAAAAAAAAAAAAAACTCTGGATTTACCTGGAAGTTGATTGTCTTGAACAGATGTGACACAGGCCTACCTGGGGTCAGTCCGTTCTGACAACATGAACACCATAGAGTGGTTTAATGTTGTGCTGACCGCGATTCATGGTGGATTCAGGTGTAAGGTCAGAGCTCCCATGGATTATGTACCTGCCTCTGTATAAAGCTGGCTCTTCCTCTCCTTACCACTGGATGACTCCACTTTCTCTTGATGTATTTCTGCGTGTTTGTATGACATTTGTCTTTATGAGGGAATTGTATACTCAGCTTTATCTCTCCAAGACAGACATTCTGTTGTTCTTCACCAAACCTTCCACACAGAATCATCATCAACCCTTGCTTCTTGTTGTAAATGGACCGCTGTGGGGTCTGTCTGGAATGTACATTAAGAAAGCAGAGTGATCAGGCTGTTGGCATGTCAGGTTGCCGTAGGTCAGTTGTGTTTCAAAATGTGCTTAGAAGCCAAGAACAAACTAAATGAGGATTGATGGACAAATCTGCCGGGAATCTGGGGGTCATCACTGAAAACCAACCAAGCTTTGCACAACACACGCCCTCTGTCTCATAAAAAACTCCCCATTGTGCAGCTCTTAAGCTTAATGCTCCCACTGTGGTGGGTACTCAGTCCCAATATTCTAAAAACTCCCTGTGATGCACCTGAAAACAATTCCTCCCATGTCACTTTGCTTTCAATGTGCTCTCCTTGACTTAGCTATTTTGCGTCTTTTGAAATGTCTTTCAAAAAATTGGCCAATCTGTGGGATGGCTCATTTTTGCTACAGCATGGCGTGAGGTTACAGTATGAGGGTTTAAATATAGGCGGCGCTACACTTAGCTAGCACTGTGGGACCCGGATCCTATTACTCAACTAAAGTAAAGAAAATACATATTTAAACTTAATACCAAGAGTGAATTTGGTTTCAGTTCAGCTACTCTTGTATGTGCTGTTTTTTTAATGTAGAATATGAACCTTCTGGTTTACAATGTTCAGTGATTCACTTTCGGAAGCGGAGCAGTCGAGTTTCGTTCAGCTCGGGAGCAGGAAGGTGCTCGACCGGCTCAGGGTCAGGAGCCGACAGGCTTCTGCTTTCCCTAAAGCAGGTAGGGGGTTGACTGAGCCAAAGCTGACTGATCATCTGAATAAGCAGCTTAAAATCGGACACGGGAACCATGGCCAGAAGTGGCACAGGTACACAGCTGATAGCACACGTTGGGTGCAGGAGCAGGTGTAGTGAAGTCAGGAAGGTCAACTGATGCCGGAACTGTAACATCATCGACCCGCCCGGGAAGGTGAGCAGCCTGGTTTGGGTTGTGTCAGGTCTTGAGTAAGTTGGTGAGAAGTAATTGGAGCTGAGACTTTAAATGCAGTAATAAATAAGTGACAAGAAACAGATGGGTGATGGAAATCAATCAGGTAAACTGGCACACCTGTGAGTCGCTGGGAAATAGAGAGAGAGCGAGACAAAGGCCGATCTGAAGAGAGCCAGAGCAAGCAAAGCAGTTGGGATCGTTCCACCAGGGATTATGTCGATGCCAGTTTTTATTATTTTGAGAGAAAACAGCAAGCATCAAAATGTAGTAATTGACTTATTTCAACATATTGTTTTAAATCCACAATAATCATTGTCTACAAGAAATTGGTTTTCAGATGCAATAAGAATAATTTACAACAAATTAGTATTACGAGTGTTTTCCCACAAACCCGCGAGATGACGAGGGAGGTTAATACTCACGCAAGCAGAAACTTTGCTTTTTGACCAAATTTTAAATGAACTTCTGAAGTCTTCAGAACAATAACCTAGCAGCATGGTGGTTTTAATCCCACTAAAAAGTAAAACAACGAGGAGATGCCGGGAAGGAAAAACAGCACAACTGTCTGCCAGAGGTTGGAGGTTTTCATTCATATTTAAATAAAGTTGTCACTGTGATTCTCTTCTCTCAGGTGTGAAGCCATCTAAATGTCACCTACGTTTGTAGAAAAGTTTATTTTGTAGATTTTTTAATGACTTTGTACATTTGTGAGAGAGATAAGACACAAACAAACCAGAGGCACTGACACACTGCTGCAGAGCACAATATGTACAAATAACAACAGTACGTTAATTAATTGGCTTGTTATTAATAAATACTGTATGTCTGACACTGAGACAGAACAGGATATAAAAGGTATTAAATCTGTGCTCACGACCATGTCACTTGAAAAAAGGTTCGGGATATATAAAGGAGGCTACTCCCCCACCTCGGCTGTGTCTGTCTGCCAATGATAATTCTGCATAGAAAGAACCTCAAAAAGAATTAGAATTTGTTTAGAATTAATCCTCAATGGTCATTTGTATTATAAGAAGAAGTGGTTCTAAAGTTTTGCCCCTCATTCATTTTAAATAGGGCGGCCAAAACATTACAACCATCTCTTCTTATAATGCACTCCAGTACAACTCCACTACCCACCATGACCTCTAAAAGAAACAGACTAGAATTATCATATTTATATATATATATATATATATATATATATATATATATATATATATATATATATATATATATATATATATATATATATATATATATATATATATATATATATATATATATATATAAAAAAAATTCCCCACTCGCCCCTTCTCTTTGGGGCGGTCTTACTTTTTCCTTTCAAGCTCGGGTCCTCTACCAGAGGCCTGGGAGCTTGAGGGTCCTGCGCAGTATCTTAGCTGTTCCTAGGACTGCGCTCTTCTGGACAGAGATCTCAGATGTTGTTCCTGGGATCTGCTGGAGCCACTCTCCCAGTTTGGGGTCACAGCCCCAGGGTTCCTATCACCACGGGCACCACTTGTGCCTTCACCTTCCACATCTTTTCTATCTCCTCTTTCAGCCCTTGGTATTTCTCAAGTTTCTCGTGTTCCTTCTTCCTGATGTTGCTATCGCTCGGAATTGCTACATCTATCACCACAGCCTTGTTCTCCTGTTTGTCCACAACAAACAAACATGGACTAGAGATGGATATATATATATATATATATATATATATATATATATATATATACACACACATACATACATACATATATATGTACATAAATGGACCAAAAGCGAGACATTCATCAACAAAAGGGAACTTTTGGAATGCTACTACACAAGTAACCCTAGTGAGCGGGGTTAAATGAAGAGGATGTGGGATCTATGTATAGTTCGAAACCCAACATCTAGTCTAACACCGAAAAAACTAGTAGCACAGGGTTCTAATATCCGCAAGAAACACCTGATATCACAACTAGAGATACAACACAAATGCTACGGCAAGGGGGAGCCAGAACGACAGCGGGGAGATGTCGTCATTATCATCCCCAGAATCAGAGATTGGGTTCCAAACCCCAATAATAACAGAGCTTAATGCAAGAGCAGCTGACCTTCGATTAAAGATCACGGCTAGTCATATTACTTGCATTATTGTGCTAGATTGTATATACTGTATTCTGATATTCTTATTTGTCATACTCTGAACATTCCTTGCTGCTGTAACATGGACGCTAACCTCACTCCATGAGCACCTGGTGGCAAAAATTAACAAGCTACTAGTGGATGGAACCCACCCTAAATGGCTAATGGAAAGCCGGACAGTCCTGATCGTGCTGATCCTGAAGGATCCCCAGAAGGGAGGAGTCCCATCCAACTCCTGCCCAATAACTTGCCTCTGCACAACATGGAAGCTCCTGCCAGGCACATGGATCAATATCTGAGCAGGGCCCAGAAACACCAGAGGAGCAAAGCACCAGCTACTGTTACCCGAGACTGCAAAACGAGACACACCAAACTGCCTGGATGGACTGACTACAAGAAAGCCTATGACTCAATGCCTCACACACGGATCGCGGAATGCTTGGAACTATACAAGATCAACAGGAGAGCCTTCATTGAGAACACAATGGGGAAGTGGAAAACAGCCCTAGAAGCCAATTGCAAAGGTCAACATCAATTGCTGCATATACCCAGGAGATGCTCTGTCCCAGCTGCTGTTCTGCATAGGCCTGAAACCCTCACCTAGACCATCACCAAGAATGGTTACAGATACCGACTATGGAATGGCGCAACCATCAGCCAACTCCTAGACATGGATGACATCAAGCTGTACGCCAGGAATGAACAAGACATTGACTCAATGATACATGCCACCAGGATATACAGCCAAGACATCGGGATGTCATTCGGACTGGATAAGTGTCGTCGGATGGTAGCAAGGAGAGGAAAGGTAGTCAGAATTGAGGGGTTTGTACTACCAGAAGGCAAGATATAGTCTTCAGCATCCTGAGACTGTACATTAAGCGGAAGCGGATTAGAGAGCATCAGAGCCACTATCTGCAATGAAACAACCAAGAACCATGAATACATTAGGAAGATGGCGCCAGGTGATAATGTGCTTTGCGAATACCTCAGGCAGCAGAAACAGGAATATGGGGACGAAGAACCGGAACCTTCATGGAAGGTCAAACCCCTGCACGGTATGTGCTGGACTCAAAGACAGCACATATGCACTAATCCGAGCAGCACAGGAGCAGGCTCTGAGTACAAGATCAATAGAGGCTGGGGCCTACAAAACCAGGCAGGACCCCAGGTGCAGGCTGTGCAAAGGTGCCTCTGAAACAATCCAGCACATAACAGCAGGGTCCAGGATGCTAGCAGGCAGGGCATACATGGAACGCCATAACCAAGTGGCAGGCATAGTGTACAGGAACATCTGTGCCGAGTAGGGGCTGGAAGTCCCACAGTTAATATGGGACACACCTCCAAAGGTGGTTGAGAATGGCAGAGGTAAGATCCTGTGGGACTTCCAGATACAGACTGATAAAATGCTGAAGGCCAGCCAACCCGACATAGTAGATGTGGACAAGCAGAACAAGGCTGTAGTGGTAGATGTGACAAGGTACCGTGGTGTAGAACTAGACAGAGAAGGATGGATAAAAGCAAGCAATGGAGACACAACCTTGGTTCTTTTAGCACAGAAAAAGTGCAGGTTTCAGCTCTGCAACTTTGAGATGCTTTGCTTTTTAATACCTGCCAGCTTGACTCTGCCGCAGACTCCCTACTGGGTAAGCTATATTCAAGATAATACACTACATCCTCAATCTCTTTCACAGACACATTAAAGCAGTTAAATAACAACACTGCATTACACAGAGAGGCAGCGAGGGATTTACACCAAGAAGATGGAGAGAATTAAGGTAAAATCTTGGGAGACCTTCACAGTAAGGGCCTTCTGCCAGCTCCCATTTCTGTGTGGGCCTAATGTGGGATTAAGTCTATGGTTTTGCACACATAGCACAATTGTAGATAGGAATACTTTTATGAAGATTTTTCTCCTCCTTAGGAGAAGCTATTTGACACTATTCATTTTCATGTAGCGGGAAAAACAAATTTCCACTTAGGAAGAAGTTTAAGACATGCATTTACACTTTAAAAAAGCCTTTACTATCTCCTCTGTCTTGTATTTGAACTGTTTAATGGAAAATAAAATCTTACCTGTCCTATCTTGCACTTGTCTCTCGTGAAACAGAAACATTATTTCTCGTAGCACTTTGCTTTAATGTTTCTCCTTGACTTAAATTGTTTGTTTGCTTTGGAGCTGTAAGACGCTCTGGGTAAAAGCATTTGCCAAATGACTAAATGTAAAATGTAAACCTAACAATCTGACGGTGGTCGACCTAACTGGGTGATAAATGGTCTCTACTTTTTTAGTCCTTCTCTACCCTACTTATACCCGAAGCCTTTAACATTTAACAATGAACAGTTTGGGGTTCACTGTCTTGCCCAAGGAGTCTGACATATTGACAGTGGTCGCTGGGGATCAAACAGCCCACACTGCGATTGGGGGATGATAGATTTACAAACTGATCCACGGCCGCCCATTTGTAAGTCGATGTAACGAAAGGAAAGGAAGCCGTCTCAAATGATCCGTTATCCTTAAACACTTTTCCACGACCTGTGAGACGGTCCCAGCTGTCTGGACCACTGTTCTTTCCTCAGAGAGTTTAAGCCTTGCAGCCACTGTAATGTCAGATTAGATCATTTTGCAGTAATGACCTGTTATGTGTCTATTTATGGTGTTTATGTGCATGTATACGTGTGTGAATGTGGGAGGGGCCCCACCCGCCACACCAAGCACCCTGTGTCAGGCGTGAGTCCGGTTAGTGGGCTAACGAGTAGCCCTGCTCATGCAGTCAAAAATAACCAAGAGTCTCACACAGGCCTCCAGTTCTGTGTTGCTGGCCCACAGCCTCTGGGAACTTGAGTTGATTTACACTCACACACACTCAATGGAGCTCTGGTCACAGGCCTAATTCACACGGGGACATGGACTCTGGCTCTTTATTTCTAATTGAGATGTATTACCCCTCTATGTTCCACAGCTTAGAGATGCCACAGCAGACACACCCACTAACCTCAGTAGCCCTCAGCTATGAACTGCAGCTCCCAAACGGTGTCACGGGGACCTCCAGGACTCCTCGGGGAAGCAGGTTCCACAAGTCATAAAGTTGATCCAGGGGCCAAAACCAGGAGCGAATTGGTTAATTTTCCGTTCACCTGTGGTAGAATAAAAATGTACCGACTCGTCAAAGATGTTTGAACATATCTACCAACGTGTTGCTTAAAGGTTAAACTTTTGACCTTAACATAACTAGACTTAATTTGAAATAGTTTTATAGAAATCTTCCATAATTAAAAGCTACAGAGTGCAGCATAAGCTATAGTAGAGCACCTCCCGGTCTGTCGAGATCTCTCCACTCCACCACACTCTGCACGGTTCTCACAGATATTAATAACAATAAGAATTTTACCAAACCTACTAACAAAATAGAAATTGTTGCTTTTCTTTGACTGGTGAGTCCACTCACTACATATCACTGCACCCCCACTGGTGCTGGGCGACAGGTCTGTAATCAGTCAGTGTGTGTCCACATCACACTGAGTTTTAGAGCATATTTCTATTAAAAACTCTTAATTTGCCATAATGAGTAAATCACATCAAAATATAAAATTCTCAAAATTGAGAAAGACTGTCCCTTAAATGAGCTGTGGAATATACTGATGTAATGTACAGTTCTGTGTTGTATGAGTAGCTCTTTACATTAACAGGGGGAAAGCTGGGAACCTGGAGCCATTCTGGACATAATGAGGGAATATTGGTAATATCTAGTAATATTTTAGTGTAACAATGTAATCGTTTTATGTCTATAATTAAAATGCTGAAGGACTATCATGTCATTATTTAACTTAAAACAGTTGTTGTTGACTATATATGGTACAATGCAGTATCAGTCCAGTATAAGCAGGTGCACATAGTGGGAGCAGCATTGTGTTCATAAATCGATGAAGCCCGTAATAGGAACTACCTGTATTTAAAATACACTACATTTGGACAGACATGCCCAAATATGTTCAGGTATGATTCGCCATTATTTACAGATTATTCTTTTCCAGTGCTGTTTGCCAGGCTTCATTTGTTGCTCTACCTTACAATTCTCCAAACGAGGTAAATTTTTTCTGTAAAAAACAGTGAGTTGCAATGTTTGAGATGGAAATTCAGACTCTTGCTGAGCTTCTTTTGTTCTTTGTCGTATCCGTCAGTATTTACCGACTGTCATTGGTCGTGGGTGTGTCAGTGTGTGAATGAGATGCAATTGGAAAGTGTTTAAGGAAACATCGAGTGCAGTGTCCTTTTCAAATGTATGTGGCTCTTACTGAGTTTCTGTTCATGTTCAGCAGTAATCGTGTTTATAACTCATTATCGTGTGAAGTCACATCGCATTAGAAAAAAAGGAAAACAGCGGTGGTGTTCACAGATTGTTTGTGACCGAGTCACGCAGTCGGTTCATGCAGCTAATTGGAAATTACAGGTGCAAACAGCCTTATTGCTGTGATCACAGGTAAACGGCCTTTTGTTGCTGCCATCAAAGGTGAACCTACTTTTACTGCACGTTTCTCTTGCGAGCTTGTGTTTTCCAAGTCTGTCCAACCTTATTCATCAAAATCACATACACAGTGCACAGGGACACGTGTGTTTCTCCAGGATCTAGACAAACACGGGGCGTACTGTCACCCTTCATTTTCCATATCCTAAACATGAGCTCTTTAATGAGGAATTCACCAAGAGGAAAATTGCCTAACGGTGGCAATAATTATAATGCAGACAGTAGAATGACATTATTAGAAGCAAATGCAGGGATTATACTTCACACATGGGGAGGTGACATGGACGAGGGGCCTTCAAATGAAACTGGAATTAGGAGAATTAATCACAGAGGAGTGTCTGCCTAAAATATCAATTATCAGAAATAAAGTGTTTCAATTCATGTATTGGAACCAATTTAGCTTCTCCCCACTCATCACTGTCACAGTTACTGTCGTTGGTATAATGATTCCTGTTCTCACCATCATCAGCAGCAGCAGCACCGTCTGTGACAGCTCAGCATCACACTAATGCTTACGTTTATGTTTACAATCTCTCAAATGGTTTTCTGATATTTTATCAACCTTTAAAACTTAAAACTCAGCTAATCATCCTTTTTTGAAGCCTGCATCTTTTAAAGTCGGGTTAATTATAATTTCCTATTCGCCGTTATCTACATTGCTTATTCTACTTTTTCTGAAGGGAAACAAGACTTTGAAGATGAAAACTTTTTAAAAATAATTTATTCACATGAAAACTATATCATAAAGCCATGTTGGCCAACCATTAATTGACACAAGGCAATTGGTTCCACTGGGTCGTACGTATGCGTGTCAGAGTTAAGAAGGCTGAATGGAAATTTCAGATATTTATTTGTAAAAAAAAAGAATTTTTGAAAACCATCATTTTGGGTGTTGCAACAGGACACTGACCCCCAACTCACATCAGAGCTGGATTTGGAATGGCTCACTGTAGACATAAATAGCTGGACTGTGCTTAAAAACCTTGAGTTCTGTCAGAAACTTGATGATTGACATGATGAAAACCTCTGCACCAATCCAATGTGATCACACACATAGACATTGTCCTACATGACAATGTCTATGTGTGTGATCACATTTGATTGGCCATTTGAAGGCCACATTTCAAAATGTTAAAATAGATCAAATGTTTAGTTGCTGCTGACTTAAAAACTTGTGTGTGGGATCAGTATGTCTGTTCTTCACGATGGTGGAAAAGAGTTCAACAGTTGGGACGTCAACAGTAGGAAGAGAACTAATTGGTGCACATCATTAATCACTCCCTCTGGGATTTTGCAGATGTTTTTGTGATTGTTGCAGCCGGAAACGTCTGATTTCATGACAGCTTTTCTAAAATAAATTGCACTGTTTTTATAATATTCTCAATTGCAAGGCTTCGGAATTCACGGGGGATTAGTTGAATTATTTGTTGAGATCACAACATCTCAAATTCCTGGAGTGACTGATTAATCTAACATATTTAAAACTCTCTTTCTCATATTAATAGTTGTACTTTAAGGAATTTTAATTTGCTATTCAGACTATCTGAGAGTATCAGAAACTGACACATTTCTGGACGGTGTTTCACGAGCTCAACAAGTTTGATGGTGTTTTCTGCGTTTGACAAACTAAACCAAAGCCAAACACAGTATCGTGGCCAGCTTCCGCAGAAAACGATTAGGGCTGTTCACACGGAGGTGCTGAGCGAACTGCGTCACTGCAGAGGAAAGAATACGAGTAGCGACCTGCCAGCACCTGCATGAACAGTTGTCCTGGTTGGTAGTTGTACGAGCTAATGATGGCTTTCTCCGTGTGTGTTCTGCTTTCTAGTTAGATAAACTAGTAGCTAATATAAGTTCCTCACTAATGACGTCGTGGAAGGCATCAGGAAGGTCCTTTCTAATCTTGCAAGTAAGTGTCAAGGAAACCTGCATTTTGGTTGTTAGAAATGATTGATACCTCTCCATTAGTAATAGAATTTTTCTGCAAAAATACTGACTTTTCTCAAGTGGACCTCAAACTCAGACATTATGGAATGTATATTATCTTTATAATATATAAAGTATTTAAATAATTAGCAGCATTAGAATATGTTTTTTGTTCCTAAAAACTAATAGTAAAATGATTACCAGTCCTCCTCTATTCTATTCACTCTCTGAACTAATTAATGTAAGAGTTCCTGTAATGTTGAATTTGCAGTTTGTGCACAGATTGTTGATTTGGTTGATATTTGGTGTAAAAACATTATTATAAAACCTTTAAACCCTAATTACGGATTTAAACTTATGTAAGCTATAAATTAGCTTTCACTGTAAACACTGTACACAGTGGATCTGCACAGCTATGATTGTAATGGTGTGATCTTCAAATACAATGAAATAAAATAATAATGTAATTAATAATAAACACAAAGCAGATTGTTTCCCCAGAGAGTATGATGCTCTTCTGTCATTACAGCTGATTGGTCACACTGCAGGCACATCTATGACACTATATTCAGTCAGTGCTAGAGCAGTGTGGCTAAAAGATAACCCAATTATGATTTCATTTATTTAAAACATGTAATGGGCTTTCAGATGGGAGTTGGCTCCCATTTGTCACTTCATTGAGCCAGCTCATAGACACAGGGATCAGTTTGTTTTCTTCAGCTGAACATCAAGACAAATAAATTCATATTTTTCAACATGAAGTTTATGATTCATAGAAATGTGCAAGGATCCTGTTGGTGTGAATGGACTTCAACACTTAAAGGGAAGAGTTACACACTGGTTCGCTTCTATCATTTATTTGTGGGAAGTAATCTAACTATGGCTTTATGGATTGTTAATATGTCAGTACAGTTGCAGGGGAACAGCATCTCTGTGTGACACTGACTTTCAAAGTCAAGTCCCCAGTAAAGTGAAGTGGGACGACCGTTCACATTCACGTCCTTACAGTCAGACGTCCACCATACCTTCCTCTATAGCTCCGTCAAAATTCTTGATGTGTCACACATACTGTATGAAGGTTTCTGAAGGGCCAATAAATGAGACTGAAAAAAGTGAAGGGGGTCTGAAAACTTCCTGAATGCACTGCGCAAATTTGATTTGTTTCTAAGAAGCAGGTGTTTAAGCACAATTGCGTCTTGAAGAAGTAGAAGTGTCCAAACACAATTAGCTTTCTTCTTATCCTGACAAAGCTGGCTTTGAGCTGAATGGACTCTTTGTTCAACACAAGCAAAACAAAGGCATTTGTTCCCACTAAGACAGCGCCGGCACATCTGGTTCTAGTCTGACAGTGTGAAGCAGGAGGGGTAAGCGGTGGCACTAGCAGCAGCTTCAACCATCCGTTCACCGAATACACTCGGTATAAAAGTTAATGGAGCACGGAAAAGATTAGTGCAGGGGTCCATGTGAACAGAGAAGCTTGTTAGGAGAATGGAGTTTGATTGGCATGTATTAATTAACTGAACCCACAAGTTCCAGTGAGATTAAGTAGACTTTTTAAATCTACAGGCTTAAAATCACTTTAGTCATTAATTGGCCCCTTGGAATGTGCCTGAACCTGAACTTTAGTTTGTGGCTGGACGTAAACTCTTTGTGAGGTCACTGTGTGCGTCCCGTTGTGTCAGCTTCTGGTCGTCTATTTCTCAGTGAGAGAATTCGGCACTTTTCTTTGCTTGGGCTTGGTCAGCGTGATTCCAAAGACTAACAGTGGCCCACAACACTTATGTACAACATCTAGGCCAAGATGTTTAAGAAAAAGTTGTTTCCACTGCGGAAATTTCACAGTTCGTTAACACATCCATCCAATTTGTGTAACTATCCTGTTCATGGGAGGCAGGGGCCACGCTGGACAGATCTCCAGTCTGTCTCAGGTCCAGCAAAGAGAGACATACACAGAGCCAGTTCAGAGTCTCTGATAAATCAAACGTGTATTTGGACTGTGGGAGGAAATCCACGCCAGCGAGGGAGAAAATGAACATGTCACTCCACGCTGGCCATGGCCAGCCGGCATTTAGACCAAGCACATGATCAAAATACAAATTGGTGTTTTATTATTTGATGATTTGAATGTAATGTAATTTCAAACCAGCTGTACTCTCCTTACTGACGAACATTTACTTCACGCCAACTTAAGCGTAGACGTAAACTTTCAGCCTAATTCCTAGACGTTATTCTCAGATGCCCGGTAAAAATTGTTCTTGACCAAACTTTGAACGATTTTGCACTTTTGCACATATACTCACTCTGTCTTTTGCCTTGTCCCGAGTATGTGAAACAACAGCTGACTAGTGTGGCGACAGAAAAAAGACAGACAATGAGGAGAAACAGGGAGCAGAGGTTTGGGGGTTTTATCTGCGTTAAAATGAAGCTGTCGCTGCGATTCACACCTCCCAGGTATGAGGCCGTCTCTGCAGTTGCCTTCTCTGCCCCCTGTCCAACACCTTTGTGGAGTCATTTGTTTTTAGAATTCACCATGACAGTGGTTTCGTGAAGTGAACAGAACAGAAACACTGACCTAACATGCGGCGGGCCTGGAGGAAACCCACTCTCCCACCAAGTCAACACAGTTTGTCGAGATCAGAATTCACCATTTAAAACAACATTAAACAAGTTGCACATGTTGTGTCAGTTTCAAAGAACCAGGAGGCTTCTGTTTTCATGATATTCAAATAATTCTGCACATAAACAGGTGGATCACACACGTAATCAATGTCTATAATGGGGGGTTGGGGTTAAATACCTACATCTGGATAAAACAGCTGAGTAAATATATTAGGCTAACCTTCAGGAAGTAAAGAGTCTCACTGAATCACTTCAGCTGTGCATCCAACTGAGTATTTCAGATGATTTACAAATACGGTAAAGTCGTTTCTGTTCGTGCCTTCAGATGTGCACTCACAGAAACACGGCTGAATAAATTTATAGAAAAAAACATTAATTAAGCCCTGGGCATTTTTTGTTTTGATTCCATCTGGAAAATGCCCCCAGATGAAGCTGGAAGGCCAGAGTGAGTGACCTTGGGCTGTGTGGATCGGGATAAAACAGGGTGGCAAGTCCATATGTCTAGAAAAGATTGAGATTTGAAACTCTTCAGCAAAAGTGGAATTTTTATTTCAGCCAAAGGAAATTCTAAATTAGGCCATGACTTATAATAATAAAAATTAGTGGACAAAATGCTATTGAACAACATAAATTCTGACCTGCTTCTCTACCATCGATTCAAAAATAATGAAGTACATCAATGTTACGCCCATTTTACTAGGTCGCCTTTCCATTTCAGTCATTCAGAAAGCTTTGGGGAGCGACTTTTTCTCTCTCTCTTTCTTCTCTGGTGTATAACAAGGTGCTCCCAACAATTTCCCCATTTGGATTAATACAGTTGTTTGAATTGAATCAAAAGATTACACAGGGAGGATTGTGCTGCGTACACGTGGAGTTCAGTGTTGGGGCTTCATGGTTGCAGAGCATCCACCACTGCAAATCCATCTGTCCATCATCGCTCAAGCAGCTCTTGTGTTGCAGTGAAACATTAGTTAACTCCCATTAAAGTGTTTGTATTCATCACTTCATAAGCATTGGGATTTGGCATCCGTCTGTACGTGCACTACACTATTTTTATCCAGTCTTATCGCATCATTTCATGTGAATGGGTGCACAGCACCTCTACCACTGCTCCACCACTGCTCCACCACTGCTATTACTGCCATTTTCCTCCATCACGTTCAATCATATTCCATTACATCCCATTGCTGACCCTGTGAGCCTGGGTGCCACGTTCCGCTCCGTGCCAGCTGAAATGTCACCCGCGTTTCCTGTGGGTGCATTATTATCCCCACTATGCCAGAGCTAAGACACGCAGCTGTTGGTACAGACACGTCATTGTTCGGGTGTCTTTCAATCAGTCCCTCTGCTCGTTCCCACATTCTTTTTGTCATTTATTCTATCATTGACCTGCAGCAGTGAGGTGCCGGCCGCCATATTGTGCTACATAAAAGCTTTGACAGATATGTTGTCTGGTCATTACATTTGCTTTGATGCTGAGAGATGAGACCCACGAGGAAAAAGGGGGAGGAAACACACACACACACACACATCCAAAGCACAGAGAACATAATCATAGATTGTTTGGAGGAAGTGTGTATGACTGTACATTTATGCAGGGGTCTGATATTTTTATTGGAGATACGACACTCGAGACAAGAAGAAAACGATGAGAACAAAGAGAAAATAAGGGTCAAGAAGACAAAAGAAGAGATGTGGTGATAACTATCACGTAAGGTGCAAAATAGACAATAATTAGCAGAGATAGGACAGAAAACCACCCACGAGTATGATTGGAAGAAAGGAAAAGTGAAGGAAGGAGGAACCTGTCGGGTTCTAAGGAACCTGAGAACGGCCACGTTTGCTGTTTTCCTGGCTAGACGACACGTCATCGTCTAAGTTGGTTCAATATCAGCCTGATACAAAACAGCCACACATAACTCTGCATGGGAGTCGCAGATTATTGGGCCGTTCACACATTTCACTCTTTGCAGTCTGTCAGAAGGTCACGTTTTATTAAAGAAATATTTTATAGTATATTTGCTAATGAGAGGACTGAAAAAATGTGTGAACACTCGCTTGTTATAAACACTTTTAAGTTATCTGCTGCCTCTGATATGACAATGGTGTTTTTTAGAATTCATTGATCATCATTTGGAATACATTTCTGGGGTGGCTGAGGAATGAGAGGCTGGAACTGAAATGCATGTCACATGTTTTTCTCTCTGGGACAAAGAAAAGTGGCAGGACATTGTTTTAGTAGGTTCCAAACCAATCTCAGAACCTCTGAGAGCAGGACGCTGGTTCTGTCCAGGGGATGTTTTACAAAGTGTCAAAAGCCAGTGATTGTGCCACGTTTTCCTGCAGGTTTAGAATGAAAAAGACATCAGAATAAGAAAGCAGATTCTTTAAATGCCTGTGCCTGCTGCTCTTTTAGCACCACAGCAAGTGGAGGAGGGAGAAAAATGAAATATATCCACTAGTAAACCTAAACAAAACCACTTTTTATCACGCAAACTCTGAATTATGACGCACCAGGTGTGAACTGCAGAAGCACCGAGATTTTGGCAAATTGTCTTGATATCACAGTTTTACAGAGACATAATTTCTTTAGAATGAGAAAACAACCTTTTCATAAGAAAAAACATATAATTAACTAACTCAAGTTAATTCTATCAATGGCCACTCTCGATTCAAAATTCTCTTCAAAATCTCTCAGCCTTGAGCTGAACTAGTTCTAACTAAAAGCTGAACGACAGGCAGAGACATCTAAGGGGAAGCAGTGTTCTAAGCAGCAATAAGGTTCTATAATGGATCCACAGCTTTTGTACATGATGATCTATCTCTGACAAATGTACCGATGGTCTGGCGATTTTTTCTCTAAGAGTTTCTTCACAAATGAAATTGAAACTACAAAGTCTTTGCTGCTGAGATTTCAGGGGATGGTCCACCTGGCTACAGTGTTGGAAAAAAACCTGTGGTTGGTCTTTGCTTCTAGTAATGATGAGAAATATGCACTTCTGCCATTATGAAAGGATTTTGATGACGTTATTACGCTGTCTCTCCAGGCTAATCTCTTTCTGGAAACCAAATATTATGTCAACAGGCACTAAGTATCAAGAAAAGACTAGTAGTAAAAGAGCTAGTAAAGATGAAAGTGCAGAATTTTGATTAATGATTAAGAGTGTGGAAATCTTGTATAAAGCAAGTGTAGGTACAATAAACAAGAAATCTTTAAAATTTTGATTCTGTTCAACACAACAAACAATAACTATGGATTTTTCTGATGACCAGTGTTGGTAAGGCTGAAAAAATGGGAAGTTCCGAGAGCAGGACAGAGTGGCAGATACAAATTTGTTCTGACCCGCAGCCACTTTGAGAGACAAATTACATTGGTGAACCATTTTCCCCACTCTTCCCCTTATTCATTACAGCTCTCTGCAGGACAACAACAAATGAATGGCTGCTGTAGGAAATCTATGTTCCATTAAGTGTGTCAACATGGCCCCCACTATTCAATGGCCAATCCCTCTGTCCATGGCCACGCACTGAGCCAAAATACACCATGATGCACTTCATTTCACCCACTGTAATTCTCATCGAAATCCGTTAAATGCTACAGAGAAATGAATTCTCTGCAATGATCGAGTTATGGAGCAGACATTTCTCAAGTGCAAACACATGGTTGGTCCGCAGCGTTAGTCTGCCGATATATGAAACTAAGAGCTGTCTTTTATGGCTTTTATTAGAATTCAGATATCCTCCACTTAGTCCATTGTCTTTTTGTTGTGGAAGTTAAAAACGTGTTACAGCTGATTGATACAGTTTCAGATCAGATGTTTAGCTGATTTGTCTGCCACAGAGTTTCATCATTGTTCAAAAACTATTGGCAGACATCAGTGAGAGGCTGACAAGATACATAAGTGCAGAGAATAAAAAACAGGCAAAAATAAACAGTAGAAAAGACAAAGGCAGTGGTGGAAGGTAACGAAGCACAAGTCCGTCACCGTTCAATATTAACTATGATGCGACAAGAGACAGACATTTACTCTAAAATGTCTCCTGTTACTACTGAGTTCTATTTAGAAATAAACCTGAAAAAAGTATCAGACCATAAAGCGGCTTCGACCCACCATTTATGTCTATAACCAGTAATTAGATTACCGCAAAAACTTTAAATTATGTACTTACTTCAGCTTAAGTAGAAATGTCAGTGGGTTCATATTTTGTTTGTGTATTTGTACTTTTACTTGATCTTGATTTACTTGAACTTCATCAGCTATTACCACAGCAAATGCTTATAACGTAGAGAAGAGTTAAATGAATCACAGAAAAGAAGAGAAAAGTCAATTAACCTAAAGGATAACAACAATGGTTTTACATCGCCATGGCCGTAAGAACAAGCCCAAACAAGGGCTCATTGTTGGAGGAGGAGGATGTGTAGAAACTCCAGAAAAATGTCATTTGTCAGACTTTAATTAGATTTTCATTTATCTTTAAAAGGCCCCTTGTCTTTTTTTAGTTGGAGGTCATGTCAACCTTTTTTAAAATGGGAAAGATAAAATGATTCTACACTTCGTGATTACACCATAGCGAAAGCGCCACAGTTTAAACGTCTCTGTTGATGCACGTAAACGGCGACGCAGACCTACACACACCAGTGATTTCCGGGTAATTGTAGGCCGCAGAGGGTCGCTGAGGCCCCGACCTGCAATCGATCTGAGATCTCAACAACGCATCGTGGGGCGACAGGAGCTGGGCATGAAACGGGAATAGAAGCCGGAAAGAAGAATAGAAAAAAAGTAAAACAAGAAGATGTTCACACTAATTTTAGATCATCTTTATATATGTTGTTTCATATATTCTGGTGTTGAACTGCTGTTTTGTTCAGTCTTTAGTGTGTTCAGTTTTTCACTGTGTTTTGATATGTGAACTTATGAGTCTTTGTTACCAATAAGGAAAATTAAAAAAGGAAAATAACAAAAGTTTGGGTTGTCTTCACATGTGACACAAATTATTTGGTTAATGATAATTAAAATAGTTTCACAATTCACCATTCCTTGACATGACCACTCCTGTTAAGTCTGAAAATATTCACAGATTTATTAAATGACAGGACATTGTTGTTTGTTTACACATTATCTTCCTGAAGAGATCTGGAAAAAGTTCACCAGCTCCATTTCATTCACGTTTGCCTTTACAGACACTGAGTGTTGTGAACTGCAGAACGTTTTTCTAGCTACTTCAGGTTTGTTAAACGTGTTAACGCTCTTGAAGATACATGTGCATGGAACAGCCTTTAGCCTGCAGGTGTCATGGTGCATGTGGATGGAAGCTCCAGTGTGGAGGGGCTACATGTGGCTACACTCTCCATCCTTCGAACCCCCCTGGAACAATGTCCATATGATGGATTTGAGCTGCGCGTAGCATG
Source organism: Channa striata (assembly GCA_033026295.1). Lineage (NCBI taxonomy): Eukaryota > Metazoa > Chordata > Actinopteri > Anabantiformes > Channidae > Channa > Channa striata. The sequence goes on from CM065173.1 coordinate 28,221,753, forward strand.
CCACCCAGCTCCGAACTGTCAGGACGATTTAAAGTGAACAAATGGGCAAGTTGATGACATTTTTACAAATCAACCAAAGCTTTGTTTATTAGATGCGTGGCTCCAACGTGCTGCACCGGTCTCCTGCTCTGTGTTTCCTACGTGAAAAAAAAACTGTGTTAATTTCTGCTTTCTTCACTCATCCAAGTCCGTGTCTAAGTAGCACCAGACGCTCATACACGATAATGCATCTGTGTGTCCTTTTTGATTGGATGGTGTCAGTCAGATGGTCCAGAGGTCCCTCTTCTGTGTCCTGGAGGACAAAGGGTCCATGATTTCTAAAAATATTGTCCCCTTTTGATTGACAGGAAAGTTTTTCTCTTTCGCCTCAGTCCATTTTTATGGCAGCTCAGAGAAGGTGGAGAAGGTGAAGATTGTTTCTTTGGACTGTAGAGTCTGAACTTGTGTTTGTGAAAGCAGTGACAGTGTCTTACTTACTTACTTGTTGACAGTGTTTACTAAAAATGGATTTCATAAGGGTTCCTGAGCTTATCCAGCCATTTCCGCTACAGAATTATGTCTGTTTTCAGGGCGGTGCTGCCTGAGCCCCGACGATCACAGCCATTTGTATTTGTGGCCTTGTCCTTTGCATACAGAGATTTATTTCGATCTTTTGAATCTTTTAATATTATGAACTATAGTTGATACACTGTCAGACGATAAACTGAAGTGGATTTTTACATTTCTAGGAGTTGTTACAGTCTTTGTCACACATTTAAGTTTCCAATTAAAATTTGTCAATAAATCTAGACTTTTCTGGACATCTAAACAGATGGGACGACCACATCACAATTTTTGGGCCATGCTATCAGCAAAATTGACTTCTGTAAAGAAGTGTGGCTTCTGACTTCTGCCAGTCGTGGATAGTTTCCATGTAAAGCCTGCGGGCACATCCTCAGGTGCCTTCACAGCAGGGTGTCTCCTGTAACCTCTGTGACCTGTGGTCAGAGATGTGGAGCTAGAAACAAACCCTAGTCGTCAGGTGTTCATTTTGTGTAACATGAATTTAGTGTGAGTCAGAGCAACATACACAAGTAAAACGTGTTATTATGAAATGTTCTCATCTTCTAAAGTATCCTCACACTTTCATTACTTTTATTCATGAGATACACCACCATCCCACAAGCAGGATGGATGAGGTTACACGGGGCCATATGGGAAAGGAGAGCATGAAAAGAGGGAGACCCAGTGGGACAGGGGATGGAAGAGAGAGATAGAAAAAAATGTGCAAGAGCGACAGAGTCAGACGGGGAAAGTGGTTTTGAAATGGGCGCACAAGCTGCTTCACGCCACCGAAAAAGGGAGGAAAGGTCACCACCATCCTTTTAAATTACACTTCGCCTAGTGGGTAGCGCTCACTTTGTGTGACCACAGAGTTCAGCCGAGTGGGCACAAGGTTCGCATTAGGCTTGGAGAGTGGTGAAACGTCCCCTCTCAGCCTCTTTCTTTCCCTTCCTCTGTTCTCTTTGTCTGATGATAACGTCTCACGTGACATCCACATTGCCCCAAATTGAAATGATTTTGTTAAGAATTCATTTCAACTATGCAACAGTGTTATGACACTGTAGCAGGCCAATATCGTTTCTGCTGAGCTAAACATCCCAGGATGAGCAATTCAAACAAAAGCCAATAAATACCATAAAGTCAGCAATAATAAAATAGGCCTGCATAATGTATTTGCAAATACGACTGAATAGAATGTTTTCAGATGATTGTGCATGCTTAGCGAACATGGATATGCTGCGAACGTGAATGAGTGTCAGCTGTGTTGGGCCCGTTCGTCTTGATGTGTTGTTTGAAGCGACGCTCTTATGAATATACAGTAACTGCCTTCAGTGTCTGTTATGTTTTTTGTCCACACTCCAGACCATCAAGCCCAGTGATTTGCAACTTATAGTGGACACCTCTATAGGCAAGTGATGGATGGCTGTTGCTTATTATCCTTTTAATTATGCACATTGATTCCCCCCGGCAGCTGCTGCCTTGTTTACTCCCTGGCTGTAATGCATTTGTGTCCACTGCAGCATTGATGAATGTATCCTAATCTTAATCTGCACACAGCAACATCCATCTGACTAATGCAGGAGTCGGGGATAAATCACTGGAGTCTTACACTGGGCACTGCCAGCTCCGTCGCTCTCTCCCTCTCGCTTCTCTTTGTTGTCCTTTTCTGACTTAGGTCACTCCAACACCTCACTGGGCTGTGGCTCTTCCCATTTGATTTCCCGTGCATGTGCTTCTCTCCGCATCACGTCGTTTTTCATCACATCGTTTGAAGTGCTGAAATGGAGTCAAACTGCCAGTAGAACTCCATGCAAATGTGCCGCTACAAATGGCTCTCGATCTCAGAGCCACATGTTCGCACACAGGAAACAAGCAAAAAGACACTTGTTCTCTGCCTACACTGGCACTAACGTTGCCAAAGTGGAGCCAAGTTACTTGGCTACACTTGCCAAGACATATTCAATCAGCAAACTTTTCTCAGGATCCTTTGTTCCTTAATTCAGCATCATCGTTACAAGACAGCCTTCTGGCTACTGCTGTCATTTTGCTAATGTGGGTTTCTTGGAAAGGTCATAGATCCAAGGTTTAGAGGTCACAGCCAATTTTTTCTTCCATTTTGAGTCTGAAGTAAGCAGCAATAAGTGCTGATGAAATATTTTATGTTCATTACTTTGGCTCAACTTTTATTAGGAAAAGCTCAAACAAACTAAACATCAGCTAGTTGTTTGAATCATACTGAGAAATCTGAGTCTTTTATATATATATATATATATATATATTTACAGCAATAGTTTTAAATTCTGTGCCTGTCCTTTTGATCAAAAACCAGAGTTCCCTCTCCGTTCAGCATCCTACAATATTTCAATTCAACTTTATTTATATAGCGCCAATTTACAACAAGGTCATCTCAGGGCACTTTACATAATAAAGTCAAGACTATACAAACAGGTAGAGAAAACCCAACAAATCCCCCTTGAGCAAGCCATAGGCAACAGTGGAGAGGAAAAACTCCCTTTAACGGAAGAAACCTCCAGCAGAACCAGGCTCAGGGAGGACGGCCATCTGCCTTGACCGGTTGGGCAGAGTGGAAAGTGGAGAGAGAAAAGAACAGAGCAACAAAAGCAACAACAAAACATTGAGCAGGTTAATAGGACCAGTAGCTGCACACTGGAGGACACACAGCGCCAAATCCGGGGACACGTGTGGACAGGGAGAGAGAGAGGGGGAAAGAGAGGGAGAGAGACGACTACGGGACAAAGAAGATACAGAGTTAATGTCATACAGTGGTGACATTATAGATGTGGGGTGAGAGGAGAGAATGAAGAGAAGAGGAAGTGGCACAGTGCAGAGTCCCCCAGCAATCTAAGCCTATAGCACCATGACTATAACCAACTATAAGCTTTATCAAAAAGGAAGGTTTTGAGCCTAGTCTTAAAAATAGGGAGGGTGTCTGCTTCCCGAATCTGGACTGGGAGCTGGTTCCACAGGAGAGGAGCTTGATAGCTAAAGGCTCTGCCTCCCATTCTATTTTTGGAAATTCTGGGAACCACAAGTAGGCCTGCATTTTGGGACCGAAGTGGTCTAGTAGGATGATATGGTACTAGGAGATCTTTTAAATATGATGGGGCTTGGCCGTTTAAAGCTTTATAGGTAAGAAGAAGGGTTTTAAATTCTATTCTGCATTTAATTGGAAGCCAATGGAGAGAAGCTAATGAAGGTGAAATATGATCTCTCTTACCAATCACAGTCAGTAATCTTGCTGCAGCATTTTGGATTATTTGGAGGCTTTTTAGAGAGTTACTGGGGCAGCCTGAAAGTAGAGAATTACAATAGTCCAATCTAGAAGTAACAAATGCATGAACCAATTTTTCAGCATCGCTTTGGGACAGGATGCTCCTAATTTTGGCAATGTTCCGTAGGTGGAAGAAGGCTGTCCTAGAGATTTGCTTTATCTGTGAGGTAAATGACAAGTCCTGGTCAAAAATGACTCCAAGATTCCTTGCAGTACTACTGGGGGCAAGAGTTATGTCGTCTAAAGTAGCGATATGGTTAGAAAACATGTCTCTTAGACTATTAGGCCCAAATACAATAACTTCAGTTTTATCTGAGTTTAGAAGAAGAAAATTATACGTCATCCAGTCCCTAATGTCTTTTAGACATGCTTTTAGTTTGATTAATTTATTTGTTTCATCAGGTTTCACAGATAGATATAACTGCGTGTCATCAGCGTAGCAATGAAAATTTACAGAGTGTTTTCTAATGATGTTGCCAAGGGGAGACATATATAGAGTAAAGAGTATTGGTCCTAATACAGAGCCTTGTGGAATTCCATAACTAACTTTTGTGTATGTCGAAGATTCATCATTAACGTGAGTAAATTGGAATCTATCTGATAGATACGATTTAAACCAATTTAGTGCTGTTCCTTTAATTCCAATAACATGTTCTAGTCTCTGTAATAATATTCTGTGAACAATGGTGTCAAATGCAGCACTAAGATCTAGCAGAACTAGTATAGAGACAAGTCCGTTTCAGAGTTAGAGTTAGTTCACTCTTCATGTGCACATTGGTTCATGAAGTTGTCCAAATATTTCAAGTCCTCCACTGTTATCAATCCCAAATGTGCAGTAGAGATACAATGATTTACAAATGTCTTGTCATTTTTGTACATTTATTTTCACAAATGTAGTTTTAAGTCTGTGGTGAGTGTATCTACACATACACGGATGAATAAGTTCACTTACAGGTGCAGTTTATGATAACAGTGGCTACTGACAACGTCAAACTACCAGGATGTCTATGCACACATTCACCTTCCTCAGGGAAGTGGGAGAGGAAAAGGAGTAGGGATATGCAGCAGCACATGGGAAAAAGAAATCAGAATGGAGGATGAGGCAGACTTCAAACCGTCTTGGCTAAAATGCTGGCCACCTGTGTGGACCACATCTACAACCATGGGCTTAAGGAGAAACCCTCCATGCAGTGCAGTTATACAGGAAATAAAACCTACTGTTTGGTAATATTTGTTTGAAGACATAATTTATAAATTCCAGAATATGAAACTGAATGACAGTTCAGCAGGAAATAAAATTCTGCAACACAATGAAAGCGAATAATGCTAAAACACGTTAAGAGATGCTGAGAGTCACTGTGGAAGCATTTTAGTGTTGAACTGTGAGAGAGCACCAGTACTGTACTGCAACATATGAGGACATGTCACTGCAATATTATCTGTGAGACATTTGTTTTCTACTGTTCGTCTCAGACAATACAGAATTAAATATTTACATTTGGCAGAAACAAAATATTGGCCACCAGGAACGAATAGATGTGCCAGATCAGCAAATTGGTAACATCACCACGCGTGCTGCCATTCCAGAAAGTGGTGCTCATATACATATTCCCACAGCTGGTCCACACAACATGTAATAACTATCAATGAGGAATCTCATCCCTGAAAATCCAAGAGGAGCGGTGACAGACGGCTGCCGAACTGTGTGGAACATTCGTTCTTTTCGTCGCTCTCATATAATGAAGTACTTACAGCATATACATTAGTTTCATGTGAAGTGCTGTATGTAAATCAACTTCTGAGCAGCACAGCAACTTGCAGAAACCTTGCAACACGCACAATGATTTTTAAGAAATAATTACAAAAACATCAGTGACTGACTTCTACTATTTACATGAATCTAAAGCATTTAGAGACACTTTTATTCAAAGTAGCTCACAAAAAAAGAGAGATTTGAGAAATTTGTCGTTTAGTGTGTCGGCCAAGGACACTTCCACATGTGGAGCAGAGGAATAATCCTGCGCATGGCAAGTTGCTAAATGTAACTCTAAAACATTTATTAATGCCGGTGTTACATTTCATAATAAGACGTCTGCACTTTCATTCTGCAGTTTGATCTTTTTAATTTTGTCTTCATGCTCTTACTGTTTGTTGATGCATTTCATAAAGCGCCTTAAAATGCCCTTGTGCACAAAATGGGCTATGCCTTGGAAGCTGGGGGGGGACCAGAGTCCCAGTAGGCCGACCGCGCGCTCTCTGCTGCCCCCCCAGCACCAGCAGGTCTGCTGCTCCTTGTGATGTTCAGCTACAGTGAGAGTGTAGGTCACCTGTGTTTTGGGGCATATTAAATTCACAGTAGTTACACTCACAAAGTTACGAACATGTGCATTTGCTCAGGTGGCAGCTTGGAAACATGTTTCACACCTTTTCATGTCTTACACCCACCGTCTAAATGACTTGACAATCCGAAGTGTCTGTTTCTTCCTGTGCTGCCACGACTCGCTGCAGTCGCAGTCGTCACTGGCACGTGTCCAGGCTGCACAGCTCTATTCTTGTATGATAACCTTATTTCCTTTATATCGCTGAATTCCAAGGAGTGACATTATACAGTCATTCATTCAGCTTGTCTGAGATATTGGCAACGATGATGGTGATGATTATTATAGCAATAGAAATCTTAACACGACTTGAAAGTAATGGGAGATGACATCAGCGAGTGCTGGTGAAAATGGAAGAGTCAGATTGTTCATTTAACTGTTTATTTAATTGGATTTGGGAGGTAAAGGGACCCTGATGTTTTAAGGAGGTAATCTTTAACCTGTGGCAGATTGACTTTGAAATAAACGTCCCTATGTTTTTGCCATGCAATTATTCTTCTGCATGTGTTGCAGAGATAATAGTGAGCAGAGCAGAGACTGGCAGGAAGATAGAGGCAGACCAGCTGAGATAAGAGGGAGGGAGCCTGAGGGCAGAAGGTTGGGGGATCAAAATCTGTCTCGTGACGGCATCATAAAAAATCATTTCAGCGTAAAACTCAAGAATGAGATGGATACCAATGAAACACGTAGAGTGCATCATAAATGCTGGAGTAATTCTACGGAAAGTGAGACATGAGAGCAGCTGCAGGCGGAACAGTGTGATTTGTTAACTGCATGTTTCGGTGTTCAGCTTCTTGTGTCCTTGTTGCCGTTGGGACAAATGTCCCTGGAGTAAAGTTCATCCCATCCTACTTTATTTATCTTTGCATGCAGATGATGTGACCTCCTCTGATAGAGTTCCAGCGGAGATAAATCAGACACACCTCATGTAATTCAAATGTGCTGAGAGTAGTTGGTTCCCTCAGAAACAGGGACACACTGAAGCTCACTGCGCACTCCTTTTGAAAAGTGAAGACGTTTATTTTCAGTGATACACAAATGTTAGTGTTACGCTTGGTGCTTTTGGAAATTGGAAAACACCATGTTTGTAGTTATTGAAGATGTAATAACATTGGTATTTGACGTTTTCACATCCTCAGTTTTATTACAGTTTAAACACGTTCAGCCTACATTTATCTGACCTCCAAAGTATGTATTTCAAATATGTCTTGTCACATCTTAAATCTTTCTTTGCCCTCCATACACTCTTGCCTTTTACTAAATGATGGTAATGAATGTAAAAACCTTAGACAGGCTTTCAGCTGAACCCGTACTTCAGAATGATTATTTTTGCATTTTATTGTAAATATTCTCTCCTGATTTTCAATATAATCCCACATTGTTCACAGAGAATACACAATTTGCCATCCTCTGGTTTCTTATGTGTTTTGACAACTGTGTTTTTGGAAAAATGTGCTGCAAAAGTGTTTTGCAGGTGGTGGAGTATGAATGAAAAAGAGTTCACGGATTTTGAACAATGGGGCCACTGAATGTGTTTTATGAGAAAGCCAAGAGAAATGATTCACATGAACTTCAGTTTCTTTAACTGTGTGGAGAGTTTTGACAATGTCTCCTCAGTTTTGACCAAAGCGAGTTAGCAAATGCAAAAAAAATACTGTTATATCACACTGTGTAAAAACAGCCCGTTGCATGTCAGTGAACTGCTGAGAAAATGTCACTCACACAAGATAAAGTGTAAAGTGTAATAAAGTGTAAAGTGTAATATCCAAACATACTGAAAAGTTAAATGACTCACAGTGTACACGTCCAGCCAGTCAAGTTTCAGGATACAAAATCATATTCTAATGAGTTCATCCATAAGTCCAAGTGGAAATTTGTACCAATTTTAAAGTAACTTGCTAATAAAATTGCATAAAAGTGGGACATCTCACAGCTGTTCTTGCAATTATCGACAATAAACTCCAAGAAATCAGGAGTCTCCCTCCGACTTTTGCCTGCAACTCATTTGTAATGACATGCCATTCGTTTTGTTATAGAAGCCATAAATGATTCCGTGTGGAAAATGCCTAATTGCTACCAAAGCGTTGTTTCACACAGAGGTAACCTTACACAGTGTATCTTGTGATTACTTATACGTGCACTTATTTATTGCTTATGTGTATCAGATTGTACAATATGAAACTAAGTCAATTCCAGTAATACAGACAGTGCAGTATACAACAGAAGTGCCTTGTGAATCAGCGCTTTATAAATAAAGTTGAATTGAATTGAACTAAACTGAGTACACTGTCTAAAACACTGCACTGTGCCGAGAACCCTTGACTCAGATGGAGCCAGTGTGATACAGGAGTTTTGTTTTAAATCACAGCATCATCCTATATTAGTTCAAACAGTCTTGGGTTCCACTTCACTTGTCCCATCTCTCAAACGGGATAAGAATTCCATAGAGGATCTTTGTCAGGAACTGTCAAACAGAAATCACAGAAAGAACAAGCAGATAGGCACAAACAATCACCCAGATTCGAGTCTGTCAGTCTACCACCAAGGAGGCCCAGTTTCAAGAGAACCATCACTAACTCTTTCAGAAGACTCAATAAAGGCTTGACACAACAGGTGAGTTTGAAGGTGTTTTAATGTATGCCCTGACGTGATCAGCACAGGCAGTGGAGCGGCCTCCATGGCCAGCGGCTGCATATGCTTCAGCTTCCTCAAAGGCAGGAACAAGTTGGTTAAGAACTAGGGGAGGAGAGTGACAGCTGAGTAAAGCTCCCTACTGGGTTGTCAGTAGGAAATAACACAGAGTCGAGAGGTACGGTATGGTGCAGGATGGCACCGTTAAGGTGGAAGAACTGAGGTCGCTCTGAATAAGGAAATGGCAGCCTTCAGGTAAGTATGAACAAAATGGTGGTTCCATGTCCTCTTGGAGCCCAGCACAAGTAGTCAAAAACACTCAGAGAGGAAACTGTGGCACAGCTCCACTAGTAGTGGGCCCTAGACTTATGGCACATTGTGGGGAAAAAGTTTAATCAACCCTCTAGATATGAAGCTCAATGTGAACATCAAAAATTATCAGAATTCCACATCAAGGGACTTAGACATCTATAGGGTTCAGGAATGGCAGAACGAGGTTTTACCCAGACTTAGAGAACCAAGTGCAACTGATGATCAGGCTGATCAGGAGGGAAGGGAAAGGGAAAGACGAGGGTGATGAACCACATATGTTATTTGTGTTGTTCTTTTTCAGTTGTGTTTGGTTTGAGTGTTTTTGAGTAGGAGTGGGTGCTCCTTGTTTGTGTGGATCTGTGTGTGTGACTAATAGGTGCTGTCTCTGATTGGCTGGACTGGGGGGGAGCTGATTGGTCTATCTACCTTCCTGGAGTGTAAAATGTCTGCATCCCACCAGCCATGTTGGCTTCTCTGACAGTGATGGTTCTGTCCTTGGCCTCCAAACTGTCCTTGGGAAATTTTTTGAATTGTTCTTAAGTTAATTAGTAGGATTGGTGCCATAATTTGGGTGTTTGTATGTGTATTTTGGAAAGAGTATTAATAGCACCATCTTTGGGGTGAACTGCCGTTTCCTTTCCACAATTTTCTCTTGTTTGTTATGTTAGGGAGTTTGGGTTAGTTAATGTCTTTTTGTTTGTTGCTTTGGGAGTAGTCAGCACTTTCTTTGGAAAATAGATTGTTTAGTTTATTTTTTGGCCTTGGTTCAGTTATAATATACTTTCACTGTATTATAGAATAAATTACACATTTCCCGTTGCATCCCGTACATTTGAGTTGTGGATTTTGGTTTGGGGACCAGGGAGGGAACAACCTCACCGTGTTTTGCGCTCCTCCCCCAAGACAGGGGCGTCACACGCAGGTGAAATCAATTGAGTGGTAATGCAGCTTAGAGGAGAAAGATGAGGATCTCTTATGAAAGGAGGAAGTTGCTCACTCGGACTCAGGTGATCCAGGAATGACAAGAACTTGAGTTAAAGGGAGAAACAAGCCTCTATGGAAGTTACTAAAAGTATAAAACTTTTGTTGCAACAGCAGCTAAATTACAAATTATAAAAAGGGATTAAGATCTAAATCTAAGTTGAAACCTGACAATGTAGTGAGGGTTAAAAAGTCTTCATGCTTTAAATGACTGGTTAGGGGTTTATTCATGTATCAGGTTAAAATAATGCAGCACATGCTAAAACATGAGCTGTAAACAGAGTTTTTGTAGCGTCTGGGTCTGAGTGAGGCAGTGTGGACAGCAGCCACAGTCAAGTCTCCACCGATTAGTTGTGAAAAATGAAGAGTAACCACCACGAACACAGACTTCATGATCCTAATTTTATCTGTAATATTAAAGAAAAACTGTCCGTTAACACCTTGGACTAAATGCACATTTCAAATACACAGTATGTTAGTTCTGTGTCAGTGTTAGACGTGAACGCTGCCACACACACACAAGATCTCAGGCCTTGCTAGGACCTCGGCAGCGAGCGCTCCATCCATTTCTCTAGCGCGCAGCAGCTTCCCCCGGAGAGCTATTTCATTATGGTGTTAGCTGCCTTATTTCCGCTTAAAACTACCTCTCGCACAACAATCAACTTGGAACGTCTCACAGGAGCACTGCATGATCTGTGTGTGCATATTCTGTCATTGTGCGCGGCGATGATATTCCCAAGAAAGGGATGTTTCTCCACCTCACTGAACAAGAATAATGAGTTACTGGTCCGTCGGGGGGGGGGGGAGTCCCACCATCTCACTCTTCTCCCTAATGCCGGAGTTTGCCAATTACCGGCATGTGAAATGCCTTATATGTATCCACCACCAGCACCCACAGTCGTAATGGCTTTGTGATTCGCCGATTCGTTTGGATGATTTGACGTTTGTCTGTGTGCATGTGCGTGGAGGGCAAGGTGGGGGGGGTCTGGTAACTAGCTAATTAGTTCACTTACCAAACCTGGCAAAACCGTTAGAGCTCCCTTTACACGTGGATGTTCTCCTGTGAACTTCCTCAGCATTTCCCTGATCCTTTGACTTGATTCTTTGATTTGGCACCTGGCTGTGTCAGTCCAAGAGCGCTTCCTCAAATGATCTACTGTAAAAAGGCATTAGCGGGAGTGCTGAAGGCAGAATTTTCATTACAGCTGAGATTGGCTCCACTGTCAAGGCAACTTTCATTATCTTTTCGAGAGGTTTGTATCAGAAAATAATCTCTGGCACAGCCATGCTTTTTTCGAAGCGTGGGCTCTGCTTTCAGCTTACATAGATAAATAAAATGGGACGTCTAATGAAACTTTGAACCACTGATGGATTGTATTAGGCCTGTGGTAAGGGATCCAGACCATTTGGCCCATAATGAACCCTGAAGCTTTTTCCTTTTCCCTCTTATACCAGATCCACTGATGGATGGCCTGTTCCATTATGATTTAACTCTCCCATCAAACCCGATCAAAAATACTTTGTGCCACAGAAATGTTCAGCCACCCTCACAGTTTTATTCGACCAGCACATCGTTCGAGTAAATCACAAAGGCCGACAAGAGACTGACCATCGGCACATCACACTACACATTTACAGCACTCGCATGGCACGAGTTAGTTAAAGCCTTTCAGAAGGAACCTATAGTCACAACCACATTTCACAAAATACATTTTCCAAACACTACAACTATACAATTAAAACCTCACCACGGCTTTGATCAGGGGCAGCTGTAGCTCGGTTGGTAAGACAGTCGCTTCTGCTGGGTCCGCCATCAGTGTGTGAATGGGAGGTAACGTTGGGAAGCGTTTTGGATAAAAGCGCCATATAAGTGGCTGTTTAGTCCGAGACTTTATATATTCTGTAAAATAATAAACCTAGTTATGACACACTAGTGAACATGCAGGGCTCAGTGTGGGCAGGAAGCTTTGATGCACTGACACCTGTTCTGACACCTGTCCATCTTGGCTGACATCATATTTTTCCCACGCTCACCTCTGTCCACCTAACCATGACAGATTTTCAATTCCTAGCAAGCATCAGAACACACATTTCCAGAACTCTTGACACAATCTGCTTTACCAACAACATCTTGGCCAATCGGTTATTCTCAACTCAAAAAGTACGCTTGTTCGACTGAGACTGTGCATGTATAGATATTTTCTAAGCCAAAAAGTCCGACACTTAAGCTGTTCTGTTGCTGGTTTCTTGGCTTTGAACGCCTTATCATATTCCATGTGGATGTGTCATGTATGATGTTACTTGATTTACCTTGTAATCTATTATAAGAAACTCTCTCGTCCTGGAGCATTGCAGCAGTTCATGTCGTCAAAGTTGCAATATTAGAACAAACTGGAGTTTGAATCCTGACATGGAACAAACCTCAGTATTGCTTCTCTCACCGTGCTGATATTAGTGTTAGGCTGATTATACGTTTCACTTTTATAAAATACGCCTTTGTTTTTGCCTCGTGTGCAGTATTTGAAGAGTGTAGATCTGCGTATGACACTGATACAATTTTTTTAAACTCCAGGCACCACTAAATGCTATTGATTATACACTCTTGATGTTTCCAGTAATTTTTACTAATGGTATTATTAATATTAATATTATTATTGTTGTATTATTATTTTTTGGCCCGCATCTACTCCTAAACACTGAAAACATTGGTGTTAAAACATGCTTGGAGAGGTGTTTTATTACTTTGTGTGCTGATAGCTAACGCAAAAAATTAATATGCATATTTTTTGAATGTTTATTTTGAATGGAGCTGATATATGGATGTTCTAACAGAGGACATGAGGTTAGCTGGTGTCAGAGAGGAAGATGCCCAGGATAGAGTGAGGTGGAAAAGGATGATTCGCTGTGGCGACCCCTGATGGGAAAAGCCCAAAGAGAAGTAGTAGATTTTGAATGGAGCTCTATGGGAGTCTATGTTGTTAAATTATGCCAAATTCTAGTTATTTTTTTTTTTCTTTAGCTCCACCAAATTCCACTAAGACCAAATCTAGAGCTGCCATTAAGAAAACGTTTCTGACGCCACCTGTGCTGTTTAGGCTGAAGCTGCTGCTGCTGCTGTTACCTTACAAATCGTCTTTACATAAGTTCTGTCTGCCTGTGATGATATTTTTTGGTAGAATGAACATTTCTCTTTCTCACTGTCATGTTTTGTCTTTGCATTTAAGTACATGCCTCGAACACTGACGTTGAGCTTTCAGTGTGAGAGGTGTGAAGCTGCCAACTTGTGATGTTCTTCCTGTCCCAGATTTTCTGACAGGTGAGTGTAATGTTGGCCAGCAAGTTCACAAAGGAACAGACAGTCCAATAGCAATATGTGTCATAAGAAAGACCTGTATGATAGTCAGTGTTAGAATGTATTTGCCCCCTCATTTATTTTAGGCACCATAACATTAGAACCACATTTTCTCATAAAGCACTCCAGTATGACTCCTCTATCCACTGTGACATCAGTAATAAATCATAATTTTTCTCACAGTTTCAAATAAAAAACTGAGAAATTAGTGGACAGCCCTGTCAACTAGTGAGCCACAGTTGCCTCAATACTTGCCCCCCAATGAACAGTATGAGCAGTACAGAATTAGTACTGACAGGGGCTAGAATAATTCTACCTGTTATTATTAATATGTTTTATCTAGTACTGTACATCATTTAGCATTTTTACTTCTTTAACTTTTGGCTCATTTTTTTGACATTGAAGTAAAGTATATACAACAACAATATGCTGAAACCATTAAAAAAACTGATGAGGCCAGCTAGAATGTTATGATGACCTTTTTTTGGCATTGATATCTTTATCACATAGTACCTTGACAAACGGGAAATACATTCTACGTGCATCCTCCCTTTGTCCTTAGCAAATGTCAGCAGAGGATTTTCCAAGAGCTAAATAGGAACAGTAGTCAATTGCACTGTCTGGTGCAGTCAAGTGCACCGGGATGTTTTGACCGTGTTCATATTTACCTTTAGGCCTAAAATCTTTCCCAGCGGACCAAACTTTCTGTAAATTACCGCCACCCACTGGTTAAGCTTGTTATTGTACTTGATTGTTTGCGTCACTTAAAAACACTGGGTGAAGAATTTCTTTCACCCCGCAATTGCCTCTAACATGATGAAAACTAGTAAGAGTTAATTATACATTGTGATATTGTAAAAAACAAACTGGCTTTGCGTTGCTACATTTAAAGACATTTTTCATAAGTGCTGTGTGTCTTACTTTCAGAATGCACAGTAAAAAAAACACATTATAAAAGCCAAAAAGTCAGGGATGATGATGAATAATGAGATGAGGAGGTGAAAGGCTACAGGAGTGTCCCTGAGGCAAGTCAGCCAAAAGTTAGTAGGTCACAAGGGCTCACAGATGCGGAGAGCATGGTAGGGAGGAGCACATCTGAGCATTTCGTGGAGGTCTAGTACAGGCCAGAGTCAGAGCCACAGGAGAGAGCGTGCCCACACCACAGTCCACGAACAAATCCTCTCTGTGACTGAACTGTTGCCCTATATCTGCACAGAGGCCCAGAGTAATTGCACCAGTTGAAGACCATTTACAGGGGCTATACCCACATAGGTCCCAGAATAATGAATGTCCCAGGTAGACAGGGGCTGAGGAAGGACGCTAAATATGACTCAAAAAGCTTCAGTTGGAAGAAGACAAAAGTAGAAAATTAAGTCACATGGTGGGCTGTTGAGTTGTGGAGGAAAATGATGCACCATGATGATAGACTAGTTGTACCTCTGCCTCACTCCAAGTCATCAAGGACATTATTTGTGCCTTAGAAAGTAAACAGTATTGTGTAGCTGAATTTGTTGAGTTGGCTAAGGCGTTTGATTTTGCTGGGAGGACTCAGATATTGGAGTTTTTGCGAGGTGACTGGCACAATTCAGAAATGACTGTTTTGGCCATGTTCAGTCAGTTAGGGTGGAGGGTCTTCTCTCTGATGCTGTACCCCAATCTAAAGATGGATCTATCAGGGATACCACCAGGGATCTATCTTGGGTCCAACTTTCTTTAATATCTATGTTTTCGATACAGCACGTGCTGCTGGTGACTCTCATATACATTGCTAAATCTCGTCCATGGATGGCTCTGACGTCGATCTTGATAACTGTTATAAGCATCTGGGGATCAGATTTGAGAATAGGTTTTTTTTGTAATAAATCCTTACTTATTTACTCAGTCTGCAAATCATCTTCTGCTTAAACTGAAAGTTCTCCACCGTCTTAGACTATGGTGATGGTTATGGGTCAGCCTCAAAACCCTCCTACAGAGGCTCGATGTTATTCACCGCTCTGCCATCCGCTTCCTATCAGGGGCTCCTTTTAGTAGTTACCACTGCAGCTTGGATTCACTGGTGAATTGGCCTTCACTTCATTCCCACGGACAGTCTCACAGGTTTCTGCCTACTTATGAAACCCTCATTGGGAAAACCCCGACATACTTAAGCTCACTTCTCACGATTCACAACACTAGTCGTAGTCTTCGTTCCAGAAGTTTAATTTTAAAATACCACCTTTGGTTGCACCTCCTTTCAGTTTTCTGCAGCAAATGATTGGAACAACAAAAAGCTCGGCTCTTTTATTCCACTCTCCTCTTTTAAAAATCCAATACAAACAGTTCTTCAAGATCATTGCACTTGTTCTTAACTACCCACATTTTAATGTGCGTCACTGCATACACACCGTGTCATTATGAATGTTTGTAATAGTTTGACTTGTGTTTTTCCTCTAAGTCTTCTGTTTTAAATCACGTGTCCATCCTTCATGCTGCCTCTTGGCCAGGTCCTTATTTTAAATGAGACTTGGTTTGCAATTGCCTCACCTGGTTAAATTAAAAAATATATTTCACAGCAGAGAAAAACCTTCTGTATCATGCTGAAAACAATGACACACCACCAGCATACAGAGATTGTCTTGGGGTCATTCTTGATCCAGTAGTTATAAAACACACACACACACACAGCGTTATGAACTCATATGAAATCCCTTTCTCGTGAACAGACTGCATTCCACTGACAGTCCTAACAGGATTTGAAAACGTTTTTGCTCTTGGTAATGAAATGTACATAGCGGCAGCTTGTGTTGCCGAGGGCAGCTTCAGACACGTCAAAAAGGATAGTTTGGAGTAGTTCCTCTGTCTGTAAGTAGGTTAAGTCTTCTGTTCCCACGCCGGTACTGTGAGCTGCGGATGTGCAGGATGAGGAATGTGAATGTGATGCTCGAACGCAGATTTATTTACACCTAAATACTTAAAATTACTTAGACAATCAGTGTGATAGTCCAGAATTTGAAATCTAAGTTCATATTTTACACACTTTAACAGCACAATGAAATTTAATTTTAATGCTGGATGAAAAACAAACATTTCAAATTGGGTTGAATATGGCGCAGCAGGTAGACTGGTCGTCCACCAACCCTACAGCTGTCGCTTTGATCCGAGGCTCCACCGGTCACAGGGTCCTCGAGCAAGACCCTGAACCCCCACTTGAGAAGCAGTGTAAAGCATGTTGAGCACCAACAGGTTACCAAATTGTTCTCTTTTAATTATGATCAGTGTGGTACATGATACATTAGTCTTTGTAGTAATGCACTACTCAAATGTTACCTCATCAGTTTAGTAATAATGTCACTAGTTACTTTATGGAGTAGAATGTTGCCAGAAACCATGTTGTGATAAAGTGAATTTATGTTTTCTGAAAAAAATGTTAATCTCCTCAAACATCTTTTTGCCTGTTGTTTTTGTGCGATAAAATCAAAGTAAAAGAAGCTAATGTCTCTGTACAACAGGATGGTGCACATCAATAAAATTGGTAAAATCTTTGAAGGAGCTAAGGCAGCGTGAAGCAGACTGTATGGTAGAGGATGTGTGGACAATATCAGAACTGAAATCCCTGCTTTCCAGAATGATCATGAGCCACATTAAGAACAAATGCATTCAGCCAGATCATCATAAATGAAGCTGGCTTTGCCTCGGGGTTTGGGTCTACGGTGCCAGAGCACTGCACTTGACAATGTGTCTTAGCAGTCATGCAAAGCAGAAGAAACACAGTGGAGATGCACAGCTGATATTACTTTGGTGTCTGGGTCTTCATAATTTGACTTTATGTAAGACCAGATGCTATGTTGGTGGCATTTTTAAGAGTAATGCAAGTAACTACAAAGGTTGTGTTATTACCTTAGAAACTAATATTGTAAATGAAATTATAACTTTGAATGAGCAGTAACAGGTTTTATGTAATTTATTATTTTTGACAACTAATTTTCCCAACATTCTTTTTGCAGTAGCTGATTTTGGGCCTTCAGATTTCTTAATGCTAAGCCACACATCTCATATTGATGATTTGAGATTCAAACGACTTTTTTGTCTTAAGCCTACTCTCTGCTTCAAAAGAAAGAAAAAAACACACCAACACAAAACAATGATTGTGATGATGGTTGGATGACAGGATGTGGCATCAAAGGATCCTGGCGTTAGAATCCGCTGGCTGGCTGACCCCACGTCAGAGAAGCACGTTTAGTGTCTTACATTGAAAACTACACTATAACTCAAATATAACATAATGAATGTTTAACCATAAATCCATTCTCTGCACTTATTGGTATACTGCTTCTCATTCACCCATTCACCATCAAACACCAATGAGGCTTCAGTGTCTTGCTCAAACACACTTTGGCAAGTGAGCAGAGGAGCTGGAAAGTGAACCAACAAGCCTGGGATTGGTAGACAACTGCCGTGTACCTTCTGTGCCACAGTCGCCCCAATGCATTCACACACACTTCTACAAACACAATGACAATGAGAGAATGACAACTGCTAACGCCACAAATAAAGGGGTTAATTTTCCATGCTGGTGGATTATTAGCATAATCTTATTATTCATGGTGCAATCAAAACTTGTGTCTCTCTGTGCAGCACTATGTCGACCTATGCCTGTTAATCACGACACTCTGGTCTCTTCTATGCCTCTTCTACCGTGCAAACATTTTTCATTATCAATGACATTTACAGTGTGTGGATTTGAAGATTTGACAGGGATCAGTTTACAACATCATGCCATAATTCCTTTGTTGCTGATGTTGAGTTGTCGGTTTTAGCTGGGTAATTTTGAATACATTTTCAGTCAAGGTATGAGGCAAATCAGTAAGGTGATAAAATCGTTAGCAGTCAGGTTCATTAATATTAAAACAGTGATACGTTATTTGGAGACAATGGTGGATCACTATGCTAAAAAAAAACAATATCCAAATAAGAGGGAGACAGCAAAAACGTTGGCCACTGAAACATTCAGAGCAATCTCAAAATGAAGGAATTAGGACCACAGCAGACGAGTTCCACGATGAAGAAGAACCTTCTTACAACATCTAGAGTAGGACAAGGAGATTATTTGACGAGGAAGACGTCTCACTGTAATTGTCTCCATTCAAGAGACGGTTTTATGAATAAAACAAATCATTCGTAAAGCTCAAGAACTGAAAGGCCACAAACTTTTTAGATTAGATTAGAGATTAGACTTTGCTAGAAAACATAAAAAAAAAACCTTCCTGGTTTTGTAAAAAATATTTGGACTGTTGAATCTAGTGATGAATTAACTTGTACTATAATGATGGGAAGAGAAAAATCTAGAGAAAGAGAGAAACGGCTCATGATCCAAAGCAGCTGAAGGCAGCTGACAAAGCATCTCGAGAGATCAAACTCAGCATTTGGTTCACTCCTTTGTTTCCAGACTTCAGATTTTTTGTGTTTAAGTGTTAAAGGAAATCCTTATGTTTGTAATTATGTCAATCGTTTTTTATTTATGAGCAATGAAAATTGAGGGTGTGTGGAAATGGATGCGATTCTAAATTGTCGATAGAGGTAAATGTGAGTGTGAGCTGTCATCTCACTCACTCCCAGTTTGACTGCTCCACTGGCTCCTTCATTATGAAGCCCAGCTCCTCTGATGATCTTGGGTGAAGGCAGTTTACCAGCTGTGGTACAAGGAAATGCAATATGAAGCACATGGTGCAGCATTTGTGGCAAATATGCAGACCACACGTTATGGAATGAATATTCGTATGATCCAGAGGGGCGGTGGGTCTGATGTGTGCTTTCAACAATCAAACCACTGTGAACATGACATTTTTAAAACATAATGCAATTTATCATTTTGAAAAATGAACTCCATAAGTCTAGCTCTCGTGAATCTTGAAGAAGTAAAACATAGTATGAATGGCAACACAGTCACATGACAGGCTTTGAGGTTTTTGGAAATAAATGAAATAATTGGTGTTTCAGGTTCAGAGTGTGACCGAAAGGGAATGCTCCACGGCAAATACTTTAACTTCTGTCAAAGTGTGATTGTCTACAAAGTCTACAATAAAAATTAAAGTCATGAGATTTCCACTCACCCACATGTTGTGTCTGTTCTCCGCTGGCTGTCATAAGATCTGGTGCTGAGGGTTCTTTTTAGGACTAATTAAAGGAAATGGTATAAAATTGATTATGGAAATTACCAGAGGAAGGGCTTTCCTGGACTGATTGATAGCACACTGCTCTAATTTGTCTCCACTTCCTCTGTGAAGTTAGGGGCCATGGGTCAAAGGTGACAGATAAGTTAATAAAACTGGTAATGAGACTCAGAGCACAGAAGACACATTGTTCCTTTACACAGAACACATGAATGTTAGTCACTGGTAGATGCAGCAGAAATAGCTCAGTGTCTGGTGAACAGGAAGTGCAGACATCTGTCTTCACCTTCAGCCCCAGTAAGATCTCTAATAAACCACAGTGTGTGGTAAGTTTTTCTTTAAATTAAAGTCCTCAGGATCATTACATTATATCAGCTGGAGGAAAGCTGGGATTATCACCATGCTCAGACCCAACAAGGGCACTGTCAGCTCTTTTAGCCCAAATACAGCATATTTGTTCTTTTCAGCTCAAGGTTTTATAATTATATTTGTGTCCACCCTGAACTTGTTCCCCTCTGTTCTATAAAAAACATGAGTTATATTTATTACAGCCATACAATGAAGGGTTCAAATAGTTCGGAAGCAAATATCAGGCATATTCTAATCAAAATTGGACTTGGGTATATTTACCTTTTACTGACATTTATCCAGAAAGGTCTAAGTATATTTGGTCTGTACTGATTCATTTGTATCACTACAGGCGTTTGTTCTTAATCAGACGGATGAGTTTTGAAACCAGAACTCTGCTCACAGAGCTCCTGGAACAGGTTTGTCCAGTCTCGGCATGTGCGTTATGTAATCATGTACATGGAAAAAAAAAGATTGTTGTTACAAATAGATTTTCTGAAATAACGGTTTCCCATTCTGTGTTGAAATATTAAAATAAACAGGTTGTGGACCTGACTGGCAGGTACAGTCCCGCCCTCTTACACTCTTTGCTTCTTCTAATGGCAAACGTTGTCATATTGTTTGCTGCCTATTAAAAGGTTGTGGCTATTTTCACATCTAAGCTATTTATGACAAGGACTGAACAATTTGTAGCATATGTGTTTACTGTGACTTGTAAAATGTGGGATGCATGCGTATAGTAAACGTTATATGTATTATTTAAGAAAACATCACACAAGTTTACTTGTGGATGCTGCTCATGGATTGCTGAGGTCTTTGGCAGTGGTGGGGTTGCGGTTGACCTTTGACCCCCCCACATTGCATCTTGCCCCTTCACACACTGTTTCCTTTGATGCTGACAAAGGTTTCTTCATGCAGAGAAATCGACAGAAACAGAGAAAAGCATTCCATGAAAACACAGCTCCCACAAGAAACACTAGAAACACCAAACTCTTGATTTTCAACATTCCAAGAATATTACAAATCAAAGAAATTATGTTTGGCTGTTTGTTACCGACATTCCCCACAGGCAAACCAGCACAGATACTGTAGCTGGAGAGAGGAAGGGAACAACAGAGGCAGTGGAGCGTTCAGCACAGCGTGTGCTGACGCCGGTGACAAAATGGAAGTTAGATCGGACCATCCCCGACTTGGCTTGTCAGAGGGAGAAGGACGGTCAGGAAGTCGGCGTGAAGGTGCCATGGGGCTGCAAAGATTACAAAGGGTAAAGGGTCAATTCCGTGTGAACATACTGGGTGCAGTTGGAAACTTGAATCACACACAAACACACACACACACACACACACACACACACTCACCATCTGCATTGCCTGTATGTACGGTTTAGTTGCTTGGTCCTATTCTTGTTCTGGCAGCGCACAGGAACTCTTCTTGTTATCAGGAGGTTGCAGCCGTGCTTTTCAGGGCACATAGCACCGATTGATGTAGGAATAAAAGCAGGTCTGTGTCCGCGTGTCCGTCCGAGGACAAGCAACAATCTTAATGGGTCAAAAGGGGCAAAGCCTGAGGGAGGTTGAAGGGAGGGTCAGCGTGTGTTTGTCTGTGTGTGTGATTGTGAGAGTGTGTGTGTGTGTGTGGGGGGGGGGATAGGTGCTAGTGGCATGGGAGCCCAGACTCAGCTTGTAAAGAGAAGGCTGCAAATTGAAAGTGGCGAAGCAGCCGACGTGACTTAAAGAGTAACAAATCACTACAGCACGCTCCAGTCAACCTGACAGACTGCTCCCTGATGCATGCACACACCGAGACAGCTAATTAGACTGCACGCATGACGTGCGTGCGTAATGACATCGCACAGGAGTTTTCTACACCTTACAATGTGAAGCGTGTGTCCGTGTGCGTTTGTGAGGTGACGTGTCACTGTCATTTTTCTGCCTCCCAGTGTGTGTTTGTGCATTGATGTCCTGACTTTTCCCCTGTGAGAGGGTTTCTAACTTTGCCTTTTCCCTGGCTGACACTGACTGTCTGAGTGTTAATTTCTTAGTGTGTGTGTGTGTACAGACGAGCCAAGCACGGCAGCCTCCTCCTCCTCCTCCTCCTCCTTCTAATGCAGCTGGTGTTAAGCGTTACTGGCTCCCTCGGCGCTGTGTCTGCCTCCTCGGCTTGGTACAGCCGAGCGTTTTGCTACAAGTTCCTCCGTCTTGTTTAGTCTTTTGTCCTCTTGAGCCTCTGGAGTCACTTTTTGCTCAGGACGGAAATTCGGTCCTACCTCAGCTCTGGGCGGTGCTGCTCCTTGGCAGTGAAATTGTGGTGGAGAGCATGACTAACGTATATTGCACCCTACAGTTATTGCCCTTGCAAGTGTGCACTCCATGAATATATAAAGATGACTTTGCTTCAAGATGGCCCCGTCCTCATCAGCAGAATGAAAGTTGCTACCGAAGACGTATAGAAAACGGACAGCACTTCCACAGTTTCTACCTCACTGACTGATGTAGTGGGAATGTGGATTCTGATTTGTGGCCTGGTAGTTACCTTGTACGGCAAATACATAAATATCATATAAACGTGTTTATTTTTAAAAAAGTGACCGTCTGACATGCTAATCACTTTTGGTCACCAGGATCAGTGCTGGACAGTGAGGCGACTTTGATGCACGCTGACCCAAATTTTCCACGCTTTCCGACACCCAGGAGCCGGTACACACCCGGAACTTTAGTGTTTTTTGGTTTACTGTGTGTTACGGACGCCAGCTGAACTCCATTACTGAGAGGGACACAGTGGCCCTGACGTAGTCATTGCAGAGACCATCACGTTAAATGTGTTGTTCTCCACTTTCTGCCACGTCCAGGCACTCACACTGAAGCCACTGGTGCCTCTTTTTACCACACCAAACCTAATTCTTTTCTTGTATCCATTAAAAATACACTGATCAATAGAAAACTGTGGCAGCGTGATTGTATGTTTCGAGGAATTAGCTGGTCTGAATCTAATTACTGTTGGTCTACAAAATGGTACATCATAGGCAGCAAATGTCGAACAACCCCTGCTGGGAGCTTTAATAAATGAAGTCAATCAGCATCTTTTACCATTCTGTTCGTCCACAACATGGAGCAATCTGCTGCGAAGAATATCCTCAGTCAGAGAGGAGCTGCCCATCCATCACAGTCCAGGGGGAACCGATGGATCACATCTGCGGCAAGAGAAGAACCTCATTGTTTATCCATTTTTTGCCACATATCATTTATTTCTAATTTACTTACCTGATTGTTCATCTTTTTCTCAATGGCTTGTAGCTCTCCTTGACTTGTGAAATGAAGCTACACAGCAGCCCCCCGCCTCTGTCACACATTCTGTATAAATTGAAGTCTGTCTGGAGCATTTTTCCCCCAAACTATCCATAGGCCTGTTGTTGCTGAAAACATCTGAACGTTACTTTATATTTGGAAAAATATATTTCACAGAAAACACTCAAGCAACTGTTTGCTTAACTGGCTCCAATTCATTTACAATGTCCAGACTGCTGGGATCCAGACTGACAACCAGGAAGTCATTTTAGTACATGTTTAAACTAAAACATAGGCATAAAGAATGACTGACAGAATTGTTTCAATTTATTATTAAACAATAAGTTTGATATTGTACTATTTTGTCACAATTATAGTTAAAATGTACAGTTCAAACTCCAGTACCCTGAATGGAAGGACTGTCTAAATGCATTAAGATACAGATACATTAAGTTACATCTAAATTATGAGGTGCAGAATTTGAAAGTAACATTTTTCACATGTTCTTTTAATATACATATGCTCCACCACTCATCTTGGTGTGGAGAGTGAGGTGAGGTGGAAACTAACCTTGACTGGCAGCAGTTACTGCAAAAGTGTTTGAACGAGTGATGTCCTACAGGCAAAAATCAAATATTTCTGCTTGATTAGTACGTTTTGTAACATTCTTAACTGTTGTAATTAGATGACTATGACTGACTTAAGAACTGTACAGAACGTGGAAGCTGTCAAAACAAAGCAAGCACAATCAAGCAAAATCAGCTCAGGCAGAGTCACAGCTGGGCAACGCAGAGACGACTGATTCCAAGTCTCAGAGTTCACACCGGTGCTGGAAATCCTGGAAAATGT
The DNA here is from genome assembly GCA_033026295.1 of Channa striata. Taxonomy (NCBI): domain Eukaryota; kingdom Metazoa; phylum Chordata; class Actinopteri; order Anabantiformes; family Channidae; genus Channa; species Channa striata. The sequence continues at coordinate 28,245,872 of CM065173.1, forward strand.
TGTACAACCTCAATTCCAAAATAGTTCGAAGGAACATCAATATAAACACAAAGCAATGATTTGCAAATCTCATCAACCAATGTTTTACTTGTAATATTACATAAACAACATATATGATGTTGAAAGTAGCACATTTTACCATTTAATGGAAAATATTTTGAATTTTGATGGCAACAAAAGGCTAGAAAAGTGCCGCAAATGAAAAACAGATGGACAAGCATTTGAAAGTTGGGTCAATTGGCAACAGCTCAGCAACATGACTGGATATAACAGCATACTGTAAAGATTCACCAATTTCTGATAAACTGCAACAATAATTGTGGAAAAATTTCCAGTTCTCAATTGGACAACGCTTCCAGAAATCACTGTCTGAGAACACAGTTCACCGTGTAACCCTCCAATGTGGATTGTAGCAATGACTGTTTTTATTTACCTTTATACATCCTCCGAGCTTTGGTCTAATGGGCTGGTGTCTTCAAGGTCCGAACATTCTGTGATTTTGGACAAAGGGCTTAAAAATGCTTGAAACTGTAACAATAAATAACAATATGACGGAGTAGGTAGTCAATAGGTTGAGAAAAAATCTAGTCTAACATAAAACTGTTACACCTACTCACCACCGGAGAGTCTGCTCTTTTTCGAAATTTCGAGTACCTCAAGTACATGCTAATGCGTCCATGCTATCCACTAGCATTCTACATGTAAATGATTGAGAGGCGCTGCGTGTGTGTTCCGGCTGGTTTATTCTTCTCTGTCCGTGTACGTGCACAGCTACGCAGACCTGTGCTACACGCCCAGCAGAAGAAACAGACGCGGCAGTATCACGATTAACGACCAGCGATTAGCTGAAAACAAGTAAATCAGCGTGTCCTGCACTCACATCTGTAAAGGCAAACACCGGTTTCAGGGATAAAATGGATGCGAGGAACTTTTTCCAGACCTCTGCAGGAAGAACTTTGTTGTCGTTCAATAAATCTATGAATATTTTCAGACAGGAGTGCTCATTTCAAAGACCAAATGGTAAATTGTGAAACTATTTTATCATCATTAACCAAATAATTTGCTTTTTGTTTGTCAAATAACATTTTGCTTTGATTTGCACATTACAACGACAAATGTTCAAATTGTTTACACTTTCAGTGACAAATTTACTGAAAAATGTTTTGTCAGGTGATTGTGTATCTTAAGTGCTTTTGTTTTTTAGTTGTTTATAGCGTAATGCCATCTTTCTTAAATATGATTTTAACATATAAAAAATATATATTTCGGCCCCTGGCTCCAAACTGCCGCTCACTAACTCATTAAATACGTCATTAAACATACCCCCCCTTTAAGTTTGATTTAAAACCATCGGCACTTTTGAAGTGTACATCACGATCTTTACAACCGTGCTTCCTGAATTTGTTTACTTGAAACTGTGTCCCAGAGTTGGACATTAATGAATTATGTTTTAAGTCATATTGATAGAATGTGAAGTGAAACGGAAAGGGGATTTGCAAATTGAGGCAAAAGCTGTTTTAGTTCTTCAAACTCTTTAAACTTGAGCGCTGAATGTGTACACTGGTTCAAAGCAAAAGTTTGGAGATTCCCAGCAGCTGCAGACAAGATGGAGGAAAAGCTGGTTATCTTCACTAATGTAAAGAGACAAGTGGAGAAAGAAGAGGGGCTGGCAGGAAAACGCGTGGAAAAAACTGAATTCCTGGTAAGTTCTCAGAGTGTTTGATGATCCTCAGTATGATTATGAGTATGAGCTGTCACACATTTCCAGGCGCACTTCACTCCCACACACAGTCAGAGCATGTTGTTACAGCAACAGAGCTGTCAGTCTGGGATCGCATCCATTGGCTGTTTGTGGCCAGTAAACACACACTGCGAAAATGCTTCAGTGGCCACATTTGCCTAAATTACATGAGGCCAAACGTTTTTTGCAAGTGTCTAAAGGCCGGTACAACGTGAGCACGCTCAAAGCCAGCGAGCTGGATTAACAAAGTTTGGTGTCAACAAACCGTAAGGTACAACCACATCCTCCAACGCTTCAAGAGTGACGTAAAAGCCGGGCACACACGTCCTCTTCCAAGATTGTCAGTTTTGTTGAGCAAATACTTTTTCTTTTTACTTTTTTTTCCAAGTTTCAAAAAGTTTCTGCATTTGATGTGTTTTTTAAAACAATTTCTCTGGTAATGGGGTTGGTAACATTTCTTATTTTATATATTCAAATCTGACACAATTACCATGTCCAGGCTGCATATGAAGTGAATTGTGGAAGTAAATGAAAGCCAACTAATAAGGTTTGTGAGCAGCCTCACTAATTCCAAAACACTGGATACTACCAGGCTCTGAGGGGAATCCTGCTGCATGGAAGCAAGAGCGGGGGAAACCGGGTCCACTGGGAGGGAGCCAGCTAGCCGGCCGGCCAGCTGCTGAGGGACTTTGGGGCCAAGCTCATGAAAGATGCATTAATGTAGCGTTCTTTCTCTTGCATTGGACGCGTAATGTGGTTGCTGCTCCCTTGTGTATCTGTAATTTGATCCTTGCCGTGTATCTGCAGCGGACAACATTCGTGTGTGTGTGTCTGCATTATTCATTCATCTGTCTTGTGTGTTGTGTCGACGTGTTGATGCAGGTGCAGCAGTGCGTCACCACGTCGTTGTCATTCTAATTAGGGATGAGCTCTCATTACGATTGAGAAAACACGGCGCACAACGACACAGGCACTGCAGCGATATAGAAACGTGCAGATCCCGGTGAGGCGTGTTTTCTTTACAGTGAGCAGTGCAGCTGGAGACACAGTGACGGCGGCGGACACGCTGATTTCTGTCAGAGGAGAACATGCACGTGGCTCTGTGTCAGTAATTCACACAGCCCAGCAGGAGACAGTGGATCGGAAACTTTAACGTGTTTAGCCACTTTTATTTTAAAGGTGAGGATGACGGATAATGTTGTAAGATTAGCTTAGTAGTGCACTCTCTCTTCCAAGTGATGTAGAAATTACTGATTACCTGTCAGACAAGGATCACAAGTCCTGTGAATGAGAAAACATGCCATCTTAGCCTCCCCGACATACATCCCAGAACTGTTTGTGACTTGCTCCTGTCTTCGAAGTCTTGATGTGATGAACTGTAGGACATACACATTCCTTTAAAACACACTTTGTGTTGCACTTTGCTGTGATCCTGCCAAAGCAGAAACACTGTCCTCAATCCCCATAAAAGAGCCTAAAAGCATGAGTGGATCGCTTCGACCCTTTTTTGGTGTCGGTCAGCGTGCATCCTGGATTTGCTTGTTGGTCAGTGCGGACCACAAACAAACCCCATGTTCATGCAGAGTTGACGGGCTTCCTTCAGACCAATATTTCAAGGATTTCAGAGCAGAGCAGTTATTCTTTTTAATAGATTTTGGACAACAGCAGAGATAAATAATGCAGGTTGCAGACAGGAAATGTGAGTGAAGAGTGAATTCGCTGTTGTTTTTAGTGTCTGTGTCGGGATTCATTGCACTTAATTTGGAAAGTGCCCAAAATCATATTTTACACCTGCACGCGCTTTTCTTAGAGTTGTACCTCGAGTTCCTGTGGTAGTGGGGATACCATGACTTAGATGAAGCCGCCTGGGGAACGACTACGTTGTTATTCGTCAATATGAAGCAGATGGCTGCACGGAAAAAGCACGAGTTATGCCTGAATAAATGTTATTTTATGTTCCCTTCACCTGGCAGCGGCAGTGTCTGGGTGGCAGTTGAGTCGGCCGACAGCAGGTCTTCTCTGCTACTGATGTGAATTTTCTTGTCTGCAGTGTGACTCGGGTCAAGCAGCAATTGAGAAGGGTCAGCTGAGCCTGGCAAGAGAAAACAGTCTGCTTTATTGACAGAGAGTCTGGCTGATTGGTCCTCAGAGAGAGAAGCTGTTACTGTGGCAATCACGAGTGCACGGCTGTGCAAGCTCTGTATTGTTGAGTCTCCCAAGACCTGGCGACACACAGAATACTTGAGTGACTCTAAGTGAGCTGGGAGTTTGTAAATGTGTGTTCAGCGCACTTGTGTCATCTCTGTCACTTAGGCTGCACAATGCAAAGTGCAGTTGCCACAGCACGGTGGGAGTTCACACAGAGTTGTACCGAATGACAGAGGCAACGCCTTATCATGGGGAAAACATATTTAGAGGGTGTGGCAGGGCGGCTTCACGTCTGATTGAGTCTTTTCAAAGGTTGTCTTTGCAAAGAAAGAAATTGTAGGACTCAATCCAATTCCCTTTTACCCACATGCGAGGTAACTGTCTTTCAAATAAAGTGGAAACAAAAAGGAGGCTGAACGTTTTGAAACCATTATTCATTAATGCATTCTTTGGTAAAAACAGAAACTTCAGCGTCCCTCGTTCTGAAAACAGCCCAGGTACTGGCGGGTCTGTACGGTGTTAGTGAACAAAACAGAACCTCTTACCAAGAGCAGATGTGTCTGCAACTGGACACTTTGCTTAGGAATCATCCCCAAAAGATAAAAGTCTTTTTGTTTTTCATTTCTTTCATGGGTCAGCAAATGCTCACTCTGTAAAATTATATGTCATTGCAACCCTAGTTATCAGATTTTACTGCACCACTTTTTAAATATTTTACTTTAAAATTTGAACTATATTTTTATCCTCCTAAAAAGGAAATTAATGATATCAGTATTCAATGACTATCAGACAAAGAAAACTGAGAGCACACAGGCAGGAAAACGTCTCCTGTCTGTTTTAATGTTCAGATAGGTAATATATGATCAGTGGTGATACTGGAGAAGAACACCTGTTCCCACTATACAACCACAGGATTCTTAAGACTTACCTGGACATGGAAAAATAACTTGTAAGTATCTATGGTGTTCACGAGGAGCATCAGTACGTCCTAGAGATGATGACTCATACTCGAGTCCCATTTTACAATTGAACAGTTTTAACGTTTCAACGTAGATAAAGAAATTATCAGTCAAGGATGTGCACTCATGAGTGTGCGGCTGTCCAGTACATACAGGAGCGAATTTAAAGAATTGATGAAGTGATGTAAATCCAAAAGAGACATCAGCATAACATTTAGAGGCATTTGAAATAAAGTATAAGTAAGTATGAAGGGATTAGGGGACTACAGTTTTCCACTTGCTTATTTTTTTTATTTCATGAAATATAAAATATCTACCATTAATTTCATAATCACAGCACTGTGCTGTGAAAAGAATTGAACTGACTTTGACGTACATATAGAAGATGAAATATGATTCTTCAATTTGGTCACATGCAGCATTAGAGATTGTGATTCCCCTCATGCATCATGCAGGGACCTGGTCCATTTATGTCTAATTCGGGACTTTAGGTCATTAATTAACCTGTAACTTCTCATAGTCAATTCTCAAAATCCGCAGCCACTTACTGACTTGAAAACCCAGCGATAAATGAGCAACTTTGCATTTTTACAGTCGCAGTCTATAAATTTTATTAACAGGAGTCTTTTGTTTTAGTTGAGGTCGACTGGTGGAGGTGAGCAGAGCCTCGGTGAACAGATCAAATCACTGACAGGCTTCTGCAGCTTTACAAAGTCAAGTACGTCTAAGTTCAAAAGGCTCTCGAAAATGTTCCCGGATCGGTGAGTGTTGCAGAAAACTGAACCAGCTTAAACTAACATACATTAAACTGTGATTGACATTGTAATGTAGAGTTTGACTTGACCTTTGACTTTTATTTCTTAGTGGACAATAACACAATAGATGGAGGGAGGAAATGGTTGAGGGTGTTAGTCTTCCTCCAGCCCTGCACCTATGTCCTAAGGGCTGCGGGGGGGTTGTAGGTCCTGTTCCATTGAAGTAGTGACGCATGTGATGGCCTTGTTATTTAATTCAGTGAGGGAGCTTGTGAGAAGACCAATTATTTTACATCTTGAGTGCAGTTCTTCATTTCAGACAAGGGGCCTTGACCAGGGTCCAGGGTAGGGAGGGTTCTCAGGAATTTTTCACATGTGATTGAAAAATCCATCGTGTAAAATGTGCATAAAATGAATTACGTTCTCTCACAAACACTGCTGTGTCTGTTAGTGCATGTGTGGTGACTTTGGATTCACATCCTGTTCAGGTCAGTACCTTCTAAAGTGACTTCACATATCAGCAAAAGCTGATTTATAAACCCGAGCAGCATGTTAGGGAAATGCAAATATCTGGCAACTCAATCTTCAATTGGTCCCCCCATCATGTGCCAAACCAAAAGTCCTGTTAACATCTATGATAGCCGTCATATTATGCAGTGTTGCAAAAGTCAGAAGGACATATATAAAATGTTTGCACTCCCTGCCACCACTTTGCCCTGATGGTATATAAAACGTGTACCTTCATTTAGTTTCTACGTTCATCTGCAATGGTCTGTGACAGCAGTGACGAACCTGCTATGAATCCTTTACTAATAAATTTATTTGAAAAAATAAAATAGAAGAAAATCCTCTTGGAATGTTCATGTTAGGTTGGAATCATCTGACAGTGACTGAAACGTGTACAGGTTTTAAAGAGCCGTCTCCACTTCAAAGACTTTAAATGTTTCCATATAACATGAAGCAATGAATTAATGTTGGGGGAAAATATGTGTATCTAAAACATAAACCAAGGAGTATCTAAAATATGTACAAGATGCAAAAATCAATATCCAACCAATGTCCATCTTAACATTTTGACTGTGGCTGTGTTACGATGCTGATGTTTTTAAACACTTACATGGTCGTAGCTAGATTCTGGTTTCTGCTACAACTCAGTGTAAAGTCATGAGACTTTCATGGAGCCTCCGACCTAAACTGAGTGCACACACACTGCCGGCTGATCCTGATGAGAGATCAGATACAAGTTTGATTGTGCTTTCAGTTTTTCACACGGGTCAGGTGGAAATGCCTCCAAAATAACATTCAAAAAGGACATAGATGATCAAATCTAGCCAAACCTGTCTTTAAATGAACACAACATGTCACATGTAGATTCAGTAAAACTGACCGTGTGGAGCATTCTTTGGTTTTTCATAAAAGGCCAATCTCAGCATCTATCTCTGCCTTGTTTTCTTCGTTAATTTTCCGACTCGAGTTTCATCTCTTTGAGAGTGTGCGTGTTGCTGGGATCCACTGTGCACATTTGTCAGTCACAAAGCTGCAATTGCTGGAGATACAGCAATTTAAAACTATCAACCCAGCACCACTGTCAGCCCCGTAATGGACATCAGTCATTACTCTGCAAACAGGGCCTCATAACACAAGTTGGCTTTGCCGCTGATAGGCCCATTACATCTCAATACATGTCGTTTCACCGTCAGGCCTGAAGTCTCTCTGCCTGCGAGCACAGTGGCAGCGAGGAACAAAGCAGGGCTTTCTAGTTAAGCATTAGCCTGTCAAAAACAGTCACTTTACTCCTGTCATGTCTCATTTCTGTAAAATAACACTCACTGCGGTCATGTCTTTCCCCCGACGCTGTGTTCTGGTTAGAGAAGATGAGAAAACGTGCAGGACTTTGTTCTCACACTGGAAAGACTCGGGGTTTGATTTACTGAGGGTTAGAAAACCACAGAAACCAAACGTCAGACAGTGTTTGTCCAGCTGTATGTAGTGACAACTGAAACTTTAGTGGCATGTTTGGACCAAAGGAGAATCTAGTTCCCTTGTCACAAGCCAGAACGCAACCTTTTCTGATAGTTGTGGTTTGTGTTTGTGGTTCTTGTGGCGTTTTGTTGAGAAAAAAAAATGTGATGATGTCTTACTGATGCACACAGTACTAAACTAATAGGAGGCTAATGATTTTGAACAGAATGTCTTTCAGTGGTTTTATGTTATAGGTGTTAAGGTAAAAAAATATGGATGTTTTGTGGTGAAATGTGAAAGTTTTTTATGCACACGATGAATATTTCTATTAAAATATGTGAATAATATTTACCAGTAACCAATAATTTGTCAATTAGCTGTTCATGTTAAGGATGGATTTTTCTATGTATATAGAAACACACTTATATTTTATATGTGTGTTGAAATAGACAATATACACATATTTTGAATATCAGACAGACTGACTATATTTCAAAGGTTATGGTTTAATTCAAGTTACACATGCACACCTGTATTTAGCTGTAAGTAGAGACCATGCTTTTTTATGTGCGGTGTCCGCAGCTCCACAAACTGTCCTGCAAACATCCTGAATTAGGTCTGAAAGTGGGATTCTGGTCAGTAGGTAACACTGTAAATTTCACAGGAAGTTCAGGTGGGCATCAGTTAGGCCGGGGCGGAGGAGCTTGTAGCACAAAGCTAGAGAAAGAAATCAGTGAGGACACCAATTTGAATTTAGTTTGTAAAGCAGAAACAGTTTCCATGCTTGATGCAGGAGTTCAGCTGCTCAACACTCCTTTGTTCTATTTTCCACGTGAACTTTGCCAACAACATTGAAAGGACACTGAAAAAATTAAGACAGAGACTCACAGGTTTTGTGACACAAACACTCAGAGGTGATGTGTCCAAAATGTGGAGGGTTAACAAACACTTTCTGAAGAAACTGCATCTAATTTGATTTAACATACAATATGCAAATGTCATACTATAGCCGGCATAAACTAATGAATTCACCCTAAACATAACTCAGACTATCAGCAGACTACTTTAAGTGCTGCTCACTGTTAGGTGATTTTGGAGTGTCCGATAATTACTACAATCAAAGACATAATGACATAAGAATAATGAGTGGATGCTGCAGCTGGATGATATAATTGATGCCATTGTCTGAGTTCCTTTTTTCCGCTTATGTTGTAGAAAAGCTTGATGTACTTTTTGATGGTTTTATAATCTGCTTGCATGACAAAGCACTTGAAATAAATGTCCCGTTTCTTTCCCGGTGATTCATCATCAATGACTCTTCTTCTGTAATTGAGGATTTATACTCATCTAAGTGTCTGACTGAGGGTGGAGAGCGAATGCTGGGGAGCTGTCAGGTGATGGAGAGCTCAGTGTTGATGCCATGCTGTGACATGTCAGGAGGACACAGTTAAACAGAGCTGGAGACAAAGAATCACCCACTACGAGCTGATGCAAGGGAAGAATAGACGAGCTTCAGGGACTTTATACGTATCAAACAGAGCCGGTTATTATTTCAGTTAATATGTTTGTCACTACAATGAAACATATCAGAACTTTACCTTCAAACCTTGTTCATGTTTGATTGGCAGCTGAATATACGGAGGCTCTGAAACAACATGTCTCTCCGATAACTGCAGCACGTGTTAGCAGCGACGCCATCGAAAACAATAGCGTTGACGTTTAAAGCGTTTCTGTGCTCAGGCGTCCACAAGCTGCCCAGCTATCCGCTGTTCAATCTGATGTTAGCCGGCCTGCTTTATCACCACGTATCTGATGAGTAGGTACACGAGACATTTCTCCGTGTTGGTGCTGTAGATAAGGAGGAGACATCTGCTGGGAAGCTCCGTGTGTTGTTCCTAATGTTCCTGTGCAGCAGGCGGCTGCTGACACCCTCCGCACAGTCACTGCTCGAAGATACACTTTACATTTATTACGTTGACACGTTTGACTTTCTCATAAGAATTCATCTGCGCAGACACAGAAACAACCGCATTCAAGTGATTAATATGCTGTGATGGGAGGATGTGATGATGACAGGGAAACTAAAGTACATATTTGTTCAGAGGAAACAAAAGCAGACTTACTCAACAATATTCCTGCCACACTCACAAAAATGTAATTGGGAATCTTTGGAATAGTTGCAGGTCATTGTTTATCGTATTCAAATTATTTTGCATCTTTTGACTGAAGAAACATTAACACTAATGTTCTTCTGACCTTTCTCACTGTTCCCCGGGATAATGTCAGAATACTTGATCAAAATAAAACAACTTACTGTTAGTAAGTGGACTATTAGCATTTCTGGGCTCTCAACAACAGTATTTGAAAATGTGCAGAATCATACTTTTTTTTTTATCAGGCTTTAGCTTATTACCTCTCCACAAATAAGCTGCACTTATACAAATCACTCGTCATTGTCAGAGACATCACAAACATGCTCTTGCTGACAAATGAGCCAAACGCAGTGAGTGAGAGCAGCTAAAACTTTAAAATCGTGACATTGTCCAGTGTGTGATACGGGGAGAACAGGAGTAAATTGGCCGTGGCTGTAGATATTTTCACTAACTCTACACAGTGGATTGCGTGCGCATTTACTTTCCAATAAATGCACCCTACATAAATACAATGGCTATAATTGTATTTGGTAATTGGTATATCTCAAACCCTGTAATACTTTTTTTATCACTTGATGGAAAGCTGATTTCAAAAAATTTCAGACAGGAAAAATTTCTTTTCCTGTCTGAAATTTAGAGTAGGAGGTTTCATAAATTGAGTGTGGTGTTCACGTCTTCACCCATATTCAATGTTTGCTAAAAGTAAAAGGATGCAATTAAAGAAGTTTGTCTACTTCTATAAGTGTTGAGCCTCCAACAGACTTTTGACATTTTCTTCATTTGAACTGAGGGAATATTTTGCACAGCATGTACCTGGACTCCTCCTACCTCTGAGAGTGTGTGTGTCTTTATAGCCTTCTGTGGACAACTTTGGTCTCAGTCTCATTGTTGGGAGGACATTTTAGCTTCAAAGGCTTTTTGAGGGTCAGGACCGGGCTTCAGGCTCAGGGTTAGAGTGAAGTTTGTCCTTCTGCACCTGCTGTGCCCCCCTCCCCTGCACTAGGTTTCAAGCACTTCACCGTCTCTGCTCCCACCTTTCCACACATTTTACACTCTGTCTTGGGGGAACCATTCAATGTTCACTCAGACTTTATGCCAGCTGCATCTCAGGGGCTGGTACAAAGCTCAAATATTCTCTGCTTACAGGCCATTTTTTTAAAGACAAAGATGCTTCCAGTCGGAATATGATGAAGAGTTCTCAGATTAAAAGGATTAGATTTCTGTCAATTCAAAGTCTGACAGTGAGTTTATTAAATGGGATTGACTATCAGCCATCTCCAAATCCAGCTTCTCAGCAGCCTGCCCTAGGACCAGGCCGTAAGCACTCAGCTGCAACAGTAGCCCAGCAGGAGCCAGGCTGGATGTCCAAACAGTGTGGAACTGACTGGTCACCCTGCATGGCGGACAATTTGATAAGGATGCAGCCAGCGCCAGCATGAATGTGCAGGACACATGTTCTCATTTTATGTTTTCATCTTGGAGATGTATCCAGAAAATCATTCGCTAATTTGGAAGATGTATTTGGAGAGAGGTGAAATGACATGTCCTTGCTAGAGTATTGAGATCCAAAGAGGATCTCCAGAATTCCTGAAACTGGCAGAACATTTTCATGCAACAGTGTCTCTGGAAGACTTCCTGAACATGGAATCCAGGCGTCCAGATTAATGACCATCTTTCAAGTAAAACCTGTGTTAAAGTGTCGTGAGATGACTTTGTTGTGAGTTGGTGCTGTGTGAATAATGATGAATTGTATTGCATCAAGGAGACTCTATGCTAGTAATAGTGCAACTATACATTCATATTTCTCTCAAGAAAGTCACAATCTTTAACCAAGGTCTTTTGTTGCCTAGAGCTAACCAGAAATGGGACCATGAGGTTGAGAAAATGTAACCTTCAAACATAATCCATCCAGTGATTAAGTTTCCTACAAATCATGTTTGCAGTTGCAGTTTAGTTTCACACAAATGTACATTGGGAGGCAGGGTTCAAATTATGACTGTAAATTCATGTTTATTGGAGTCTGTTGAACTTATAATCCGATTTCTGCTTTTCTCTGTGAATTGTGGATGAAACAGATCATCAGTCTACAATGTGTACATGTGGTTTCTATTTGCCTCAGATAGAAGAGAATTAATTAATACTATAGAATATAAATATAAAAAAACAGTCAGCAAAACAATTAATTTAATGAGATCACAGACTAATACACAATAACACACGGGGAAACTTAAAGCTGCCTATTCAGTTGTGTTTGACGCAAATACGTTCTGAGGAATTTTGAAAAATTTGGATTTTACAATAAGGACCTGAAATCCCGTGGACCCGTCCACCTTGGAAGGAGCTGCTCCTATGTCGCACGACAATCAAACACAAGCAGCAGCTTTGATGACGCGCAATTTCAACGATTCTTCGTGAAAAACACACATCCCTCCGGAAAAACAAACACTACAACAACTGACGGATGATGATTATGCAGAGCCATCTGAGTCATGCTAATAAAATATAACAGCGTGACATTGTCATTTGATTACAAATGTTCAGATTTAAAGGCAATATGTATTATTGACACACACTCTCGCACAGAGCTTCTCCAAGCTGTTGTGGCTTGTCATTCAGCTGGGCCGGCTTTGTGATGTGGCTTGGCTTGGGACATTAATCATTGAAGATGGCAGACTGCATGGCTTCCACTCAGTGTGTGTGTGTGTGTGTGTGTGTGAGAGACTGTTTCCTCCATTGTATCACCACTACCTTCCTTTTTTTATCACAGTAGCCCCCCCACCGTACACACACACACACACACACACACACACACACACACACACACACACACTGAGGTTGTGTGACAGCGGCAGCTCAAACTCATCAAACCCTCGGGTTTATGATGAATCATCAGTATTTATCAGCCTCATCATGTCGGGCTCGTGATCAGCCGGTAAAAAACAGCTTTTCCAGCTCAATGTTGACATTAAAGGAGCATTTGGGGAGATGCACTTGTTTATCGAGCTGAGTTAATAAAGCTGTTGGCAGTGAAATACATTTGATAACAAGTCAGAATGTGACTGCTTGCTTACTCTGGATTTTTGCGATGATTATGTCTCTACTTTGCTCTTGTTTAGTTCTCTTCTTTTTGGGTGAGACAGTGGGCGTCCTTGGTAACGTATAATGAAGCAGGACGGAATCAACGTGCACGGGGGGGGTGGGGGGTCATTCTAAATAAATACATATGCACATGTTATACAGGCATGGAAACACTCACATTTCATATTCTGTTGGTAGAGGACTAATGCCTGTGTTCTAATGTTCAAGTGCTGTGGCTTCTGGACCCTGATATGAACATTAGTGTTTTATTTCAAAGCTTTACTTCCACATGTGGCCCTTATTGTATTGGAAAAAGAATTAAAACCTCAAAAACATGAACGGGATTTGGATTTTTTTTTCTATTCTGCTTGCTACTTGCTGGTGGGCTACCCACCATATGGAATGTATAGAAATATTAATAAGGCAGGTTGAAGCATCAGTGATAAAAACAAAATGACCAAATATATTAGAATGTTAAGAAAACAGGTGTGCAGACAAAACAAATCACCAAACAGCAGAAAGATTAACGAGATGAAAGTGATTCTGTTTAAAGGAACATAAGTAAAACACATTTTAACATGTTCGAGGAAGTTGGTGATGCAGCTACACAAAATGGTTCTGGTTTGTAATCACGCTAAAGTACTTCACCCCATCCAGGTGACACGAGGGACCTGACAATGTCGTACGTTAGGCGCTTTCGTTTCTTGTGTGGTTTTGCTTTTGTCCCTGCACTTCCCCTCCTCGCCTGCTGAGGTTCCCTTCGCTTCATTCTATCTCTCCTTGATTCCAATCCTCTGCTGGCACCTGCCGTCACACCTGAGCCGCATCATTCGTCATTCATGCCTATAAGGACTTCTGATTCTCCTCATGTCCACCAGCCTTTTGTAGTTTCTTTGTGTAGTTTTATGCTCGTGTGTTTTTGTTGTCCTGCTTTACTTCATTACTCACCTTTGCATTCCTTTGTGTGTGATTATCCTCCTCTTTGTAGTGATTCATGAGATGGTTATTTTCTTATTTTTTCCTTCTACATTTGAAGTGAGCACTTTTTGTTGAGTTTTCATACTTTGTTCTTTGTATTTAGTATTTAATCTTTACCCCTGCTCCTGTGGTGACTCCTGGCCTCGGATCCCTGCTGGGTTAGAATCTCACAGACAAACTTGATTCCAAATAACAAGTATGGATGTGGAAGTCTGACTTTCATACAATAAATACAAGCTTGTTTCTGGCAGCTTTTCTCGAACGTGAAGCATTGTCATTGCAGCTACGGAATTATCATTCGCCATCAACTTCTATGTTTTCGTCTTTCTTCTGTTCAGTTACATTAATTAGAGTCACCAGAGTCTCTGTAGGGAGGACGTCCATGTAGATGTGTGGGTGACAAAACGCAGGACTTTGATATTGAATGGGACTTAAAGTGATGTCTGTCATCCCATTCCTCTGCGTTCATGTTAACTTAACCATAACTTTCTTTGCCGAAGCCAAACTACAAGCATTTACTTTTGATGGGAAACAAACGACACTGTGCTACACACAATCACGTGAAAACGACCTTGTGTGGAGCGGGTAGTTACAGGCCGATCGACGGTGCTGATGATGGTCGCTGAAAGGCAGGACAAAATCCAAAGCAGATGTTCATCGGCCTTCACTATAATTATCATATTTCAGCAGGTATTGTGTTTGAAATCCCGGGATGAACAGGGATGTATTGAACAGTGTAAAATGCAATTCACTACAATTCAGCAAAAACAGAAAAAACTGCCTCTTTCTTTGCATGAGCCTTAAAAAAAGAAACCTTCATTTGATAAGTTACAATAAAGTGCACACTCAGAATTAGCAGGCCAGTGTGGATCTCCACAAGAAGGAGCCTGAGTTATTTCTATAACCAGGATGGCTGCCGCAGTGCATTTCCTGACAGAACTGCTTTTGTTCAGCGTGTACAGTCAATGCACAACAATTAGTCCTTTCAGTCTATTCATCCTGCTTTTGAATCCCGGCAGCACTGATCTAACAGACCTCTCAGCAGGGGAACGACTCTCTGCTGCACCTGGAAATATTTTCTCCATTGAAACATCGTTATTCTTGTGCGGATCTCTACAATAGCCCTTGAAATTATGAATGCCACTTGTGTGTTACTGCGTTACATATAAATCATAACACTAAAAGCAAGTGCTTCACCCTTGAGGAAGCTGTTCGCTTTGTCTAAACACCCATAACACCTCTCAGCTTTTAGGCTGCGACAATAAATACCTTGACACCTCCAGTACTTAGTTTGCTTCTTTTGTTAAATCTTTTGCACGCGTCTTTATTTAGCTCGAGCCTCAACTGAGATGTTACAACGAGGAGCAAATCTAAATGTGGCCTCGTTCTGTGTGTGCGCAACCATCTCCAAGACAATATTGAAATTAGGGCTGTCAATTGATTTTTACTGTCCATAGCTAATGAACTAAATGAATGAAGACGGCGAGAAATTGTCACTATCACTCAACGATCCTGCGTCTTCCTCTCGGACGTGATTCACTGCGGGACAGGTGGTAGACGAAGGGAGCTGTGAGTCCACCCGGCACTCGCTCAGTTTTCATGTGACGAATCAGACTAAAGGACAGTGTAACATACAGACAGCTGTTTTTTTAAAAACATTCATAGCAACTGGTGTTGTCCACAGAAAAATTCTCTGTGGATAAAAGATTCTGTTGGATGGAGGAGCGCGAAGACAGCTGTTGGTTTTTTAAAAAACTACTTTACTTGGCTTTTTGTGTGTGTGTAATAAGCAGATGTTGTCAACCTCAGAGTCTCACCTCAGCCCCATCTGCTGCTCGTTGCTGACAGCTGGTTTCTGCTTTGTGTGTCAGGAGTAGTTGACCTTTGCCCTCCATCAGACGCAAACAGCATAGGACAAACTGTATCATAACTGTCCCACGACTAAAACCTCCGATCTGCTAACGTCACTCAGTGGACAAGTGTCAAGTGTTGCTGTTGACAGACCTAATTTAAATGTTATGAATTTCTACAATAATTCATTTGAAAGGAGACATGATGGTGTATGGGTAATTTAAATCATACGTTCACAGTGGCCATCAGATCCCCAAACGAGCTCTGGCAGTGCTTTAAACTGCCGTTTGAAATGATTCTTTTTTTAGCTTCTCTAAATAATTGCGAGTAATGAGGTAGGCAGGAAGAGTGTGAGAGCGGCCGTAACATGATTCAAATCAGCACACACTCATCTACAACGAGCCTGGGTGATTTGGGCACTCTTCTGGCTCTTTAAAGGAAAATTCAGTTAATTTCAGAAAAATAATAAGTTGAGAGTCTAATGAGAAACGCTAACTGATCTCATAACAATGCTGTAAGTATGGAGCTTAGCTTAGCTTAGCATAAAGGCTAAAAGCCGGGAGAATTAGGTGGCACGACTGTGTCCATCCTGTCACCAGCGCTGATTCTCTCATCACAGCGTCGCACAGAGCAAATAAGTGTGTTGAACATAACGAGCCTATTTTCCTTTGCGAAGACGCAGAAAGCGAAGCTCTGCCTGCTGCACTGAGCTGTCAGTTGGGTCGTAATGGAGCGTGCTCAGAGCAACATCTCCCCAAAAGGAAAGTGATGTTTGGTCTGACAGCTGCAGAGTCACACACTGATGTGCCGCCAAGGGGACATTTTATCCGTAGCATGATTTTACATCTCTTAATATAGTCAGGTTCTTGTCAGTGTGGTCTTTGGGGTGTAACGGTGTGTTTAAGGAAACATTGATTTGAATAGTATCCAAAACAATTAAGCTTTACTGGACGGCTTATATTGGATGCTTTCCGCACTTGATTGTACAAATCATAATTGAAGCTGAGAAATATGTTTTATTTTATAAAAATTGGGTATTTAATATCATTAAAATGTTCAGAGAATTTAGAGGAGTGTCCTTCTCCTTCCCCTTCCAAGGTGTGCTGCCATCTATAGAACGTCTTTTCAGCGAATGTCTTATTTATTTCATCCACAACTTTGCACTATAATTCTCAGATGCTAAACCGACCTGCAGTCCAGACCTTTGCCCATAGAAAGCCTGAAGTATTATGAAGTGAAATATATGACAATAGAAGCTCCAAGTGTTGAGCAGCTGAAATAACATATATCAAGCAAATCTTATCAAATTGCAAATTAGCAAAAGTTTTCTTCAAAAACAGATCTCTTTGTTTCAACATTTAAACGGAAATTAAGGTGTGAAATGATTTACATTTTACAGTCTCGCAACTTTCGTGGAAATGGGGCTTGTAGTCGCACCTGTTGCTTACGGAATAATGTGTGGATGTAGGAGGACTGCTGGCCGGCCTGGCCACTCCTTAGGGAGGTTTGTGATGCTCAAAGTAGATGAAACTTCACGCTGGAACTTTGTGTCCTGCAGGATTTCACTACCTGTGATGTATTCATAATGCATTGTCTTTTTAGTGAACCCCAAAACAGACAGTGTGTAATTTCCAACAGAACTTTGCAGACACCAACTTCCATTTCACTTTTATAGCTTCCAGAAAATGTGGAAAAAGTCAGGACGTTGTCGTCTTATTTCTTTTGAGCGTGTGTGAGAGTAAAGTTAATCATGAATGATGAAAATGTCATGTTCCAGAGATTTTGTTTCATGAAAATAATGTGTGTGTGTGTGTGTGTGTGTGTGTGTGTCCATTGGGGAACTGATTATTACCAGTATGTGCTAAACTTACATTTTACTTTACAGTTTTGCAGGGACTGAATAGGTTTTATATTCCTATAGTTACGACCACAGTCAATTCCTGAAACAGTATTCGGCCCTCGGGCGCCGTTTGCCATCTTCTCCTGTAGACTGTTGTGTTTGAGACTGTGTGATTTCAGTTGCAATCCTGTCACCCTAAATCACAGGCAGCTAAAGATCCACTGGGGAGCCATTTTGTTGTGCAGACCTCATGAGGACCATTCTCTGCCTTTTTAAACCAAAGGACTTCATCCAGAGTAATCCTTAATTAGGCCTGTGGCATTTTAGAGCACACTCTCAGTGCACTCACCTCGGCCTCCTACCAGTCCACAGCAACGCTTTAAACAGTATTGATCTATGGCACTGCAGGCGGCTGCTGCCTGCATGTTGATGTGTGCAGCCGGCCGCCGCCTGCAGTGCCGCGCGTGTGTGTGTGTGTGTGTGTGTGTGTGTGTGCGGATGCACAACATTGAAATTGCTGCTACGCCGATTTCAGGTTCGGTGACACATCATCCACACACACAGATGATATGCAGGTCTGTGTAATGACTGAGTGAATAATTTGAATTGCTTACACACACACACACACACACACACACACGGGTCTGGAGTACTGGAAGTGGACAGGCCTGACTGCTAACCAAACTAAATGGATTTTGAATGGGATGGCGTGACAGATGGGTGTGAGTGTTTGCTAGTGGTTGCAGTGGGGAGGTTAGTGGGCAAGCTGCCACCTCATTCTCACACACACTTATCCACAGCCTCACCTAATGGAGCATGCAGCACAAACACACATGCTGCAAACAGAATGCTGGTAGGAACCAACAGTGCCACAGTCAAACCAACATGGCTGTTTCAGTGGAAGGAGCTTTAGCTTCCCTCTGGTCGTTTTGTGGTCATTTTCTGACAGGCCACAAACAGTCTAATTGAGACGATGTGGCCGTGTTTGCAGTGGCCTGGGAGTCTGACAACCGTTTGCACTATTAGTCGGCCAAAAGATCAGTTTGAGCTGTCTTCCTGTGGCACAGGTACTTCCTCACCAACACATTCCCCATAATATTCAGAGTTCTCATAAGGCCGCAAGAAAGGATGTTTATAGCCAAACAGAAAACATACGCAACACATGCATGCTCCATGACATTTAGACAAGTTAGACACAAATTGTCTAACTTGTCTAAATGTCATTCTGTATATATTCCATATAGTCCTGGGGTTTTAAATCATCTTCTGATAATTATGCTCTTTGTTGGTTTGATCATCTTGACAATCTCCTGATTACACTCAGATATTTGCAGTTTCAATCAGAAAATTCTAATGGATCTGCGCACACACGTATGCCTGCCCTAACAGCAGGATGCTTATGCTTATGCTGCTTTAATCCTGTATCCACGGAGACCAATCTGTCCGTTGCCCTCGGGAGACGAAAAGATCAGCCAGCATCTGTTTCGCTGTACTTCTGTCTGTCTGTTAGTTCATGTGTGCATGAGCCCGTCTGTCTGTCAGCCTGTTTGTGCATGTCGCAGTCTGTCAGGAGTCATTTCCGTCACGCACCAAGTGAATTTTAATGTAACCCGTGACATTTTTATATCAACAACAGGCTGTTTCACCAACCTTTGATGTTAACTGATACAACACAATGGTAGATCAGCTCTGACCAACACAAGGTGACGTGTTCAGCAGCAGAATGTTTGACAAACTGAACTGGACACGAAACGTAAAGAGTGATGGTCAAATTGAAACAACCGAAAAATATTACATCCTGAGGATTATCATATTCACACCTTATAAAAGGTTTAGTGAATTAAATCCTGCGGATGCAGATTGTGAGTTGTTGTAAGCACACAGACCGGAGTTCTGATGTGAGCCACCTGCTGAATGGAACAATTCGCTTCATCATAAAACAAAGCGACGTCTGAGCATTCGTTAACCTGTATTATTTGCAGTTTCCCTCTTTTTTGCTCATGAATTCCATCAGGTTACATAACCATCACATGTAGAGCAGTGGAACAGTGTCAAACTTTTCCCAGGACTGAACGTAGCAACACCCACACGCACCCACACACCGACACTGTCTTAGCTAATGTAGAAACCAGTGAGGCATGTTTCAGTATCACAATCCATTTTATCTCAGACCATTTCAAGTGACCTTCGGGCCAAAGAACACGGCAGATCAGCAGATCGTGTTCACACGCGGCCTCTTGTTTGCACGCTGCGGCTTTAAGTGACACTGGTGGATTACACGGTGAACTGTGCTCTCAGACGGTGATTTCTGGACGTGATGTCCAGCTGAGACTCATGCCCGTTTTTAATCCGGTGCTGCCTGAGGGCCCAAAGATCACGCGCATCCAGTTTTTCGATTTCTGATGATTTTCTGAATGTTTTAATATTGTATACTGTAGAAGGTGGGATCTTTAACGAAAAATGTTCCTGAAATTGTTCCATAGATTTTTGCTAATTGTAGGCTCTGCCTCTCTGACATGCTCCTTTTAGATCCAGTCATGTTACTGAGATGCTGCAGATTCACCTAATTCGTTGTCAAATGCTCCTCGATTAGTTTTTCATTCGCAGTAATTACTTTTCAAGCCTTTGGCTGCCCTTTTTTTGAAATGTGTTGCTGCCTGAAATTCAAAATGAGCTAATATTTTCCAGGAAATGGCAAAATGTGCCACTTTCAACATCTGATTTGTTGTTTATGTTCTTTGGTGAATAAAATATGGGTTGATGAACTGCATAGTGTTTTTGTTCACGTTCACACGTCGTCCCAACTTTTTTGGAATCGGGGTCGTGCTTCATCCAAACATATTTACGTTTTGCGCTGAGTGACACATTTGGCCTTTTTTATTAGTTATGGCTTAAGCTTATTGTAAATAAATTCTGAGATACTGTAGCGTTTTTCTCCTCCACTGTTTTTATTTTATTCAGCATTTCCTCAAAATGTGTTTCCCCAAAAGTCATATGAAGAATGAAGACATTTCTAAAGACGCTGGAGGCTCCTGCCGTCCTTAATGAATGTGCATGGGCCATATGGGTGACTGTGCTCCACGCTGGAGACATTTGATGTAGAGTTATGTGTAAGTGAGGGAGAAAAGAGAAGAGTGAAATACAGAGAGGCAGCCACAGATGGGCTGAGAGAGGGACACATGGAAAGCAGACGAACGGAGGTAGACAGAGTCTCTGTCTGTCTGTCCAATGTTGTTCTTCTGTCTTCATCAGTCTCCGTCTATTTGTCTCACGCCCATCACTTCTCCTCTTCTTTTCTCAGCCTCTTCAGATAAAACTTTATTCGTCCCACAGTGGGGACATTTCTCCATTTTTCTCTCTTATGCTAAGAATAAAAATATGAGCAAAACATTAAACATAAATAATTTCACATTTCTTATGTTTATCCAAAAGTAGGGTCTGAAAAATATGTTTAACATGAAGTTACGTTTAAGAGCAATTATTTTGTTTATCTTTTTATTAATTTAATTATTCAGTGTAACTATTTCTCTGTCACTGGTCCCTGTTGTTACCACAGTTTGTGTTTTTGCAGTGATTTTACAAATGTCGTCGTTTATTTGCAGCAATTGATTTATGAGGTTTATAAATTTTGTTCAAATTGTTTACACTTTTTGATTGGTCGAAAGAAAAACCAGCGGTACAAATCGAATAAATTCCTACATAATTCATACAGGTTTGAATGTGCTGCACATGATTCCTGGTCCCTTTAACCAAATGTTTAAGTACAGCGAGAGCGGACTGGTTCCATTATTCTAGACTAATCTTGCCATTCAAAGATAATTGTTTTATACTGAAACATGGTATGTATGGTAAGTGTGGAAACCAATATCATATTACAGATGACAAAGTAAATATAGAATGTGTTAAAAAGGACAGGCTTTACGTATATACTTGGATTTTTACAGGAGCTCAGAGCACATATGTATGTATGTTTGATTTTGAGTAAACACAACTTAATCGATAAACACTACACTCATGATGTGCGTTTTTTGCTTTTGCATTTCACAGAGGTCCACGTCTGCTCTATTTTCCCATCTCACATATTGAATAATGACGCAGTGCTGTAAAGACATATGCTGCATAGATAAAAATATTTAATTTGTACTTTAAATTTATGTTGTTTTTCTTCAGCATCATATCGTTTTCTTTTTTTTGTATATTTGTTATAAATGTATATTGTAAGTGAATAACTTATCCAACGTGATTTCTACAACTTTCCCAGAAATGTGCTGTACAGTGTTTTAAGACTAAGACCAGATTTTTTTTTTTTAAATGTAAAGAAGTAAAAGAACAAATCAATTCTAATGTGTTAGAATGTGAAGTTATTATGATTTATATTATTATTAAAGTCTATTGTGTTTGTAAAGCTGCAGCTGAGCGCAGAAAGCACTGATATAATCTTTTATGGGCTTGTCCTCAGTCCACACACAAATCAACACAGCGTATTAGCCACAATAAATAAAATATGTGTCACCCATATTACAGGTATTATTTGCAGGAAATGAAGTCAAACATTGACATAAAACCAATTGAAACCCTTCTCTTTACATTCCAACCCCCAGATGGTCATAATCTGTCACATATTAAAAGCGTCTGATGGTCGAGTTCCCACAAACAAACTGGGGCTAAGAGGCGGACTGCTCTCAGATTTTAGGACGAGGCTTAAAACTTTTTGATCGTTCGGGCTCCGGGTGATGCTGCTGGGGAATCCCCCTGAAGCACTTGGCTCCTCCCCTCACTCCGTGATCTGTTATTGAAACCTGTCGTACTCGTACTTCCTGTCTCTGCTGGTGATTTTAATCCACGTGTTTCCAATATTCAGCTACTGGTTCAACAACCAGCCCAGGGTTTTTCTCGCTCTTCTGTTTCATTCTCTCCACTCTCGACACAAACACACCTGCCGTGGCCACACTGAGCCGTGTTCTGCTGAAGGTGTTTTCCATTAAAGGACTTTTTTCTCTTCACCTTCACCTTTTACTTTGTTGTGATGTGACTTTATATGAATAAAATTCAATTGATTTGGTCAGGGCACATTTAAAACAAGAAATTAGATGTGACAAATTAGGTCTCACATTTTTTTAGGTTTGGGGCTGCAGGGGTATACCTTTCTCCCACATTTTATTATAATTAAATGACACATTTGTATTATTTTAAACAATGATAAAGCAAAAAATAAAGCTCTGTGTATTTTTCTTTTCATTCCTTTGATATATTTCCCGGGTTGTCTCAGCCGAGGCGTTTTTTTTTTCTCTCTTCCTATCATTTTGGCTGAGCTGTGAACACCTGAACATCCCCCTGTGGGATCAGAACCTTATCTTCACTTTCTATAGATAATACCTTTTTCTTTACCGCAGAGCGCTGTGTTTTACTGACTTAATCCTTCCAGAAGGTGATTCTGAAAAATATATCAACTTTTTAATTAAGATTCTACATTTGAACAAAAGAACATTTTAAAAAGCATAAAGAACAAACACAGCCCATACTACACAAACAGTATGTGAAGCACTAACTTAGGACATACTGGACGCGGCTGCAGTGGACTGGTAAATCCACTAGTTCATTTACACCTGCACAGGACGGGCCTGACAGCTGTAATGTCCATGAAAACCAATAATGTTCAATGGTGGGGCAATGACAAGGGGCAAAATTAGGTAACATTCGTGTCATGGTTTTGGTCTGACTTAGTGTTTCTGGTATTATATCTGTGTCTACTTGGACTTGGGCTAGAATAAGGCTGTTGAGATAAATGTGAGATTTTACTTTTTACTGTATTTGAGAAAAAAAAATATTCGGTCAGTCAATGATCAATGAAAGACCGCATTTATAATCTGCTGCCCAACACCTGGAAACTATTTGACGACCAGAGTTGTTCACCACACTGCTGATTTTCCCTTCATCACAATTGTTGTCGGTGTGTTACATGCAAGACCCTGATTGTTGAGGTCTTCTGCCTGGACCACCCGATGGCAGCAGTCCACATCACACAATGAGAGATGGCGATGATACCATTCTGTCGAAGCCTTGTGCCAGCAGCAGATCAGTTGGTTAACCCTACATGCATGTGCCTGACGTCACCGTCTCTCTCTCAGTCCATTTCCTTGATGTTAATTATGCATGGACTACTGGCCATCTGTGGCACTTAAGGCAACTGACCTCTTCACATGAAGACTTGGCACGGTATGCCAACCCTTACATGAGCGACATCTTCCTGTACACAGAGTTCTGTTACTATTCCTTTGAGGACTTTCAACTCATATAATTCAGTCAAGCTACACACACGGCAATTGAGAACCAAGTTTAAATCAAGGTATCAGTTCGGCTTCTTCTTTTTGTCCCAATCTGGCGCGACAGTTGTCCCGTACCCGTGTCTAGGCCGAACGCGCACACACACCCTGATCCAATCACTCTCCTCCCGTAGTAATCACCTCAGTACACTGTGTGTACAGTCATTTCATCGGGACAGAGTGTCAGTCCTTGTGTCCTTAAGTGAGAGCAAGGCACCAGAAGATTTCATAGAGTCTGCATTATCAACTCCAAAAACATATTTTTCAAACCATTAATCTAATGCATACGACTTTGTATGCTTTAATTTTCACTGGCAACTTTAGGTGAAATGTTTCCTCTGCAGAGTCAGTGCCTACTTCAAATGATTATGTTTAACGGCCAAAATATGTCTTTTGCCATCTAGAGTCCAGGGATATGAACAGATTGACTGTCAGTCTGATCCTGACTGCAGGGACAAGCATCCAGGGTGAGCGCCGTTACGATCTGCAATCTTAAAAAACAAACAAAGCTGCAGACACTAAATTCTGAACTATGTAAATATATATTTTTACTTTAAGTTAAGCCAGTTTAGTGTGACCCTCCTTCTTTTATTCAGGTACCTTTTAGGTTTAGAAATTCGTATTTTACCTAAGTGCATTTTTAGGTGCTTTATTTGGGGATAACAATGAGGGAATATTTGCAGGTCACGATGCCGCACATAGATACAATGTACAATATTGTAAAATGCTACAGTTTGTCATATATGTGTGTGTACAGATAAAATTGAATTTGTCTCTCTATTTACCCCTAGTTTTCTCATTGTGCCATTTTTAAAATGATACTAGTGGCTTTTTCTCTTTGAAATGGTGAAATCAACCTGGAACTGAGTGAAAAGTGAAGTTTCAAGTTTCCCTTTTTAATATGGGAAATAAGACAATTTGCTGTTGGAAACCTGAATTTCTGCTCTTCACGTAAACATGGGAACTGAAAACTCCTTGAGCTGCAGGAGGAAGGGAGTACAGTGGCATGACAGAAACACGGGGCAGTAATGCAGATAATTACACGTACAAGCCGAACATAATGTTGAAATAATAAAGACGTTCTTTATGTCGCTCATCCCTGTTCAAGGCAGCACTAGCACTCTGTGCCGCATGAATTTGTCTGACACGCCGCACGCTGAGAAAAGCACATTGCATGATAATAATGCCAAATTCAAAAGATCCCCTCCACCTGATTAGTTCAAAGCTGCGTCACATATTTCAGCAGGTGATGGGTCTCTCTGTCTGTGGAATGGGGAGATGGGCTCAGATGAATAAGACAGTGAATCAGACACTCTTTGTCTTTTGTTGAAATGAAAGGCTCACAGAACAAGGGTTCTGTGCTTTATTATTTCCACAATGGAGAGACAGAATGTCTTCATGTAGTGGAGGAACAATGGAGGCTTCTTCATGTGATGTGTGGCGGAGGCGCTGCTTTTCATGCTTCCCCGTGTAACGAGGCTGCATTTACCTTGCAAATAGGTCACGGCAGCTTTCTTGTCCTTTAGCTCTCCTGCTTTCAATTCATCAACACATTCAAAGACTCTGCCTGTGTCTGTGTACCTTGGGGTGCATGTATTCTGTCTGCGCGATTTCATATGTGAATGTGTGTGTAAGTGTATGCAGAGCTCCTTTCTAGTTGCCAGAACATTTGGCCTCATTCTCAAAGCGAGCCGCCATATGTTGATTGGTCTTGAGCGCGCAGGAGGAGAAAGACACCAGCTTGTAAGGGACGAAAATAACAAATAACAGTGAAAAACGGGTAATTGCTTGGCTGTGTGCGCATTAATTTCCCTTTCAGTGACAGTCAGTTGACCTTGCTAAAACCTGTGCGAGTCGTTTTGCCAGCATAGTGCAGAAATAAACTTTGCATCTGTCAGAGAGATAGATGCCCTCAGCTTTGTTTCACACAGAGATGAAGAAACCAGGAGGGGGGAGTTTGGTGGGCCTCATTGTGTTCAGAAATATCAGCGTGTGTGTACACATGCAGCATAGTATGGATATATGGATATGAAGTAATGAGGCATGTGTGTGGGTTCCAGGAGCATGTCCCACACTGTGATATGTTGTGATGCACAAAAACTCCTCAGCAGGACGAGCACACTGATGGTCGTGCACCAGGCTTCCTGTGTGAGATGTTTAAACACTCGACCTGTAGCTTCCATCTACTTTGAGATATTCTAAGTCCTTATTAGTGTTGTGAAAAAAGAAAAATGCATTTTCATTTGTGTGTGTGTGGGTAAATATTCAGAACATTTCAGCGACTATGACATTGGGCAATCATCAGCCACCTCCTCTAAATGGATCATATGAGCCTGAAAGTGTACGAGTGACTTATTGACACACAGAAAAATTCAGGTGCTAACTGGAGCCAGAAATAGTTATTGACACTGAAGCCATAGAAGAACCATTTTTTTCTGTGTGTACTCACCGATCCACACGACACCGATCTACGAGCGCCAAGACACCAGGATGTCATTCAGATCGTATGAGTTCAGCTACAAGAAGAGGGGCGTTAGTCAGAACTGGGAACCATGAAAAGGCTGCAAGGGAAACGGCAGCTGCCAAAAAGCTGCAAAGAGTGTGAGAGCAGCTTTGCCCTGGCAGTCATCGGGTACCCCGCTGACACGATGAGATGACCTGAATGAGAGAGACGGAGACCTTTGACATCAAGACAAAGAAGCCCCCCACAGAGGGTTCCACCCCAAACCAGCATTTGGAGACTGTATACTAAGTGACATGCCAGAGGCAAAGGATTAGTGAGCATCAGAGCCACTTTCCAGGACAAAACAACAAAGATCCATGACGACGTCAGGACGATGGCCCCAAGAGATGATGAGCTTAGTGAATACCTCAGGCAATAAAAAGATGAAAAACAAAGGAAGGTGAACAGGGACCAACATGGAGAAACAAACCCTTGCACTGTAGGTATCACAGGGATCGAATGGATGGATAATTCTCACAGTTTCAGTTAGACACGACCATAACAGAGAAAGCCACAGTGCATGTAATGTTTATAATGCTTAACATGCAAACGGAGCATTACAGTTTCAGTCATTTCAGATCAGAGCCAGCGTCGTGATCACGAAGAGTCAATACTAGACATTGTTAACCTTTACAATAGCCTCAAATTGTTTCAGCCGGGCAACAGACTGCAACAGGTAAGAGAGTTGTTGAATATTAAAACCATAAACAAATATGGAAGATCTGTTGGAAAAAAAACATCCTATGAATAAATTTTATTATTTCTAACAAAGATACATTGTGCAGTGTCTTCACCCTCCCCTTCTTTGTTGGCACATTACTACATGTCTTTGTATATTGATGCAAGAAGCGGTTAATGAGCGGAATGGCAGGAATCTTCCTGCACGTCCATACCTGAACCTCCCCATTATCAGTGCCAGTGGTCACAAACTGGGAGTCGTCCAATGAAAAACATACCGAACAGCCAGGCAGCTCGATACAAATATTCTTGGTATGTTCCAGATCGTTAGAGTCCATAAAGTTGCATCCACCTCCTAGACAATCCCATGCCCTCACCACCAGGCTTTTGAATGTCTCTGCTTGTCTTCTGTGCCCATGCAGCGACCATGTCTCTGCCACCCCGACATCTCACCTAAACACTACCTGCTTTTACTTTGGTTTTCTGTAAGTATTTGGGTTTTCGCTGCCTTTCAAAATCATTCACTTGCAGTTGCAGCAGAAACAGTGCAACTCCAAAATGACGAGCCCTGAAACGTCGACGGTGGACCTCAAAAGCAAAGCACGCTGATGAAGTGAGTTACAGGTAGAGTTCTGTTTGGCATCAGCAGAAATAATACGCTAACACTGATCGACCAATTCATGGCGCCAATAGCAAACCGACTAAAAGGAATGGAAGTGCGAGGCCTGTCCCTTCCATGCTGGGCTATAGTATATAAATGACTAGCTCCGTTCTGTAATGGGAGATTCAGAGCCTGAAAGCTCATGGTGGGCCCGGTCATTTGTCATGCCTGCTCTCCTCCAACTTTCTGACATGATTGATGCTGGGACCGGCTTCCACTCACCCTACCAGCACTGGATTTAAAATCCATCCCTGCTGACGTTTACATATTAAAATTGGTAGTTAGCGCAATTCTCCATGTGGAAACAAAGGGATCTGCTCTAAGGCAACTGTTATCCATCACCTTGACAAATAGTTAAAACAAAGTCTAAATGGGCACAAGATGAGAATTTGTTTTTCATTCTGATTACACTAGACTTTCAACCTGTGTTCCTCCTCTTTTAATTGTCAAATGTATAAACCCTCATGTTCTCCCTCTTATTTCTAACAAACTGTCTAGTAACTAACAATTTATTGCCCCACCTCTGGCAAATTTAATGTACAGTTGCTCAAAAAAATCGTCAGGCCCCTTTGTTTTTTGGACATTTTTTGTAGTACACAAATTTTGAAATAAATTAAAATATTTGCATGTTGTCAATCAACATACACCCTGTAATGCCTAACAACAAAGTTAAAAGTTCTACAGCAAAAATAATTAAATGTCAAAAAGTTACATTTTTAATTTTCTTAAATAAAAATGCCATAGCAGTTACAACTGAATTTAGGCTAAATAATAGAAATAAAATAGAATTAAGTGGTATTTTTTATTATTTTTCATAATATTTAATATTGTTTTTATGGTTTGTTAGTTTGTTATAAAGGGGAAATATGTATTATGGTACTTAGATTACTGGGAAATAATAGTATTTTTTCCATTTTAAGATCATTTACGACGTAGCAAATTTGCAAAAACTGAAGGGCTTGGAATAATTTCCAAAGCCACTGCTTGTATGATTGGAATTTCTACCACACCACAACAGTAATGAGGCACAACTGGGACATGTTTGCTAAAAACTTGTTCCCATCAGACATCAGCCTCTTTATGGAGTAGAATAGGTTTTATCCACTACGGCCAAGACTCTCTACAGCTGGTCATCCAGACACACCAAACAACTAAAGTAACTGAAGAGGAGCCTTGATCATAGAGGTGGCCAAGAACCCAACACTGAAGCACCAACCATCTGAGCAGCATTTCAATCAGGCCTTTATGGTAAAGTGGCTGGACAGAGTAAAATGCAGATGACGGCCTCTTTTGAGTTTTCCAAATGGCACTTGAGAACATGAAAGAGAAAAGATTCTGTAGTTTGATACAACAAAAACTGAACCCACTGGGAAGAACTCCAAGTGCTATATCTGGCAAGCATCAGCATTATCAAGCTTTTTCAGCAGCAGGGACAGAAAGACTGGTCCATAGATAAGTATTTGAAAAATATCTACTCCAGTCCACATGTGAGCTGAAATATGAACTTGATCATTAAGGTCATGGTTTCTAATGACTACTATTCTGTTCAGAGCATAATGCTTCCGGTAAAGGTGTGTGTTTGGGAAGAGCAGTACACTGGAGCAGCAGTAATCCTTACTCAATAATTATGCACACTCATGCAAAACCATACAGGGAAGCAACCCACGGTCCATGTCAATGATTTCACGGGCGTTATTGAGAGAAATTAAGGTGACACGGGATGACCGGAGCAGGTCTTCACACACATATTTATGAGCCTCCCCGGCCCTGTAATGCTCAAACATGGAATGCTGCATTTCCAAACAGATCCATTGTCATTAGAAACGGAGGCCGCTGAAACGACACAACGTGAAAGTTGGAGTTTTCATGTGAATGCTGTCTCTGTTAACTAGGAATCTTCTACCAGGAATTCAGCAGGACGTTCATGCTGTCATATCACCAGGATGTGTTTATTGATGCTGGTCAAAAATCTAAATTTTCTATAATCGCTGCTGTTCCAGTGCACTGTAAACGAACACTGTCCACATTTGTTCAACACATTCACGTCTCATGATGCTTTCTGAAGAGGTTAAATATTGACGTACCCTTTGGCATCACTATTGCACTAGTGCATTTCATTCGGAAGAAAAAAGTACTTTCAGTGTGAAATGGCAGAGAACCTGACAAAGTGATTAGTCTGCAGGATGGCAGGGTGCACAGACAGAAAAAATTGTGTTTATAAATGCTGCCTAATATAGAAACTTGATCAAAGTAGGTATGAAACAGGAGGTAAAAGGACAAAAGTCACAAACTGTTTGGCTCAACTAATGTTCTGAGCTCCTGGTCTTTTGGTCTTCTCTGATTGGTTAGAAGGGTTGCGGTCACAAAAAGACTTAGTACTTTCAAGAAATGAGGAAGTCCTGGTTTCAGCCTGGCAGAGGTCCTTTGAAGCCAAAACTCTAGTTATTGGTGATTGAAGGCTTTAGGATGGGTGACAGATGAATGCTACAGATTGTGTTTGTTTCATGTGTAAATCATTGCATTATTATTGGTCATGTGTGAGCTGGAATATGACATGCCTGGATCACCCAACAAATGGGACATTTGGCACGTGCTCAACAGTGGATAAGGCAGATATGGGCCTAGACAGCAGACTGCCAACAATTATAGGATCTAAGAGTTTTTCAATTAACACACGGTGAGAAAAAAAAACTCTAATACAGTCCATCATGTATCTCCGAATCCTGGTGATATTTTGCAGTCGGGTTGAAGTTGAATGGCTAATTAGGAAATGTGCTTAAAGAATCCTTTCCCTAACCCTAACTTGTATACTAAACCATAAGCTAATGGTCGGCACTTGTCTACCTACTGCTACTCAAAGCGCTTTACACTGCTTCTCATTCACCCTTTCGTGCTCACAGGCAGCAACTAAGTGGGCGGTTCGGCGTCTTGCTCCAGGACACTTGTGGAGGACTTGTGACCAGAGGAGGCGGGGATCGAACCAACAACGGTAAGATTGTTAGAAGACCGCACCACCCACTGTGCATGGGACTGTTTGTGACAGCATTTTATAAATGCTAATAATAATAGTTACACCAATCACGAATGACATTTTGATGTGCAGTTTAATGCAATCCAATACAGAAGTTCTGTCATGAATTCTACTTTTACATGGTTACACCACATCCATTTTAAATAGGGTGGTCATAATGTTCTGCCTGGCGAGCATATATAATAATATTAACACAAAGTCACAAGATTTTTACGTTTTATTCTATGCTATAAAATCAAGTAAGTATGAAATAGTACTTTGTATCCAGCGGTATGTATTCTAAAATTACACATTACGCACTGTTTATTCAAAATATATATATATATTTTTTTATTTTGTTATGTTGCAGCCTCATACTAAAGTTGTTTGATTTTCTTTCTTCGTAACTACACTCAGCACTATAGTAATAGCAAAGTATAAATAGAAATTAAGCTGAAACATCACATCGGCACAAATTTTCAATGCCTTTACCCAGAACATTGATGAAAAACTTTTTTAGCAGCAATTACAGCCTTAAGTTTTTTTGGTGTATGACACCAAGGTCAAGGTTTGCAGATCCAAGCTCAGTCACATCGGTGTCGGCCGTTGTGGAGCAGCCTGTTCAAATATGGGCTCTGGCTGGGCCACCATCTCTGTACTTTATGCCATTCAGGCTTTCCTCCACCCTGACCAGTCTCTGAAAAACGCCCCCACAGCATGATGCTGGATGGTATCGGACAGGTGAGGAGCAGTGACTAGTTTCATTCAGACATAGACAGATAGATAGATAAGACTTTATTGATCCCCCAGTGGGGAAATTCTTGTGATTCAGCAGTGATACGAACAAAGAACCTACACAGAACAATGTCCAGTTTAGTTTAACTTTGAACCAGAAAAAAGAAAAACAACTGTATTAACTGTGCAGACAGTGCATTAAAAAATAAAGAACAAAGAATCTCGTATTCTGCATATGTACAATGGTAACAGAGGAAAAATGTAACAGGTGAATATTTCACAACTGCTCATTAATTGCACATTGTTTATCACTGTAGTGATGCATTGTACAGTCTGACGTCTTTGGGGAGGTCCAGTCCAGTTTTTGGTTTAGGTGAACATCCAGGTATTTAAAAGTCTCCACAGCCTCAGTCTCTAAACCCTGGATGCTGACCGGTGTGTGTGGTGGAGCAGCCTTCCGAAGTCAAGCACCAACTCACAAGTGGTTCTTCTCAGACCAGGCCACAAAGTGGCGGTGTCTTCAGAGAACTTCTGCAGGTGACAGGGCGGGAGTTGTACTTGAAGACAGTGTGAACAGGAAATGGGAAAGCACCATCCTTTGAGGTGTCCTCATGCTGCAGACGACCACACCCGACGCACAGTCACGCAGCCTCATGAACATTTAGAATTGAGGTTTCTGTCCATTAATAGAGCTACTTTGTTACTGCAGAACAGCTTTTGACACACTGTATATACTGTAATGTGTGTGTCCAATATGTTTTGGCTTGTTGCTTTTCATTAGGGGCTTCTCATGGAACCCCTTGCCACCATTGCATATTTTATGAGCTATGAAGCAGAAAGATTTAAAAGAGCAGACCAAATAATTGCAGTTATTTTATGCTAGTTTTTCTTTGGCTTCTTTTATATAATTATTCTTAATGTTTAAAATATAGATTAAAAATAATATTAAAAAGAGACTAAATTATGGTTTTAGCCATTCTAATTTTACGATTGCTTGTGTGTGTCATGAGTTAACTTAATTTGTTTCTCTGCATTTTCTGTCTCACACTGCTCCTCCCCGTTGCTCCTAATCAACCTAACTCTGGTCACCTGTCGTCTCCCTGTCTTAAGCCCCTCTCACCTGTTTCTCGTCGCCGGATCAACTTTGTTCGTTCTTTGACACAAGCTCTGGTTGTAGTTTTCTCTGTTGCCTGATTCCCTTGTCGCCTTGTGTTTTATTCAAGTAAGAAGATTCCAGTATTTTTGTGGACTTTTTGGTTTTGAGTTTTGTTTCTCGGGTTTCTATTAATGATTTTTATACCCGGCAGATTTTGTGTTTTTCCTGTGGTTATTGTTTTTTCCTCGCCAATATGCAACACGAAGGTTTCTCCGCGTGTACTTTTTCGGCTAGCTGCTTTTTGTTGATACTTTGTTTCCTAATTTGTTACTTCGTATTATTTTTTTACATTTTCTCCTGCGTTCTCCCTGTCGACAACCTCACCTGCACCTGGCCAATCCTTCTCCTTCTCGAGATTGCCTCAAGTCCATCATTTCTCTGCCTTCTCTCACCCTCTGTTTATCTCCTAGGCTACCGCTCAACCCTCAATCGTTCCCTTCGGCCCTGGCCAGTAGCAGTCAACCCCCATCACCACTACCTTCAATAAACTTGGTTTTTTGTGCTTCAATATCTGCGTCCTCCAGTCTCTTTTCTGGGTCCCCTAAAAATACCAACAGTAGTCGTGATAGTGTGTTTGTGTTTTGCGTAATGGAAACTTATCTAATTTTCTTTTGCGAGTATCCATCTATCTGGAAATGGATGGATAGATATACATAGAAATACGTACTTATCCATCCACCAATTATTTTTACTGCACTTTATTTTAGGGGGCAGAGGGCTACAGCAAACCCCAGCTGTCACTGGGCAAGAGGCTTGTAAGCTGCTGCACAGATCACGAAGGAAGAACATACTGCACAGGCGTCACAGAGGACGGGCCCGGCAAGCTGGTGGGATGCTATGAGGCGGCCGTGCTAACCACGGTGCCACCATGGTTCCTTTCAAACACGTTGGACGTAAACAGAGACTTCAGAGCAGACAAGCTTGTGTTCGGTTGATTCGTCTGCATACACTACTTGTTGAACATGGGTGACAGTGTCAATAAATGACTCATGGTAAACTGCCTGACTCATCCCTCATTTATCTTTATGAGAGAAACAACATACGGAAGTCAGCATTAATAAACGGGGGATGCTGATAGTATTAAAACTCATGTAGCCGTAACTGGGCTGTGACAGAAAGTCCAGCAGCTGAAGGAAACGCTGTAGTCTGTGTAGCATATTGTCACCTATCGTCATCCTTCTGAAGAGCAAGATGGCGCCTATGTTTGGCTTTGCTGTCGCTACGTTTGTCTCGCACGTCGGTGACTGTTTTGGTGCTACTGTATTAGCCCTGTCGACTAACAACTGTGCGTCGGCGGTGGATGAAGTCCTCAAAAACTTACTCAAGTGTTGGTAAGTAATTGATGTATATTTTACTAAAAGTAAGTACAAACCGTTTTGCCCGCCCGTCTTTGACTTACCTGCTGCTGTCTAAGGGCCAGTGCAGCAGGAAAAACCGAGGCTCCAGAGCTGGTGTCCAGACAAGGTTAAAGAAATGCCGAGTGGAACTGGACCGGAACAGGAAGAGTGAGGTCTATGGCAGCTATCAATCTGAACATCGGGACATGCCACAGCCATGACTGTGACACCTCGACTTCACAGCCAAGCCTTCCCAACTCGTCCAGACACCAGACCCACCGGTGCCTCTGGCCCGTGAAGTTTCGGATTGCTCCGCTGAACACTGGCTTCATGGCAAATCAAGCTTTTATGTTACATGTTTTTAACAATGAATGCTTGGACTTCACATGCTTGACTGAGACCTGGCAGCTGTCGGAATATATTCACGTGAATGAACTCTGAGTTTGAGTTTGCAGAGATTTTATCTGGTGACTTTAACGTCCACATTAATTAAACTTCCTGCAACACAGCATTGGAAATAATATCTCTGAGTGAATATTTTAGCTTTGAACAGCATTTCTATGGTCGTACACACATTTCCAGTTTGGGCCTGTGTGTGGATCAGATATCTATCGAAAATATTCAATATGGAATCTCCACCATATAAGGTCACTCAACTTCACAGCTTTTATTAGGGTTTGTTCCTTGATGGATCCCAACTCTTTTAATGAGTATACTGATGTTGACTCACCACTAAGACATCGTCTTATTTCTCCTCAAAATCAGTGTCCTTGGCTAAATGGAAGCATCCTTAGTCTTAGGACAAAAACCTCGAAACTTGAAGTACACAGATTTCTCCTGTCATCATTAGATAGGCCAGATCAGATAATTTATCTTATATCTGTGAATAGGAAAAGTCCTGTTTGATGCCAGTAAAAATATTTACCTCAGTTCCACGAATGCCTGTTTGATCATCAGTTGTAACAAATTTTCAAATTTCTTTGCAACCCCACAAATTGACTTTGTTCAGATTCCCTTTAAATTACAAAGTTTTTTAGCCAAAATTAAATTTCTCTTTGCTAGTTCACTGAGGGCATGCTCATACTCAGACTAGGCAATCCATACTGTGTCTGAGCACTTGTGAGCCCCAGTTTGTCCAGTTTGTTTGACTAGTGTGATTGCTTCCGTGCCCTGGCCCGCTTCAGTAGGCGGATTCTGGTCTGCTTCAGTTGGATTTGCAAGGTCAACATTCAGTATCGTTGCTAACTGCACCTGAGCACTGAACTCCAGTGCTGTGAACAGTTGAGGAGAAGAATTGTGCTCGGGCATGGCACGGTACAAGTGTTTGTGTTGAAGCTGCATCATCTACCTTCACGTAAAGAACTTCCTGCATGTTGTTGTCTACATCGTCAGCGGTTTGATGTGTAGCCACAGAGAACAACAGTGTAACAGGAACACTGGGGGGGATTTTGATTGATTTGGCATCTCAGGCTTTGAGCTTGAAAACAGGCTTTTCTCTCTTCCATGTTTTGCCAGCAAAAAAAGGAGCTGCTCTCACAATAGGTGAACCTGTAGAAAGAGGTTTTGTGTTGCGGTGACTGTTGTCTGGATATTAATTACATATTTCCAAATCTTTGAAGCAGCTGAGTCTCCAGAGACATGGTGTTGTGGTATGCGCAGTCAAATTCCTGCCAAACCAACAAATCGCACTGAGCCGGGCTCTTTCTCTTCTTTGTGCTCCCCCTTGTTATTGTAGAGCTCGCTCTGAGGAGTTAGGAACCCATTTTCTGAATTGTTGACACTTCTGAATTATTTTTCATTCATTTAAATATTTGTGTCATAAAGAGCTTAAGTAGTCTGGAATTGCTGGGGGGCTGTTTGTTAAATGATCTCCGGAGCCCCAGGGGGGTCGACCTAAATCAATTTGGACATGGGCTTATAGCTTGTAAGCCTATTATTCCCATCTGATTCAAAAACACCACATTGTGTTTGCGATGCTTAAAGTGATTGCATTCACTCCTAATTCTACCTCTTGCCTACACACAGTAAATAAAATCACACACTGACTGGACGAGGGTGGATGTCGGCGAAGTTGCACTGGTCACAGTTTGTTTTAGTGAACACACACACACACACACACACACACACACACACACACACACACACACACACACACACACACACACACACGCACACTGAGTGGCACTGTCACTCAGAGAACAGAAGCCAGTCTAAGCTGCAGATGAAACAGGGCTGTTTGCTACACCACGACTGGGTCTTTATCCAGAACAAACATGGCGCCACGGCGCTGGTTTTTTAATGTCATCTCAATCGGAATGAACTGAAGGGAGAGAGAAAAAACATCCCCATGTGCGATAACACAAATGCCATGAAGCAGGAGAGCCTGTGTTGATGTGTCCTCTTCCTTTCTGATGGACACACGGACAACCACACTGTCCCTCTTCAAACACAGCGATTATGGAATTCAGTATGAGAAGCTCTTGGAGACTTAGTTGAGAAATGACTGGAAAGCAAGAAAGCACTGGAAAGCACTTTTTTTGTGGGATTTTGTGACAAAAAAGTTGTGAGCGTGAATATAACAGGCAGATAATTGGTTTTATTATTTATAAAAAAATAGTATTTCGTGGTTTTATAAGTTAATGTTCAGTGTTATAGTGGCAGTTGTGCAGTTTGTGGTCCAATCAGTTTAGGAGACACAAAAACATGATAAGCTGTTATCATCACTTTTAGCAGAAAAGCAGAATGATTCCCAGCATTTAATTCTACAATATAACTCATAGTTTATAAAAAAAAACCTGTTAAACATACACCATCACTGCAGGCAGACCTGAAAATAACGAGTTTATATAATCTCTTAAAGAAATTAATAATCAGTTTTAACTCAGTTGTCAGCATCTGCACGTGGCCCCTTCCATGCTGATATTAAAACCTGAAATCCCTTAACAGCGAATTCTGAATAGATACAAGTGTGATTCATTTGTGATTAAAAACGTTAAACAGCCCTAACAACAGACACTTCATTGATCTCACGAGGACGTCGTTGTTGGACAGCTGCACACACGATGGTGAGTTGTAGTTTTCAAGGACACTTCAACATGTGACCAGGAGAAACTAAGAATTGAACCATCAATCTTATCAGTGTCCCCTGGCATTGGGTTGGGACACAGAAGGCCGTAGGTTCGAATCAACCGTAGGTTTAATCCAAAGTTGCATTCAGCAACTTTTATGTGTGGACTCTGTTAAAGTCAATTTTTATTTGTCTTCTTCTCACATTGATTTAGCTGCTTGACCTTTACATCTAAACACTAAACCTTGTATTTCAGTTATCTTACTACCACTAAGATTAGCTACAGTTTACAGGAAACAAACAGGAAACATTCAATGACAGTTTTAAAGAAGTAACCGCTCGGAGAAATCCTGATGTGCTCCAACAGACGGTTCCATTCATTCTAACCAAGGCTGCTTCCACAAGTCTTTTGGGTGCACACTGCGGTTAGATCCTAAAGCTTGAGAGCAGTGACATCGTGACCTCATCTCACATGACCATCCAGCAAGTCCGACCGTGTGCGCCTGTGGTGAACGGTTAAGAGGGCTAAAAAACTGTTTTGATGGTTATTGTGTAACTTCAGTGTTTATTGCAGATGCTGTTTTACACTTTTACTCATTTTTACAATGACTGTAGAAACAGTTCTTATTATGGATATTTACATTTACCCTATGATTTTTTTTAATTTGTGGATGAGTATGAGCAGTTGTCGATGATCCTGAATTCTAAAACGTGTTTTCAGAAACCTCACCGTGGACACAGACTGCTGTGCTAAATCTCATCCACACTTCCTGTGTTGCTATGAATGTGCCTTGGCTCCTTTTCTTCACCTCCAGAATGTTGTCAGATATCTTCCCCATGTCGAAACCAGACACTGATTCTGGAGCAGCTGGGCTCCTTCCTGCTTTTTCAAGCTAAGGAATATTGCTAACCTCAAACTGTGCCTCTGACTAAACTCTCTTCCATTGGACACAGCTGACGTCGTTAGAAACCAGCGCCCATTAGCTGTTTTGTCTTTGTATTTAATCTTATACTGTGTCACTTTATCTTTTATCAAATAAAAAAAAAACCCTTGTATACACTAGTGTATTCCCCTGTCCTCTACTCAAACCTCTGTGGGCTGTTTAACATGATGAATTTGACATATTATCCACATAGTTTCTCTTTAAAGCACCAGGGGTGAGGAAGCCATGCTCCTCAGGTTTCTAATTATCAATGCCCAGCCCACTGCGGATGTCTGATAGCTCAGGTGTGTTCAATCAACCTGAAGCTGGAGGGCCAGTGTATAAGGCAGCGGATGGTTGGAAAACAAGCAGGGCTCCAGGTCAAGGTCCCAACCCCGATTTAAATGCAACAAGATCATGACAGACTTTTCTCTTTATGCTTAAAGGGCAGATCTAAGCAGGTTTGGGGAACATAACTTTTAAAAGGAGCTCATTACATTACAAAGGTTTTAAGGAAGTTAAACCGAATAACCGGTTACTTTATGGCATTACCTTTATTGAGAAAAGCTACTTAACAATACTGTTAGATTTCCACTGCCGAAAATAAAACCACGCAAGGAATTTGTGATTCCTCATGGATGACTTTTTAGTCAAGACCTTTATATAGACTCGATCATCAAAAGAAGTCCGGCCCTTTGCTGGGTTTTCTTCAAATGACTTTATTATGTAAAGTGCCTTGAGATGACTTTGTTGTAAATTGGCGACCCAGAAAGTTGAATTGAAAAAAGTACATACTATGAGTGATTACAGATATAGTCTGTCACATGTTCTTTTAGGAGAATTAATTCTAGGAGTATGATTATACATTTTGCCACTGTAAATAGACTTTTTGTCCAGCCTCAGAATGATGGTGCCGCTGGTTTGCATCCTCAGCTTACAAATGACTTAAAAGTTTGAAGTGATTTGCCTAAAGTTCTAATGGAGCCTTCATGTTGGCTTTTGGTTGTTTGGTAAACTTGCCACAGCACTGCGGGTAACCCCCCCGGCTCATTAGACCCTGTGGGGGCCCCATTCAGGGGGAGGACGTTGTTCCAGCTCTTGTCTCGGCAGCGGCTGATCATCCTCAGCCAGCTAAATGGCCCCGCTGTGCAACTCTGAAATCCAACTGTTATGGAAGGCAACATAAATATTTAATTGCTGGTTTTCCACAAATACAAGATCCAGGATGTTTGGACTCCGAGGACAAACACCAGGAGCCCGAGGACGACACAGGCAGCCGCAGCCATGTCGGCTGCCATTTAGACGAGGCTTCGCCTGCTGCCGGCCCGAGTCTGTGGTCTCTGTGAAATCAATAGCAAAGTCAGTCGCTGATGGAATAAATTTGGAAATATGCAAGGCTGTTAAAGCAACAATATGCGTAGTTTCTTCTTGAATAAAGAAGGTATTGTCAGACGACCTCGTCCTTGTTTGGCCGTGATTCTATTCCAACATCTGACACTCAATTTGATAAACTGTCATCTGATCTGAGGCTGAGTTAACAGCAGATGGTGAAAATTGAAATCTGCAAATGAAACTAGCAACAATGACACATGGCCGCATTTTTATATTTATTTTTATTTACATCTTTTCTTATTATCCTTGCTATGAAATCCTGAATAATCCCAATTAAGGGAGACAAAAATGGATTGAGCACAAACCTACAAATGCAAAACCTAGAGAAGCCGACATTGTATTTTTCTTTTACTAAACTCGCACAATTTCTTTTTATTTTTTGAGAGAGACCCTCACAATCTCTTTGAAACCCTGTTATGGTTTCAGTAAGAATTACAGCCCCAGAGAGACCCTGGTTATCAGGTCTAAGGAGCTATGAAAGCCTACTGCAAATCCCACTGAACTGAATTTTTAACTGTCATTTAAAGAAAAAACGGGGTTTCCGTAAATAGAGTAAGGGATTGAAAAAAGCTGAGATCTTCAGGTAGAATGCTCTTGCAAAACTCCAACTTCTCATATTTTAGAAGCACCTGTGTGCATGACAACAGCCCGTAGATGTGAGTGATACCTCCTCTTATTTAAAATAAGTCAACCCAAATTCCGACCATCCAACAGAAAAATGGGCAGTAGACACAAAGTAGCTGTGAGTCAGTTTATTGTGTCTGCCTGCGTTTTCCCACAGACCTGCAGGTCCACAATCTCCCAACCGGACCCGAGACGCTCTCGGGATGAAAAGGTTGGCAAAACAATGCGCTGATAAAGTGTCCGCTCAGTTAGATGATAAAGATATTTCAGCAGGCGTCTCAGGCTTGTGCCTCGCTCCATTGTTAAATTAGTCTCTCCCCCAAAGTTTTATTAATTGGTGTAATTAACTCTTTTTGACGACTTACTATGAAGTTTGGTCTGAGGTATTTTGTCTCATTTTTCAGTCGCCACTCAGTGCTTATGTCACACAACATTAATAATGCTAATTAAGCACTTTGACAGTTAATTTAAGATAATTAATACAAATACTAATATTAGATGGCACGCAACTGGAGCCAGGCAGAAACCAAATACCTTTTCGTACACGCCTGAAGACTTTCTGGAAAGTAGACGGGAGAGGAAAAGAGCCAGCTCCAAAATACCTGCACACATCTATATTTCACAACTGGGCTGTCAGAATTTTAAATGACTTCTAAAATCACTGCAATTTTTCTGCACAGGAAGATACAGCTGTCAGGACCACTTCCTCACTGCTCATCTCAGAGCTGCCTGGCCCCGGCTTTGAGGACTTTCGTCTTTTCAGATTCCAAAAGTTCATTAAATTCTGTCCATTAGGTCTGTTTATAACCCCGTACTTTTTCATTCCACCAACCTTAATGAGCAAATTGCCATTTTCTCCATATAGAAATACAAAAGCCTTTTAAAAAATGATGGTCAAGTCGTTTTACTTGAGAGCTATAACAGGCAGTCCAGATGGTCCATTTGCTGTGCGCAAAGACGCCTTGGCTCACTGAAGACAGAGCGAGAATAAGTCACTGTCGCCGGCTTAACTACCAAACACATTACCTCTGAAGTATATGCCATTTGGAGTGCCAGGCTCATTTTTAACATCTCCAAGGCCGCTTAGCTTGATCCCCGCCGCTGAAAAAGTCCAAAAGATTAACATAGTGCACTCTGTGAATAGTCAGTCTCCTGCAGTCGATATAGCTTAGCTTATCTCAGGAGTGTTGTTTGCTAGGAGCCCTGCAGCTATTGGAAGCAGTGAGCTCCTTTTTCACAGCCAAGGCAGCCACAGAAGGTGTAATAGACGGCGATCGCTGTGTAAATAAAGACTGCGCATGCACGACGAAGAGGGCGCATGCAGTAAATCAGAGCTGCGCTTTGTGCAGGGAAGAGGAGGTCATTACGTCCCGTCACATGCTTAGGAGCTCAATTAAGAACATAACAGGAACATGCATTAACAATGAAGTCAGGGGCCGATGCAGCCCCCGCACCAGTGGGCGCCTGTAAAGCCTCCGCCTCACTACACACTGCTTCCCCTGATGGGTATTGAACCCACGATTGGAAATTGTCTTATTTATCTCCTTCTGACATCCTCCACAGACAGTTGCCTTAACCTTCGTGCACAGTCTTAATTGAATGAGCAGCAGAGCAGAGTGTGTGTGTGTGTGTGTGTGTGTGTGTGTGTGTGAGCCTGCATACATTGCAGTAGGTATGTAGAGTTTATTATCTGTCTCAGACATTGTCCCGCTGTGGTTAGTGTTTCCTTAATGAGGCTGGAGAGCAGCGCAGGCCAAAGCTCGTTAGCCAGGCCCCAGGGTTAATGTGTGATCGAGTGGCTGGCTAGCCCACTGGTAAACAACCGAAACCTGAACCAGGAGGGGTCGTGCGTGGCCATGCATTCAGTTTCCCTGTGTGACATCCGTACCGCTCAGGTGCAAAGAGCTCAGCGCCACATTCGAAGTGTGGGTTTTGTCTTTATGCATGGCTAAAAGCAAGAAAAGCTCAATTCATGAGAGAGTCTAAAGAAAGTAAACAGCGGCGTAACCCATAAACACGAGTCAAAATGACAGATTGCCATTACACTACATTACACTTGGTTTGTTAAAGAGAAACACACCGACTGTATTTCCCCCGTGCATGCAACATGAGCACTGAGAGTTCATTTAAACGTGCAAGCTCAACCAGCTCGCCAGTAACCCCCCCCAAAAAAGCATGCATACACAGTACGGTTGACAGCTAATCACATGTTCACGTCTCAATAAGAGAAAAGAAAAAAAGTGTAAACTTTAAAAACTGAAAAAAAAACGAGTTTTTAATATTCTTTTTTCAGTCGGTTAACGCTGACAGTCACACATTCACACTCAGAATCTTTGCTCCTGGAAAGCAATCCACTCTAAATTAAACAAAATCCCCTTAAATTGTGGCATCTGTGAACACATATACTGTGGAATATACCATATTCAGACTGCTGACCTTTGATGGAAGACTGGAGGAAGTTTAAAAACACAACATCCAAACTTCTTGACACATAAACCCAAAACTAATCCTCTCTTTAGTTTTACCGGGACTTTTAGGAGTTTGTGTGTTTGGTTCTTAGACGTTTTAGTCTGGCCCGGTTTACAAAATGACCTACTGATGAGGAAGAATGACATTACGACACCTTCTGAGTGTTTAACTAAATCATGTATTTATGGACATGCCGTCTCCTTTTTGTTGTCCACGTCCCTGTGTCCTAGATGTAAGCTGCTCGTTCTTTTCCGACTGCATTGTACCACATGCTTCTAAGTTACAAAGACCCGGTGGAACGAGTGTGTGGCCCGCACCAGCTGCTGTGGCATTAAATCGAGTGTTAATATTCTGCAGGCCAGATGTGTGTGGACAGTTTTGATTTTAGTTTCTGCAGCCCTTCACACTGCACTTGACTTCTAAGACGCCTGTGACTTTGCTCTGGAGTCCTTCTCTTTGACTTTGCCTCTTGCTGTATGAGTGAAGGGGAACCCGGCAGGCCTCGCTGCTGTGCAATCGTGTGGGAAACCAAGTGAAGTGTTCCCCCGCCCTCACTCCCCCTTGCATTGTCTCTCCTCTCTCACTCTGTCTTCCGGCTGTCCTCCCACTCTAACCCTCTGTCCGGGGGGCCTGTGTCCTTGGCTGAAGGTCTGTTTTACTGAGACTTCGGGGAAATCCTTCCACTGCTTCAGCTGCATTTGAGTTTTTCAAATACTTGGGGCTGCTTGCTGATGGAGGCTTCACCCCCCCCACCCCCCGTTTACAGCCCCTCTAAAGGCCTGTCAGCTCCTCTAACCT
Organism: Channa striata; assembly: GCA_033026295.1. Lineage (NCBI taxonomy): Eukaryota > Metazoa > Chordata > Actinopteri > Anabantiformes > Channidae > Channa > Channa striata. The sequence goes on from CM065173.1 coordinate 28,289,013, forward strand.
TCTCTGACCTGCTGCGTCCTTCCTTCCCCTAGAATACCACAACTTTTTCAGCTCCAGGACTGTGCCCAGGGTCTTGTTTTTGTCACACCCCAGCCAGGGCCCCAGGTCCTGGGTGACTGCAAAGATCATTACAGCCTAATCACCAGGCCAAGCTTCCTCCACTAAGGATCCTGACATCTATTACGGTAATTCATCATCATATCGGAATCACTTGCCAGACGTTGGATGTTATAAACAAGTCACATACTACTTTTAAGTAACTGGGATAAGTTCCTTTGTATGAATTAGTCTGGTTTCAGTGTGTTTGCTGAAATGATTGTAATTAATATTACAATAATTTATTAATGAGTGTTGCTGTGGCAGGCCGAGCTGCAGCCAGTGCTGGTAGGAAGTTAGTGAGTAAGTTGATGTGAGCTTCCTCTGGAACACAGACATCACTGCACAGATTGGGTGTGATGCGCCATGTCCTGGGCAAAGTGTGTACACACACACACACACACACACACACACACACACACACACACACACACACACACACACACACGTAAAACGCTGCTAATTAAACGCCGTTTTCTCTAACTCTGGCTTTCTCAACATCAGGATTAGGTTTTTTTTGACGTGTGGCCCTGACACTTGCTTTTCTCCGTGCACTAACAAACACAAGCTGATAAGTCTTCTTTGTGCTCTGTATGCTGCAGTTGGATGCTCTCCTCCCTCTAAGCTACAATATACTTTTTCTTCATACAGCTTATTTACATAAACATGCTCATATCTGGGCGCAGGAAGGAACACTTTAATGTTTTCTGCTCTACACACTTTGCAGAAGGAAATTAAATTAAACAATTTGGTATGACAGACTAAACTCAAGGCCACTGTGGAGGAGGCTTCCTTTTGTCTCTGTTCTTAGCCCGTTTTACCATTGTTAACACTGACAACTCTTTATGCAAAGCTTTTTTGAACCTTTATACGTTTTACATTTTAAATGTTCCCGTTTTGCTCAGGTCTCAAATAGCAGCTGCTTCAATGAGAAACTTTTTTTTTAAATAGGTCAGCTCCACCTATTATCTATTTTTGATTGCAAATATATAACCCCAAAAGTTGAAAGAGAAAAACATCTGCAGAAGCCCTGCTAAGCTTATTGCAACAACACATGCAAGTTAAAAGGCTAACAGCCACATATGATTACATTTGAATTTCTATTTGGAAATCACAGACGCCACATAGTCCATGCTAAAGAGAAGAGGCATCGTCTAACGTGTCATCAGTATCACAATGTCTAACCACATTGTGCATGAATTACAACAACGTGGCTCCGTAGTAGAAAATTTCTAGTAGTAGAAATTTTTGTTTGAAACTATTGAAAATCTTTTTTCACCTTTAGCTCCGCAAGTGGCTGCGTACACAGAAAATGACTAATACATTTTTAAATCATTTTGTAGATAAAGTGCACCATACACCATCTGCACATTCTTGGTCGTCCTTCACGCCCTTTACTCCTCAGGATGTGAAGGTTTTAGTAAGTAAGATTAAACCATCCGCTAGCCCTGCTGACATTTTATCTACATCTCTGATTTGAATTGTGTTTGATTTGATTGGTCGCTGGATTGTGAAATTAATAAATCTTAAATTGTTATTGTAAACCCTATTCTCAAAAACTCCATTCTGAGCCTAAAAATTACAGGTCAATATCAAAACTTCATTTTTATGTCAAAAATCAGGAGCAGGGCAGCTGACTTTTATGGAACAGAATAAAATGTTTGACAAATTTCCATCAGGTTTTCGTAAAATACATTGCACTGATACTGCTCTACTTAAGGTCTCAAGTGACATAATAATGGCTGTTATACCGTCCTGGTTTTACTAGATTAACATCTGCTTTTGATACTGTGGATCATAGAATCTTGATAAATCTGCTTCAGTCTGAACTAGGGTTTGTCCTGCAGTGGTTTTCTTCTTTCCTCATTGACCGAACTTTTAATGTTGCTATGAACAACATCGTGTCTGAAGCAGCTGTCCTGTCATGTGGAGTCCCACAGGGCTCAGTCTTGGTCCGAGTATCCACTGTTTTAATAAATTGTCTAATCCTTTTTATGTAGATGATGTTGAACTTTATTGTTCTTTTAATGATTCAGAGTTTCATGTTTTTATCACTGTTTCTAGAGTGCAGGCTTTCTAAACAGCAACTACCTTCACTCTGATTATTGTGCCTGACAAAAACATCAATCAGACAACACTTTGGTTCACTGGGCTGCTCTGTCCAGTCGAGACTCAGAAACCTAGGTTTTGTGTTTGAATAGTGTATGTCTTTCAATTGTCACACAAGCAAGTTGGTCAAGAAGTGTTTTTATCACTTGAACATCTCTGAACCGAGGAAAATTTTATCAATGGCATATCCGCAAATGATCGTTCCTGCTTGACTTTGTGTAATTCTGTTTTTACTTGTTGTAATAAGTAAACTTTAAATCGACTCCAGACTTTTCAAAATGCTGCAGCGAGGTTTTTAAGAGGACCCTCCAGAAGGGCCCATATTACTCCACTTCTATTCTTCCTCACTGGCTGCCAGTCAAGTCCGGAATTGGTTTTAAAATTTTAGTGCCAATGTTTAGAGCACTGCATGGACAGGATCCTCAGTACATCACAGACCTCTTGACCCTGTGCTCTCTCCGCCTCAAGTCAGGCTTTTAGTCGACTAAGCTTTTAAGTTTTACTTATTTTCCATTTTGTTTCTGTTATTTTTTTAATCATATATTATTGCAAACAATGATCTAAAATCTTTTCCTTAATACATAATACTAAGGACAATAATACATAATGTTATTTTGAAATAAATATATTTGATGAGCTTTTTTCTTACCATTTCATTATCATTACTGAACACACCAACTCACAAAAGTGGAACACAGCCCTCTGCATTAAGCCCTCCGTGAATAAACAGAGTGATAATATTTCAGTCACAAAGCCTGACTGCTGTTGTGACCGAGCAGGAGCAATAGAGTCACAACTGTGAGCACAGCGGGAAGAAGACTCACATAGCAAGTGAAGATGAACGTCACGCAGAGGAACTGCGTCCATGCTGGAGAAACCAAGTCCACATAGGGGACAGATCGTCTGTTTGCTACACCCAACCCATGTCCCGTAGACAGAAACGCATGACAGGACATGGAGAACCTTGCAAAGCTGCTGCACAGATCCTCCACTGACATTCCACTCCAAGCTGTGAACGAGGACACGGTACTTGTCGAGTGTGCGCAAATGTCCTATGGGGGCTCCCTCCCAGCTGACACATAACCTTGTCCCCTCACAGCCAATGGGACAGCCGCTATTTGGTCAAAAGTTTCCCTCGGGAATGTTCTCTGTGATGCACAAACAGCTGCTGGGTCTGTCTGAAGGATATTGTGGGCGCAACAAAATGTGCACAGGATCGCGATGAGACCCTTCCTCCATCTCCTTTCTCTGAATATCTCTGGATTTATTTTAGACATAAACACTGAACGACCAAACTCTCATCCTGCTGTAGAGACAGAGTGAACAAAACCACTGACTATTTTAGTGGAGGTAAGGGCGAAGAGAAGAGTTTTTTTTTTTTGTGAAAAGAATTTGGGATTGATCTGCAATACTGGCCTAAAAAGGGGGTAGAGTAATTCCTGATTAGGTTTCACTGAGTACATTGCAGGTTGCTGTCTTTTCACTGCTTTATAGACGCCTTTAATTAGTGCATGTGCAAAGACACGTGACAGGATAGAGCCTCACTAACAGCTGAAGAAAAGTCAGTATTGGAGACAAACTATGTGATGTGGAATGCATGCTTCTCTCCAAACATCATTGCTGAAAAGCGGAACCTTGCACTTTATAGATGGAGCCATTACAGCCAAAGTGGTCCGTATAACTGTTGGCCTAAACTCTACAAACACCACTGTTTACGAGCCAAGTGCACAGGCGTTGGCCAAAGATCTAACACGATGGGACAAACCATTGACCGGGGAGAGTAGATCTCTGCATCACGGGAGTCGCCAGAGTTCTCCTGACAATAAATGTGCTATTGTTCGGGGATGCTAAGATGACTGACAGTTGGGACACAGAGGAAAAGGGATAGAGTCTAGGAATCAACCTCCACTCACACTGTGAAGAGATGGTGAATTCAGACATTGTCCCCCTGTAACCTGACACAGACTCATACCACCAAACCCAGCCATTCACATCTGTGATGTAGCTCTGCCCAGGAAAATCTACACTGACAGAAGAATCACATTAGATCTGACTAAACAGAGCGAGAGATCACTAAGCATCTCTTGTGATGGATAAGGTCAAAGTGAAGATGGCCAAACCGCCTCTGGACATTTGTCATAAAAAGAAGACGCAGAAGAACCACCGCATGGTATACTGGTGCATCACAACTTCTAATAATGACTAAAACCCTTGTAAGCTAAGTGCAGTTTTCCATCACAGTAGAATGAATTTTGGCAACACTAGTGAAACTGCTCAAGAACTTTTTGTCATTGTACCAAACGGGCAAATTTCAACACCTGAAGACAAACTGGTTGTGTTGTAGAGTAAGCTACATACACGGTCATTGTCATTTACCTCTCACATAAAACAAATCTCTAGAACAGCCTTCTTCCATCTATGGAACATTGCCAAAATTAGGAGCATCCTGTCTCAAAGCGATGCTGAAAAACTGGTTTGTGCATTCGTTACCTTCATTAGCTTCTCTCCATTGGCTTCCCATTAAATGTAGAATAGAATTTAAAACCCTTCTTCTTACCTATAAAGCTCTAAACGGTCCATCTAAAAGCTCCATCATACCTAAAAGATCTCCTAGTACCATATCATCCTACCTACACAAAATGCAGGCCTACTTATGGTTCCCAGAATTTCCAAAAATAGAATGGGAGGCAGAGCCTTTAGCTATCAAGCTCCTCTCCTGTGGAACCAGCTCCCAGTCCAGATTCCAGAAGCAGACACCCTCTCTACTTTTAAGACTAGGCTCAAAACCTTCCTTTTTGATAAAGCTTATAGTTGGTTATAGTCATGCTGCTATAGGCTTAGACTGCTGGGGGACTCTGCACTGTGACACTTTCCTCTTCTCTTCATTCCCTCCTCTCCCCACATTTATAATGTCACCACTGTATGACATTAACTCCAGTGCACAGGTACTGGTCCCACTAACCTGCCCAATGTTTTGTTGTTGCTTTTGTTGCTCTGTTCTTTTCTCTCGCAACTTTCCACTCAACCCAACCGGGTTAAGGCAGATGTCCGCCCACCCTGAGCCTGGTTCTGCTCGAGGTTTCTTCCATTAAAGGGAGTTTTTCCTCCCACTGTTGCCTATGGCTGCCCAAGGGGGATTTGTTGGGTTTTCTTTAAATGTTTGTATAGTCTTGACTTTATTATGTAAAGTGCTTTGAAATGACCTTGTTGTAAATTGGTGCTATATAAATAAAGTTCAATTGAATTGAATTCAATTGAGATAAAGAAACATAACAATGGAGGGAAAGGTCAATTTGGAGATGAGACCGTGAGAGAACCTCAGGTGAGTGAACAACTTGAGGCTCGTAAACATCCTGTAGGTCTCTCAAGGACTAGGTCCAAAGTGGATCCCAGAGATTCCGAAGGTAAGAGGAGGAGGGTGCACCAAGTTAGGCCAAAGAGAGATGCCAATGCCCTGCTGCAAACACTGATAATGAAATTCTTTAATTACAAGAATAGGCTGAAACTAATGACTGCAGCCCAGATGAAGAAACCTATTGACTGGATCAAAAGGTGCGGTACGACTTAGACTTGACCACAGGGATTCTCAAGAGGGGGAAAAGAGTGAGGGGGAAAAAGTAATACTTTATCTTGTGAATAAAATCATTCTCTAAAATCTGTTTGGGAAAGAAAACGAGATCTACGCCTCTAACTTGATAAGATCAAGTCCTTTGAAGAAATGGGGGATAAATTCGATCTGAGAACAAATAGTGTGGCCAAAACATTACAACTACCTTACATTACACTCTGGTATTGCTCCAATTCCCACTTTGACCTCAATAATAAAGCATGTAGTAGAATTGTCACCTGACAGTTTCAGCCTAAAACTGAGAAATTATAACCATGTGAAAGTAGCATTCATGGCAGAGCCACTGTACTGGATTGGATTAAATTTCACAGGTGGTCATAATGATATGGCTGATCAGTGTAAGTTGCAATGGCTGTGGTTTCTATGCTCAGTTATCAAAACAGTTTGTTTTTTTGCTTGGTGTTAACTGTCAGAAACTACTCCTAACAGGTTAGAACACCTGTGGAGTTCTTATACATTACAGTGGAGGTACAAGGGGTTCCCTCTCTTCCACTCTTACTTATAAATTTAAGAATAAAGTTGCATCGGTCTGAGAATTTATGGCCACTTAGAATTGATTTTTCTACTCTGAGATGCAGGAAAAAGGCCTAGGATTCCAGTTCAGGATCTTAAGGATTTTGTTGACACACATTCTAACCATACGCGGGTATATGCATGTAAGTGCATGTAAACACCGTTCCCCAATCACCCGAGAAAGCCGGTTCCTCTCAGAAACCCGGTCCATGTAAACGCGCTCACTGTGAACCGCAGCCAGTGATACTTCAGCTTCCTATTTTAACACCCAAGTGCAGAGCCCTGACACTCCCATTTAAGTGTTAATGGAGAAAGCGTCTCAGTCACTCAGAAGGTGTAAAACCTGAACAGCTCTCTCTCTTAATACATACAAGCAGTGATGTAACTGAGGGCAACAGATTTCCCACTAGCCGCCAGGTGTGTCATATGTTCCAAAGCAGCATCAAGCAGCACACACTCACTCTTGTTTGGAGTGCACACACATTCAGATCATCGTCTGTGTGTCTTCCTAACTCAAGCCAAAATGTGTGTTTTGTCTGCGTGTGCAGCTAAGCAACATGGTTGCGTGACTTTTGCTTTTGCCAGGCGTGTTGTCACAGCCCCATCATTGAACGCCACTGGACGCTGCCTTGACTCAGCTCGTTGGAGGAATGCCTGCTCTGCACATGGGCCTGGATCCATAATATATCTTCAGTGTGAGTTCTACTAGTTCAGGTTCCATTTTTTGCTGCTAGTTTATGGTGACGGATGAAGTTTAATCTGGTCCGAGAACACAACGCACCACATCACAGTGACTGATGCCACCTCGAGTTGTGGCTACACTGACTTTGGTTTGACAGGAGTGCTACCATCAGGTTCTTCATCTGTTAATGGACTTGGTTTACATTTTGGGCTGATGCCAAAGACCTAGTCCATTGTGTCTCCTCTGTGTACCACATGCAGTTGATCTCTCTGACCTACCACACAAGTAAATATGGTTGAAATTGCAGAACTACCGAGGCGCTTGTTATTTATAACCCAGTGTGTTTGTGCTTTTTATTGTTCCACTGTCACTTTCACTCACTCAGTTACTTAATAGCTTTTTTACACTGCCTGCTCGAGATGGGATCATGGTGCAAATTGCCATCATCATTCCATTCTTTGAAATTACCCAAATGATCCTCATGCTGTGTGTTTTGGGGCCCGTGGAGCATGCACCTTAGCAGCTTACTCTATTTGCACCTCTCAGCTTCCTGCACACACAAATAAAAATAAAACTATCCTGTGACTCTTCTAGATTGACTAAATACTATTTGATGAAATGACTAAAGTTCTAGAAATAAAGAAATTGAAAGAAAGATAAAAATATAGCTTCTCCTTTGGCAAAATGGGGAAAAAATGCGAGGGAGCATTAACTGATTAACATAGATGTTGCAGTACCACAGTTGACAGTAGACATTGGTAAACCATTTAATATTTATTGCCTTAACACATTGATGTTTCTTTCTTTTTCATAGCTGTGCGTCAGGAGTGTGTGCATTCGGATACAAGTAGCACCTCGACAGGCTTCATCAGTTACTTGGATAAACATTTTTCATATTGCAGCATCCAGAGTTTTCCCAAATGTTCACACTTCTGATGTTCTGAAACTTCACAAAATATTGCTGTGTGAACATGTGTGATAAAAATTCACACTGCTAAAATTACATTAAATACCTGATAATTGGGTGTACAGAGCATGGAAATCAGGGCGTTTGGAACGTCTCTTTGTCAGCCTGTGTTACGTTGGAACAGAAACCCTCATATCTGAGGTCAAATGTAGGAACAAAGGCAGAGCACTGTGCTCAGTGGAATTCTGATCGTGTCTCATTCTGGTGATTCAGACAAATATGTATATTGCGTTAGCTGGTACTTCTCAGTAGCTGCTAATATTAACCCTGGACCTTCCTCTGGTCCACAATCAAGAAACCTGCATCTGGGAATTCACTGTGTCAGTGTGCAGTACTTTGTCGTTTGGGGATGTGTGGATCCATTAGTTGTTTTTTAAGGAAATGTCCTTCAGTGTAACCCAGAGGAATTAATTTATTGATCAACATGAAGATGCAAGTCAAATCTAATAATCCTAAATTTTATGTAGCATTCATGTTAATGCTATTTATTTCTATGCAATAACTAGTAGAAAAGTTTATTTCTCTGCTTCGAAAATGCAAATACATTTAGTAGGGGCCAGATTATGTTTTCTCTTAAGATAATGTGGATATTGTGACCATCTAGCAAGTGACAAAAACATACTTACCTACTGTCATCTACTATAAAAATTACATTTGTGTGATACCGAACTGCAAACACAATCACGAGCATGTTTACTTTAAAATTTACAGTGTTTTGATGCAATACATGTTTTGAATAAAACATAGCAGCAAGCTGCAAAGATGCAAGTAGGAAGCTGAGTCCCATGTGTATTTAATGGCCCTGTTATTCCCAAATGTGCTATCATTGTGCAGCAATTTAAACGTTCAGGAAATGATTCTAATCAAAATTGTGAAGCTTGGTATGTTTCAAGTATTTAGTTTCTTTGCTGATCATCTAAACAGCTTTTTAAATAAAACCTAAGCCCCCACCCTTCCATCCAGAAAAACCTCACCCACCTACATAAAATCAGAAAGAGATTGTTGTATATCAGTAAACAACCAAAATACCTAATTACTTTGTAAGTTGCTTTGGTTTAAAAGTGTCTGCTAAATGTAAATGCAAATAGCAGCTAAAACAACCAAAAGAACACAGATCTGTACAAAACATGTACATTAACTATATTTTCCATATATGTTTATCCAGCTTTCCACATTAAATAAGGAAAGGTCATTAAATATGGAGAATAAAAGATTTCACCCATGTATTCAGAGGCACTCCACTTAGAATAAGATATTCAGTTAGGTATGAAGCCAGGCCACAGTTTTCTGCTTTCATTAATTGTGTGCTCACAAAGTCTAAACACAATGTCACACTATCATAACTTTTGACAAAGAGGTTTGAAAATTCAGTTTTTCTGGGAAGGAAGACGTTGTGTGGTGTTACTTATTGTTCTAAGTATCTAAGTATAGATAAAGTATCTATAAAGTTTTGCAGGGATGTTGTATTTTTTAGTGAGCAGACACGTCTTTGTGTTCGGCACGATGCCAGTTCACACAGGGAAACACGTGCAGTGTTTCCCTGCGACGCTCCCTCGTGCTCATATCCCCATTTGACACCTTCTCCGACAACATAGGCTCAAATACTGCTGCAGTGTCACAGGCAGAGAGAGAATACCTGCTCCCTCAAGGAGCATCAGGTGTGGCATTGAGGTAACTCCACCCCGGGGGACGCCGGGTTGTCACAAACAGCAGAGCCCAGGCAATCCCCGGCCTGTGCCCTAAACCACCGTGTGTTTACGTGCCGCTGATGCAACGAGCTGCAAATGCTGATGCCAACTTGCGTTTGTGTGCCAAAAAAAGCACCCGTTGGCCTTCTGAAGCACATCTTTGGGGATTTTGGGAAAGGCAGTTGTGTAATAGGGGCGTAAGTGAGAGATTGACTGAAGGGAAGCTCAGGGATCACAAGTGATTATATCTAGTGTTATAAGACCTGCAACCCGCCTTGCCAAAGCTTACATCACTGTCTTAATGATGGCAGGGAGGAGTACAGGAGGGAAATATGTGAATGTCTCTGTGTTTGTGAGTGTCTCCCTTCGAGCAGTAAATCTCTCTTTCTACCTGAGGATCATAAAGAGACAGCCGAGAGTTTTAAGGGGTGATCGTGGTTACGTATCTAACAGCACCTGCTGGGAACTGTACGAAAGCATCGTTCAGACACAAACGGTATGTGTAAGAAGTGGTTGAGAAAGCACCCAGGTATGAGGAAGGTAAATACATCCATGCGCTCAAAAGAAAAACAGGCCACAAATGTATGTAATATCATCCATTTGTGCATTTGATTGTTTTGTGGTTTCATAATGGAAGGGGGCTGGAGCCTGTGGCAGCTGTCACTGGGCAAAGACAGGAAACACCCTGGACTCATCATCAGCCAATTTCAGGGCGACATTGAGTCTCAGCAGCACTCGGTGATGTTTAGGTCAGAAAAAGGGGCAAAAAGGTGGTTATTCCCAGAGTCTTTTGGATCGGGGAGAGGCCTTGACACACGCCCACCCACCAACGCCTCTACAGTGAATTACCCACTAATTTTTTTACACATTTTTTTGAATGTTGGTGTCAAATAACTGCAACTAAAACTCCCATGAGCACTAGTCATTGGTCCATTGTGAAGTCTATTCCTTTGCACTATCACCCTAGTGACTGGAAACACCGCTCTGTTTGGAATCCATCTTGAATGGCGTTTCTGCACCAGCACACCACACCCACTATGTGACAGATGAGGCTTGTGATGAGCCTGGGCGGATGGATGGGCAGAAATCAGTGACAGTTTCAGATTCATTTAATGTGACTGCACGGTAACGTCACAATGGGAACAGTGAAACGAATCAAAGGAGCGAAGGAAGGAGTCTTTAGTTGGTTTTACTTCAACCTGATCTACATTATCACAGATTCAGCGTTCCACAGATTTTTGCGTTTTGGCTGTTTCAGGTGACAATCTTTGCTTTTGGTTATATGTAGAAACAAGGATTAACAAAAATGGCCCCAGACTCTTATGGGCCTTTACAAGTAGAATAGAACAGATTTTATTGCCATGGCTCAGCAGGGGGTATAATGACAGAGACGTACAGAGACATTAATAGGTACGTTAAGGCAGCTGTTTTTTTCCCATTAAATGAAAATAACTTGGGCAGGAAGGAGCTATGTGTGCGCAGGCCATTTCCCATTTAGATGAAAAGGAAGAAGAGGGATCCTGCCTGGAGAAACTGAATGTTAAATACTAATCCAGTATTTGGAAGAAGTAAAAATGATAAATATATGAACTTTGCCAGTGCCGTTATGGAAGACCAATAATTGAAATGTAGTTATTCTGACTGACTGCAGAATCAGCAATGACAGTCAGTCCACAACCTCCAACTCACCAAAAAAGCAGAGGAGTCCTCCCAAGAACAGGGTGAAGTCCAGCTTTAAATCTAATATATACTGCATTAATTCTCCAGCAGCTGATGTAGGATCTTTCAAATCAAAGATCTTTAATCTTTGATTTGAAACCGTGATCTTCTGGTACTTCTCTGCTGCCTCTCAGGACACTTTTGCTCAGTGTTTACAGTGAGTGCACATATCAGACATCACTGCTGAGTAAATGATGAGTCCACCGTGTGTTAACCTGAAGTCGACTATGTCTTTGTCACGTGTTAATGGCCAGAAACTCGCGTTTGGCAGATTGTTCTTTGTGTCATGACTCACTCCTGGACAGTGTCCACACACATTTTAGGGAAAGACCTACTTTGCCTGCAAAGAGGGTTTACGAATGCAATGCAGCAAAGTACAAGTCTGAGGTGCTTGAACTTCTGTTCCACCACCTCTCAGAGGCGAATATTGTATTTACAATAATGTTCTCATCAAAAGTGTAACGAAGGGAACAGGAACCTGTGATCTCTGCAGCTGTGGGACGTCACACCTGCACGTCTATTGCAACGCCTCCCACTGTTTGTCGCCACAAACATTGAAATCAGATTAATTCAGTGGTCCAATCTCAACAGGAGGCAACATAACAATAAGATATATCAGTAACATTGGAGACTATATAGTAAACAGAACATATGCCTCTGCACAGGAAAGATTTAACACCGGTTTTATCTGTTCTGAACACAAAGTATGTGCAGACCTTGTGAATCTAAGAATATTTTCACAGATGATAAAGAATTTTGAAATGACCAGTTCACTTCGAGGAGTGCGTTTTTTACAGGTGTATTTGGTACCGGTCCTCCACACAGCTGTGACAAGCCCCTTTTAAAAGAGCATTTGGATCCTGGTGGGACAGACTGAAGAAGGACTTTTAACTCTAGCAGCCCTTCAGGGCAGGTGTCCCATCCCACAAGGTGCAGGCACGTCCCATTGACTCCGCAGTCAATATTTCTTGACCTGCAAGGAAGGTAATGCAAGATAAACGGATCAATTCAGCTCTGCACGCTGCTCTGTGTGTTCTGTTGACAGAAAAATAGAATATTTTTTTATCAAAAAACAGAAAAACAAAGTCAGTAACGCCCAGCAGCTTAATTTAGCATGTGCACTGTGACCATCTAAGGCCCTTTGAATTAAAGACTCTCTCTTAAAGGTCTCAGCTCTTACAAGACCATGGTGCTTTGCTGTCAAGGTAGAACGCCAGGCAGTTCTTGACTTCAGTACCTCATATCAAAGATGAATATGTCTGTTAAGCTGCCACCCCATAAGGAAACAGAAGTGCCTGCCTCTATTACCTCTGCTTGAAACAAAGCATCCTACACCATCCACCTACCTTCCCATTCCTAACGTTAACGGTGCCCCTGGGCCAGAAATGACGGCCTACAAAAGGTTGTTCTGTCAGGAGCCTGTCGGTACGCTCAAGCAGTGACCCTCTGACCTCTGAGACTGCTACCAAGGGCTGTAGCTTCTAAAGCCAGCAACAGGTAGAAAGTGGTGCATTCATCGACAGAACAACTCTTTGTCAAGAAGGTAATGAAGCATGGAGTTTTCAGTGTGTGTGTTTGTGACTTCTTTCAATGCAACTAGAAGAGTCCGTGCAGGCAACAGGCAAGGAGAGGAAATTGCAAATGTGGAGAGAAACTAATGGATGGAAGTGATGGAGGGAGCAGAAGAGGTGAGCTCAGAGGGCGGTGGAATGTTCGGGTGTAGACTGTGAGGCTCCTTTGCTTCTCGTCCGTCATCAGACCTCCAGCCGCGACACCCTGCTCTCCTTCACTCTGCCCCAGGAGATGTGCCTGGCCATGGAACACTTACACACTGACAGACCTCCTGCCTGGACACTTTATCATCCATAGGGGGGCAGCAGACAGGGAGGAATGCTCTTTATGGGAAGTGGCGCTCTCTACTTCTTTCCTCTGCTAAACATAGACGTTCACCTGCTGTAAACAACCACCTTTATGGATGCCTGTGTAGTCTACCGCATCTACATTTATTAGGACACATAAGCACAGATCGGCCACAATATTTGACCAGTCTGCAGCTTCACATCTCTATGCACATTAAGCTGTTTGTGTGTTGATTAATTTGTTTGGACGCAAAGTTCCCCTAAATTATGAAAAATTAAAAAATATATAATTTGTGGTCTCTGTTAGGCTCTGTGTGTGTGTGTGTGTGTGTGTGTGTGTGTGTGTGTGTGTGTGTGTGTGTGTGTGTGTGTGTGTGTGTGTGTGTAAAGGCAGGAGCTATCTGAGCTTCAATTTACAGGCAAACATCAGTTTCTGAATATGATACAAACCTGGATAAGAACCAGAGAACCAGAGGACCCCAAACTGTAATATCTTACAACAAACCACTTTCCAGCCTGTGTTGTACAGAAAACACAATGTCATTATTATTCTGCAGAAGACGTTTTGCATCAAATGTCTAAGCTTTGTCAGAACATATAGGTGTGTGATAGTTTCATCTGACTTTAGCCTTGAGGTTGAGTTAATGACAGGAAGAAAGATGCTGTTTTTCTTGCCATCCGCACACAGCAGCAGTGGCTTTGACTGTACACCGTCACTATCCACTAGATTTGGTTTCCCGGCATCAGTCTGTGAGACTTTGCTGTTGTCATATAGAAAGTAGAGAAGATGAGGGAGAATAGGCTGTTGGTTGAATGACTATTTTATTTCATAAGTTGGCAAGAGACCGTAGCCGAGCTCTAAATAAAACACAGATATGTTTATGAGAATGTTGTGATGATTACCTCAGCCTGTGGTTTGTTCTTGGCTGCCGGAATGAAAGCAGACAATGGAAGGGCTTCAAAGAGAAAAGCAATAGGAGTATTTTTGTGTTTGCATGTGCTGATGGTGGGAGGGGTTCAGTATGTGACTCTGCTCTGATTTACTCAGACAATAGAATTCTGTTCCAGCTACTGAAATAAATTCACCCCAGTGCTTCTGAACCGCACAAAACCTTGCTTTCCAAACCCAAAATCAGCCCTCACAGATGGAACTTTTTTTTAATTTTCTTGGAAAACAGATAGGGAATAATTACACTGTGCAGGAAAAAAAACATTCATCTAAATTAACCCACAAGCAGGGAGCGGAGAAACTTTTCTAATTAAACATTCATTAACTTGTTGGCGTTTACAGGCACATGGACAGAATGGCATTGTATTACTGTTTGCTCTATGAAAAAATATTTCAAATGAATTCTATTTGCAGACATCTCCAGAGACATGTTCATTAAACATGTCATGTAGATGTGGTTGCTCACAGGAGTATGTACCTCATGGGACTGTGTGAACATTTGTAAGGTGGGGGGGGCAATCATAAGTCCTGGGAAGAATGGAACTGTCACACTGTCTAATTTTTAACGCTGTACAAAAAAGCGTCTCTGGAAATGTGTCAATGTTAATCGAAATGACCACATACAAATAGGAAGAAGGAAAATGTTTTATTTAAATCTAAAAATTATATTTAGCAGTTATTATACGTTTACATTATTTTATTATTTGTCTGTTATCTGGGAGACAAGACTCATTAATTCACAGGAAAAAAATTCATCTCTATGAAACAAGAATAATATTTCTTACAAAATAAAATCTTCCCACTGACACACGCACACACACACACACACACACTGACAGCAGAGGTGGGACAGAACAAAAATCGTAACATGATAATAATGAATATAGCTATAACTTACCACTAAGTGACATGACACAGCCGCTAATGGCCAAAGCGTGTAGATTTCAGCAGTCACTGCCACTGGCCACTTCGGCGAGTTGAATTTTCCACATATTTCTTCATTCTTCAGTTTCAAAATCCATCTCCAATAATTTGACTGACACCAAATTAGTCCAAATCCCATGACCGTTACCAGCCTATTGACTGATGACGTGCCTGTGAAGGACGTGGTGGAGACGTGAGCCGGAGAAGATGTGTGGTGACATTTAGAAGGGACAAGAAAACCTGGAGATGGGCCTCACACCACACGGTCACAGTAATTACTTCAACAACTCGTCCTGTGACGTGTAGACTTGACTTTGAAAGTCACTATATTCTTTTTACACGCTGTTGTCTGACAGATGATAATTATGAAGCTCATCAAACAGCTGAATAGAACATTTCCTCTCCTCTTTTTGTGTTGGCTTTACTTTAAATGAACATCAGTGTCGCCGCTGCTTGTGTCAAAAGCTGCAGCTCTGCTGTGTTGTACAGGTGAGGTGCATTCAAAGACACTTCAGAGTGTAGTTCATCTGTGTTCCATTGGAGAACAGCTCTGTGCACGGTCTTCCGGCAGTTCAGGGGCAGCGCTTCTCCACAGAGACACACACCACAGGCACCATCTCTCGTACCTCACAATCGAGGCCACCAGACTTGGCTATAACCAACAGCCAAAGTTAAAGTAAAAATCTAAATCTACAACGTAAAAAAAAGGAACTGTAGAGGACTATGAATTGTGTGGTTAGATGCTTCATATCTGTAATACTACAGACATTGTTGCACTCGAGCAGAAAAAACTAAAAGCGTCCAAACAAAAAAACTTGATTTATCTGTGATAGAGCTGGAGTCATGGAAACTTTAGTTTCACTTCATAAATTCGCTTAATAAGGGCAGAGTAAGATCATGAGGACAAATATTTGAATATTTGATGAAGTTGCCACTGCTGTGCAACATTTGTAAATCTGCTCCTCTTCAGTTTGGATGGTCCCAAGTTAAAGAAATCAGTTTTTCTCTGAAAGCTTGATGTAAGAGTAGAAAACACTCAGGCGCTGTCTGAGACAGTTTCGCACTTGCAAACTAGTAAAACATTGGAATAAAATCTTCCCCTTCTAAAGCCAAGCACATCACTGTGAGCTCACACAAAAAGTTTTTGATGTATTTTAGTTTTAAGTAAATGACACAGGGGAAGAATAACACAATTACGCCAGCCACCCTTCAGCAGAAAAAAAAAGGTGGCTGACCAACCCTGAAGTCCTTAATCATTTTTGTAATCCCCAAGTCCATCACACACACACACACACACACACACACACACACACACACACACACACACACACACACACACACACACACACACACACACACACACATCCAGCATTTATGTCTATTTCATGAACCCAGAAAGAGAAAGAGGGAGTGAAAAGTAACATCAAGGGATTCTTACTGCAGAGAAGCTTTAGCCTCAAGGTTGAATTAATGGTAAGTAGAATTAATCTTTTATAAGGAGTAATAGTTAGCCTAGCTGGCGTATTTGCAACAACATGGAACAAGATGTCTTTTGACTTTTGTAGCAATGTGAACACACATACACACAGATATTCAATCGCAGGCACTAAAAGGCAAAGAGATGAATATGAATTTCTTCTCCGCAGCATCTTAAAGTGATCCTATATTTATTAGTGCTGATGTGAAGGAGGTAAACAAATCCAGCCGAGTGGATTATGTTCACACCTCCTATTGATCACTAATGTGCTTCGAGTAAACCCGGGTTAAACAGAGAGCACGGGGAATAATTGACTCGTTTTTATCTTTTCACTCGTATTCCTTTATCGTTCATTAAGTGTGGCCCAGACAGCATGTGTTGACGTGAAGCAGCTAAAAGCGCCCAGCTCATGCAGTGCTATGAAACCGTGCAGCTGTACGTAAGTAGGAGAAAAATAATTGGCAAAAAAAAAAAAGCAGAACATTCTGAGGAGAATATGGACGAATTTGATCTTTCGTGTACAGCGTTAAACTCATGAGGATTTGTGGCTGTGTAAGGTGAACAAGCCTCATCTTTTAAATCTATACTCTTTGTGGATCAGTTTTTTTATTTTGTGTAACAACTAATAGAAAGGTTTTTATGAGATTGGATTGTTTTTCACAATATAAAGCCTCAATAAATGAAAGGCAGATTAATGTGATTCTGAATCCTGCTGTCTGAATGGTGTTTTAGAAAAGTACAAAGACTCAGAGTGTTGGAACTATGTACTGGACCTCTACAGCAGGATCCATCAGTAGCAATCAGTTCTACACAATGATGAATTTGCAATAACCCTGTAATATATAAAGGGTACGCTAACAAACCAACCTCCTGGAGGGTTTCCACCTCTTGTTCTTTACGTCTACAAAGGATCATAGTGGATTCATTATTAAATTGGTCCCCCCCTTCCTTCGGAGGTGTCTTGGTAGCCTCCTTCACTAGTCTTTCTCTTGCATAGTCAATCAGTCCCTTGAATTTCTTCAATTGATTTATGATATAATTTTTTAATAAGGTATATTTAATGTTCTTGTATTCATCCTTGGACTTCCTGATTTCATTTGAGTTTGGTCTTTTTCATTTTAATCCAGTTACTGAATTAAAACTGAACCTTGCAGATAAAGGTGTATTTGTACCATATGCCTTTAGAAACATTCACTGCACTATGTGGATCTCGTTTACCAAATGGAACCTGGATCCACCAGTGAGATTTTAGGTGAGTTACTACTAAAAAACGATAAATCTCAGCATCGCTTTGATCGCTTTCTGTGTATCTACACTATAGAAAGACTTTGAAAAGTGCCATTTGACATGACCAATACTTTTTTTGTTAATGCTACTGTCCATTTAATTAGGGAAGATCATAAATGATTCACTGTTATACAGGAGCTTTACATCAGTGTCAATACTGTGTTTACATACAGCATCATTTCATGTTTACTTTAGTGCATTTATTAAAGATGGTAGCAGACACTAAACCGCTGTTGGAGCCTTATGTGATGAACATGCAGAACATAAAAAATCTTAGTTTTTAAGGTTAGGTTACAATTTAAATTTTAGACCTTTGGCATGTGTTCGTTAAACCTCCATCCATTTTTTGTGCCAGGCACCAAAGCGGAAAATTCTACTGCTTAAAGTTTTAAACTCAAAAAGGCCGTTAACACCTAAATACAAAAGAAATTACGCTTTTAATATTAATGCCCATTTGAAATAGCAAATAGCGGCCCACCCCCCAGGTGTGTCCCTAAGCAAGGCATCCAGCGCTAGCTCCCCGGGCGCCAGCAGTGGCTGCCCACCGCTCCGCACTGCAGAGATCAAATTTCACTGTGACATGTAGGTGTGAAAATGTATATGTGCTCATGTGACAGATAAAGCTTCTTCTTCTTCGTCTTCAAAATGAAGCCACCTCACCTAACTTTCAACAGTGTTCTATGACGTTTTCTGCTTCCTGCTCATTTAGGTTCAGTAGCGAGACAAAGCTGCAGCCGAGCTGAGTTTTTATTTATTCATTTATTTATTATTTCACTCTGTCACACTCAGATTTATCACAGTCCGGCTCTTATTTTATTAAGATTTCCACTTCCTGTTTACACTGTCCTCTTTTACCTGCAGATTCTCAGACAGTCACATAAGGAGACGAGCAGGCGTGTCGGCCAATCAGCTGGCAAACGGTGGAGTAGAGCCGGGACTCACAATGTGATTTGATTCTGTTCTCTTCTGATTAGATTTGCTTTTGATTCTGAATGGATTTTTACAACACACAATGACCACTGAGCCATTAGTGGTGTTGGCTCTGATTTTCTGTTTTCTGAATCCATTTTTAAAATGTTGGCGATCAAAGGCAGCTTGTTGATTTGACCACGTACTACTAACCACAGGGAGAGATTTTTTTCTCCGTTCTTGTGTGGCAAGTTGTCATTTTGTGCCTACGTGTGTAAAGAATACGGGGCGCTGCAATAATTTGAGCATGCTCAGTGGGAACAGGATGTTTACCGTCTGTTTCAGGTTCAGGGTCTTTCTATCAGCCACTCTTCATCTGTACGACATGGTGTGTGTTTTAGCGTTGATGTCGAAGCTCAGGTGTTTTGTGTTGGTTTCCGTTCCATAATGAAGAAGTAATGAGCAGCCTGACAAGCTGTTGATTACCTTTTTTCCACTGGTTCGCAGAGCACTTGCAGATGGCTGGCAATTGTCTTGTAGTCAGGTACGTGTGTGTGAACATCTGTCTGTGCTTGTGTGTGTGTGTGTGTGTGTGTGTGTGCGTGTGTGTGTGTGCGTGTGAGTGCACTTGCACTTTTTGTGTCCTGCATAAGTGAACGAGTGAATGAAGAAAGGAGCGATATGAAGAAGGCCGTTAGTGGCAGCCTCTTTATCCCAGGGGTGAATTAGGATTTTCCTTTGTAGTGAAGTACTAATAAGGCCGTTGGACAGTGATGGATGAGGCTCTCCTCAGGGAATGACACGTCAATTGTTCTTTCTATAATAGTTTCCTCTGAAGTGAATCAATCTAAGTTTTGCGAGGGGACCTCTGTGTGAGTGTGCATGCATAAACTCTAGGTATGGAGAAACAGAGGCGTGATATCAGGCTGATACTAGATACTTAATATACAATAAAGACAGCGAGTGTCATCTGTCTCTGTCCGTCATCTGCCAATGGGTGTTTCCAAACCATTACACTTCAATAAATAGTTTAATGAATTATATATCAAACATCAAAATCTAAGCAATGAGTCATTGCAAGTAATCCCAACATTTTAATTATTGCCGGATTAGTTTCTTTGCCGAATGATCCTGTGTTGTCTAATTGGCTCAAATGTAATAGTTTATGTGGTGTTCAAATTCTGCATTGTGCAAAGAAATGTGCTTATTTGATCCCAAGTATAAATGACAACAACAATTAAACAATACGGACCAGTTTAATCATCTGTGAACCCTGCCACAGTGAGCCTACACCTGGCTAGTTTCAAATGAAACATGAATACAAGGTGGACCGACAGGCCGGATAAGTAGACAATACACTAAATTCCATGTTGGTTTACCTTCAAATCATTTGTCATATCAACCGATTTATCCAATTAATCCACTTAATATTTAAAGTTAAAAGTAAGTGCATTTTCATTTAGATTTTATTTCAAAACTTTAAACTAGATCATTTAAATTATGAAAACAACAGAAAAATTAACAAACAGCAGTGGGAGCTGTAGCTTCTGAAGCTAATGCCAACATGTAATAAAACATACGCTGTAAATCATGTAAAAGTATAACATCACAAACTAACTGCTGATATCGGCCTGCTCACCTCTACCCAGGTTAAGCATTAGCAGCATGATGGAGCTGAGCACAGAGCTGATGTCCACTCTGGATGGGTGGAGCTGAGGATCAGCAGAGGATTCCCACTGGAGTTTCTCTGAATAAGTCCTGGGTTTCATGAAGACATAACTATGCCACTTGCTGTATTGTCCACCAAAAAGTACATTTCACTAATGACCAGTATTGTATATGATAAACGGCACTGACAATAAACTTTTTGGATAATTGAATCTGTACATTCCATGTACAAAACCCCCTTCTCCTGTCTGTTCTCCTCCGTCCTGTATTCTCATTTCTTCTGTACCGTCTTCTGATGGCAGACAGTCGCCATTAAGGGATTCAACTGGGCAGAACAAAGTTTCTTACAGTGCAGGTGTTAAAGAAGTCAGAATCGGATCTCTGGGAGTCCCGACACCTGATGTCTCAGTGGTCTGGAAGACAGCGGACATAACTAAGGATATTTACATCAATTTAGCAAATACATTCCAGAACTTCCCACAGACTTTATGACTTTATTGCAAAAGTGCAGGAGAGGAAGACAGAAGTTGTCATGAAAGGAAATGAGTGAGGACAGAAGGGTAATGTATATAAGATATAAAAAATGAGAATGAAACAGAAAGGACAAGAAAAAAAGCAGAGTGAAGATGAGGAACAAGGAGATTAAAGAATGATGAGCAGAGGAAAGGATAGAAGAGAGAATATGACAGGAAAGAAGAGATGAGAAAAGGAAACGGGAAAGGAGAGGAACCGAGGGCAAAGAGCGAGGAGACTGACGCCGACAAGCCGACCGACCTTTGTCTGCCTGTTGACGCCTCTCTTTTTTTTAAACAGATCCGGGCAGATTTTTCCCGCCACCCTGTGGAACGTTTAATAAACCTGAAACGTAAAACACAGCAAACCACGAATAAGAGCAGGAAGAAACACACAGTAACATGGTTCTGGTTTATGAACCCAGTTTACAGCATTTACCTAAGTGTGTGTGTCATTCTGGAGGCTTTACATAATTATCCCGGAGTCACAAATGAACTGATACTTAGACATTTTGTGGCTGAATCTGAAATATGCTTCTGTTCACTTTTTGCTGCAAACTCACACATTTACATTTTGTCATTTGACAGATGCTTTTATCCAAAGCAACTTACAGAGTAATTTGGTTCCTAGCCCCTAACCCTAACCAAAACCTAATTCTAACCCTAAAACCCTCAAAAATTACTTTTTAGGGTCAAAAATAGTGAGGACCAAAATTCATTTTTTAACAACACAGTGAGGACATTTTTGTCCTCACCAAGTAGTACCTACAGGAACACACACACACTGACGATGGCTGCCACACAGGGTTCTCGTCTGGCGCCTGGGAGCTACTTGCTGTTGTCAGTATGTGGTCCTCAGGTGGGCCTTGTTCTTCACTGGCACTTTCATAAAAATATATATTTTGGTGTGTTGATGTGCTTTCTAAGACACTGAGCCGGTCCTCTCCCACACCCTGGGCCCAAAAGCCTTTGAGGGCGTAATATGAGCTCCGTACTATTAAGAAAGATGTTTCCTTCTTGTTGAACATGTGCTCCTCTTTACACTTTTGTTTAAGAAACATATAAAACCATTCGTTGGAAGCATTCTTTAACAGTATTTGTCTTGTAAACTTTTTATTTTTATTCTAAAATAGAAGCTACGTCTAGGCCTCCTGTTGGTGGTATAACCACTCAGAGTGTATGTAGTAGTTTTTAAAAAGGCGAATTATACGATAGTTTTGCCATTTCCATGCACCCAGGAAAACGTTGTTTGGTTTACTGAAACGCTCACACGTCACCAGAAACTGATGCCTGCTCACAGCCGATCAGCTCATAGCCGGCTGGCTCCTAGAGGGAAAGAGTCCGGCAGCACAGACACGGACTCCGGTAAGGAAACTGAGGAACCCTGCCTGCAGCCTCTCAGTGCTATTGGATACTACAGTTCTGGAAAATCAGGAGAAATGCTTTGTCCTGTTCAAGTTGTTTTAGGACATAAGATAGTTTGGCTCAAAATATGATAATTATAAACCAACAACACAATATTTCTCTTCTCCTGCTTTTGGCCACAGATTCTTATCAACATGACATCTTATATTGTCCTCTCTTTGTCCTCTAAACACATTTTGTCTCTCGACTCGTCTCCACTTCTGTTTCTCTAACTGTGTATAGAGTTTTCGGAATGAGACTTCTGTTTTAGCATATGAGTAATCACTGCATTCATAAATTAAACAATATTATTTTACCAGAATGTTGATGGGCGAGCAGCACGTAAACCCTACTAATAACCAATTGTGAATCCTCAGCAGGAAGAGCTAAAGACGTTCCTGTTCTGAAAAAGACAGACGACCTGCCTCCCTCACACACTGAAGCCTTTTTCACAGATGAACACACATATAAAATATAGTGTATGAATTATAATAATACGGACACTGCACTGGGGCACTGGAAGAATCCGGTCCAGAAAATGTTGTGAGTGTCAGGAGTCTGTCAGAATTCCCAGCGCATGTCTGAAAGAGAATGTAGTAGAATTACTCATATTTTGCCTATTTGTATTATTTCATTGTTGTTTTATTTATATTTATATTTATTAGAAAACTGAAAGTAACTTGTTTATATTCCCACGTCAAA
This sequence comes from Channa striata, assembly GCA_033026295.1. Classification (NCBI taxonomy): domain Eukaryota; kingdom Metazoa; phylum Chordata; class Actinopteri; order Anabantiformes; family Channidae; genus Channa; species Channa striata. Next base: position 28,312,106 of record CM065173.1, read on the forward strand.
ATGACAATCATTCATTTTTCCTGAGGTTTATGCCTTCAGTCTGGGGCTACAGGAGTCCACACGGCCGCAGTGAAACGTCCTACTGTGTATTTTAACTTTCTGAACATCCTGATCAGAAAAGGCCGACACACGATCTATGATTGGTGCTCTAATCATCTGACATGACTGCTCTTGGTCTTCCTCATCCTCCTCCTCTTCCTCCTTATCCATCATCTTCTGTTGAAGGTTTTGCAAAAATGGGGATTCATTTAAAAAAAATATTTGGGCAGTTGAGCGTTTTATTCTGAGAATGTGGTTTGATGTTTTAGTAATTCAGAAAAACTGTATGTAGGTGGATCAGAAATCATTAAGCGCATTCCAACATTTTCCCAAATTATACAGACACATCTGCCAAAACTATAAACATTATTGTTGAAATTTGTTGTGAAACACAAATCCTTTTCGTATGCCACTACATCACTGGCTGCATCCCTGTGAAACCGCTGGGCTTCATCAGGTGATCGTAGTTTCAACAAAACACAAAAGTCCCTCAGTGAAAACCTTAAAACCTCAACACTGTTCACTTGGTGATCAGAACTTTAGCTGTGACTTTAACGTTTATTAACCATGGGTCAGTTCACGTGAGCGGAGAGGTTCTGTCTTCTGATGGTCAGGACTGACATTGTCTGTAATGTGGAGGAGAACCTGACCCAGAGCAGACATGGGTTTCTGCAGCAGAATAGACCCGTTACCTGGCTCAGCAGATGGAGTGTGAGCGTGTGTTTCTGGGCAAGACACTGAATCCCAACATACTTCAGTTGTGTCCAACTTGTACGTAGCTCTGAACAAAAGAACCTTGCACGTCTGCTTTTTTGGTGTTGTTTGCTTATATTGGTGAATATTGAAATGATTTTACTCCGTTTTACATGAGTTCAGTTTTTACATGACATTTCTCTTTTCCCTCACTTATGAACAGGTTTTTACGGTATTGTTAGAAAGTGATTCCCCCCAGTGTGTCGTGTGTGAGCAGCAGGCTTTTGTGTGACGTCTCAAGGGAAAGTGTGGTTTTGATGTAGCATTACATAGTTTTGAGTGGAGATTTGGTGAAGTTTGTGAAGATGGTTGTGCAATTTTGCATTTGAGTTTGGGGAAAAGGAACATTGTTTCAAGAAATGTGTCTTCTAGAAATTGCGAAAGCCTGTAGATCAAAGTCGTCCTGAGCTGGTCGGAGCTCTGCAGGCTCACAAACAGCATCAGTGTTTCATCTGCTGCACATGAAACACTTCACTACCTGTGTCTGTGTCTTCATAGTCTTCTGTGGACTCATTTTGTATTAATACCGTTGTTGTGAGGACATTTTGGCTGGTCCACACAAGTTTAAAAGGTTTTCTGAGGGTCAAGACTGGGTTTTAGGGTTAGAATGAGGTTTTGTATCAATGAGTGTCCTCACAAATGTAGAAAGACAAACGAGTGTGTGCGCCCGAAGAGGAAGCAATGGGACAAACGTTCGTCTTCTGTGTGTTTTTGTCCCTGACATTCGTTTAGCCTGAGAGACACAGAGGACGAACGTGTGAGTGACTGTTACTGTCTCTCTTTTCAAAGCTGATAAGTTACTGTTGTGAACGACATGAAAAACAAACACGTTAGTTTGGTTCTTCTCTTTGATGGTCTGTGTTGTTTACTCTCAGGCTGTTAACACAAACACTTTGTTTTGGAACAACGTGTATTTCCCAGGAAATGTCCCCAGAAGTAAATGTTCCTCTTTATTTTGAAGTGAATTAAAAACGTCGTTTTTAAGAAGGACTTTTATCTGCTTTAAAAAGATTGTGAAAAACCTTTACAGCACACTGTGGATGAGTGCTGCAGTCTCACCTAACTATGAAAACATAACAGGTGACTTAACACGTCACTTTGCTCCTTTCCCCGTGTGACTTGGCCGTTACATTATGGCTTATCAAATGAATGTGCCGTCGTCTCTGAATTTGAGCTCTGACATTAGGCAGCTGTCACAGGTTTGACGTCTTGTCGAGGTTTTGTTACTGCCATTTTGATTTTTAAAAACATACACACACGTATGTTGATTTCTTGTCTTTCATACACCGTATGTGTTGTTTGACTAGATCCTCAGTTCTACGCAGAGACAACAAACAACATAATTGAATATCAAATATTTACACCTCGTGTTTCTAAATTGTATGTACCAGCAAATCGAATCTCACTAAACATGTTTTGAATTGTACTGCTGAATTTCTCCGTAAACCTTTGTTACACATAGAAAACCAGATTATTACTTTGGTAGTTTGGAGACTAAATAAAAAAGTAATAAAGCCAAAGCTGTGGAGCAGCTGCAGATATTAAAGCCCTTCATTGCAGAGAGAAATGCTGTGTGTTCTCCATCAGGTTTCAGTGACAGATGAAAGTTGTTGCACTAGCGGGAGGCTGCTGTCTTTGCCATGTGTACTCGAAACCAGGTTTCTCATGTGCATTTAAAAAAAAGTCCATGACAAAAGGCAGCAGACGGGGAAGGTGGTGAGTGTCGAGATGAAAGTCGATATATATTACACGGAGTAATGACTGCACATTTAAATGTAGAAGTTATTTAAAGTGCAGCCACAAACTCAGCCGACTCAGAAGTCTAAATAAGTCTTTCCCAGCACTTTCCATCTGAGCACTTCCTAAATGCTGTCAGTTTGTTCAACCACACGATTATAAGAAAGAACAAAAATCACCTGAGAGTGGTAGAAGACAAATCAGCACACTTATCTGCTGCATGTGAATGTGGATTTACGGTAATCAGATTACTAAAGTGCCTTTAGTGTCCCCATCACGAACAATCTAATCTTAGTATAAATGAACAAACATTTACACACACACCGTTACAGTGAAGGCTCTCCATAAGTTGAATGTGTGAAATGTAAGTCCAGACAATGTCCGAAGGTCGGATATGAAACAGCCTCATGTCTTCTTCCAGACCTTGGCAAAGTGGCAACATCCCACTAAGTTGTAAGCGTGTACAAATGTTCAAATGTATTAGAAATTGCCCCAGCAGACATGAATTTCTTGTGTAAATCTACAATCGTCCTTCTCAGATCTGCCATGAGCTCCTGGATTTGCCAGTATACTGTCTTCGACTTAATCCAGTGAGTTTTCATGTTTGAACTTTGAGGTCATCAGCTGCAGCCAATCAGAATCACTCACCGACTAACAGGAAGTTCAGAGGTCTTGGCCTTAGCAAATTAAAAGACATTTTAAAACTTTCAGCACCACTGAGTTATTGATCTGTTTCTGTTTCTGTTTCTTCTCAAAGAAATTTATCACAATTATTTTTTCCCAGAAAAAGAACAGATAAATAAGGAAATTTAAGCTCAATATTGACATAACATTTGTGTGTAGTGTATGTAAACTTCTGACCCAAACTAAACTTTTCTTTAGACTTTATTATTTTCTATTAATTTTATTTGCCTCACACAGCCAATCTGAATCATGATGAAAGGCCACATGTGCAGACATGAGATGTTAATAAAACCACATCAACGATGGCTTGGTCACATGGCTGGAAATTAGACAAGAATAAGATCTAGGACCACGAGCACTTTATTAGCACACCATTTACATTTAGAAAAACTGATGTGAATAAAAATCCAATTTGAAAAAAAACATATTCAGGCCACTTCAAGTATAATGTAGGTTGCATTTAGCTGTGACACTGCCCGTTCTGCTGCATAAAGATCTCTGTTAGATCCACACAGTGCTCCGGTAGTCATGTGTCCGTCACGTACGAGTTGGCTCTATGAAATGGCTCATTTACGTGAATAATGGGATGATGACTTTTTTTTCCACACTGCTTAATAAGATTATGTTTTAGCCACACAGCTCTGTCACAAGGCACTGAACAAACGCTGTGTTGATGTGCCTGTTGCGTGTCCAATCCGGTATGATGACGGAGGATCATACCATCTAGTTAAAAGGGGAGATAGTTAGAGATCGTTTATTATTTGTATGAACATCACAGCAGCATTACATTTGTATTTACCACATATGAACATTGAAGGACCTATACAAAAACATCTTTGCATTTGCATTCTTAGCTGCAAACATGCATCATTTTTACAAGACATGGTTGAACTTTGTCAAGAAAGAAATCATATATTTATTATACTTTTATTCCTTCAAAAAAGTCAAAGTCAAAAAAGTTGGAATTTTATTGGTACTGAAATATTTTAACAGCTTGGAGCAAAGTCACTGTGACTTTATTTCTCAGGAGCTTGAAAATCAACCAACATCTCATATGGGTGTTAAAACTAAGTGCGGGAGAAACAACTTGGACAGAGGTCAGGTCCGCTTAAGAGTTTTCCTTTCCGCTGGCATTACCTTTAAGGCATTAAATGGATTAGCTAAGCCAATATGTTCGAAGGCTCGTGGTTTGGTCATCATCTCTATCAGCTTTAAGGAACATATTAACAAACAAGTCTTTACCTGTTAGCTGTTTACCTCGAGCCGTGGGACCCGAGGACACTTCATCCACCACACAAGACTGGGGTCTTTTGACCTTTTAAATCACTGTCATCAGTTTGTCCTAATTGACTCCCGATGTCCCTGGCAAGTTATTCTTGTTGACTTTAGAAAATATGGTCAAGCTTCTGTACAGTATTTGGTACGTTGGGTGCAAGTGAAGTACTTCCTGATTTCCTTATAGGTAAAACATACGCTTGGTGTCCATAAAGGTCAGGGTACGTAGAAGGCAACTAGTGGCTATGGTTCAGGTTAGGTTTGCGTGCCTTCTGAATTCCATTCTATCCAGTGGGTTTGTCACATGCCGACTTTGTCTGTGACGTCAAAGTTAAATTTACGCTACATGAACAACTGGATTTTCAGCCAAGGTGTAAAAGACTAATTATTATGTAAATAGCAGTTTAATCACTTGGAATCGCTCCAGCCTTTGATGAAAAAACACTAAATGATTCATTCCTGATTGGTAGTTAAATCTGCTTCTATTCTTATTAATACATTCTTGCTACTAATAATAATCATTATTTTATTGTGTGCAACTGTAGGCCTTTTTCAAAATATTACATTTACTGACTATATCCATGATAAATTATCCCACAGGAGTAACATAAGAGCATATTCTTATTCTGCGGTTGTCCCACCGCAGTTGCCACTTCATCATTTTATTAAATTGTGTTTTGTTTAAATTATTTTTAGACTGCTTTATGCACTGAAACTCTTTCCTCGTCGCAGCCCACATTTATGTCAGCACTGTAGGACATTAAGTCAAAAAAGAGGAAACCAACTGAAGTGAATCTCGTCCCAACTTGCCGTAGGCCACACGATTGTCTACAGCAGGCCCAGACTCGACCTTTTAAACAAGTTGCTCCTTATCAGTGTGATCACCGTGACACTAAGCAGCCTCCATTCTGGGTGGCTCTGCCCGTCTGACCCCTGGCCTCCCCTTTCCACACTCTCCCCCTTTAGGGCCTGTGGGCTGGAGCCATTCCAAACCAGGGGCAAGTCTGGGCAGCTGGGAACAAAGAGGGTCAGCAGGGAGAGTGTGTGTGTGTGTGTGTGTGTGTATTACTCACATTATGGGAACTTCATTCTGACCACACGGTCACTTACAGGGACTTACAGGGACGTGGCTTTCCTCACGCCATGAATGACTACTGACTTTTGTTGTGACCATGTAAGCGTCACCGGTACTGTTGGTGGTGGCTCAGGAAGGTGATGTTGGTCAAAATAACATGTAAATGTGTAAACCGGACTTTGCGTGTTTTAAGTATAAGGGACGGATACAAATGATTGCAGAACCGTTGGCTAAAATTTTGACATCATCTCTCACTGCTGTGTGTGTGTTCAAGGGAAGTTCGACATGTCTCAGAGCAACTTTTTATAAAACATATTACAAATACAATGCATAAATTAGCTGTTAAATTTGTAGCCCCATTAAGATGGACAAACAATCCAACAAATATAAATTAAAAAAGAAGCTAGGAAAGTACACAATCAATGCAAGACATACACTTCAAAAAACCTATGAAAACCACTAAAACTAACATAAAAGCCTGAAAGACAATCCGGTTCAAGCAGCACAACACATTTGGACCCGGGCATTGGGACATATACAATGATGAAGGTAGTTTTGCTGATTTATATTGAAACAGTGGCCAATAAGGCTCAGCTGGTTTCCTCCCGTGTGTGTGTGTGTGTGTGTGTGTGTGTGTGTGTGTGTGTGTGTGTGTGTGTTTTCTGTGAGCAGCTGAAGGCTCTCGCTGTGTGACCAGCAGATCAGGGTCCAGCCTAAGACAACAACACCGAGCTTAGCTCCTCTTTCTCCACCTTATCCTCTTTCTCATTCTGATCCTTCCTCTGCTTATCTCTATGTCCCCAGCAAAGCACGACCGTCCTACAGACTCAGCTCCACATCTTCACGTCTGTCTCCTTACAGGACCTGAAAGGTGTCACGACACACCTGGGACTGTGCCCCCGGTTGTTCCCTCTTCACAAGAGAAGCCACGCGAAGCTCCTTCGCTTTCTAAACACATGTCGTACAATTTCAAAGAGAAGGTCCTCACAGATCCTGTAAGTGTCTGGTCTCCCTCCTGAGGTCAGACTCCTCTGGTTTCAGCTCGGCTCGCAGCAAACTCAAATAAGATGAATAACGACGGTCTTTAAAAAGTGTAACACAAACATTCACCGTCTAACATATTCGTTACTGTTACTTCCATTTTTCTGTGTTGCATATTACCAACACTACTGTTCCAGTGTGTTTTCTCCAGGTTGTATTAAAATAATAGACCCATTTAAAATATGCAGACTACAATAAACACAGAGAAGAGTAAAGCAAAAAAAAAGAGAGCAGATGATTATGCTCTGAATAATCTCATATCGTTGAATGAATGAAGGTCTGCATTCATTAAGAGAAAGTTAATTAGGAGAACGATGACAGGACAGTGTTTGACTCCCACATGTGGGTCAGTTCAGGCAACAAACCTCTTTGAAGTTCAAATATTAAAACCTGTAAAGGTTTCTTCATCAAAGCAGACCACAGTCTTCCCCTAACTCTAACCAAGTGCTGTGAGATTCTAAACACAACTATAGTTAGAGCTTTTAGAAGAGATATGTTGAAAATGCCAACATATCTCCCACTTTTTAACAGAAAACTGAATCCAGTGGCAAATACTTTTGCTACAAAACCACTTGTGTTTGCAGTTTCTTAATGTCATATTTAGGAGACATTGTTGCTACTAAATGAAAGTTGCAAGAAAATGCTGATTAATGTAAAGGCAAAACATAAAATGTTATCCGACCTTTCTCCCTGTGATTTCGATTTTTTGCATGGATGAATCAAGACCTGAGGATAAGACACTATCCGACAGTGGGGAAATTTTCGTGATTCACCAACACGGAACAATGTCCACATTAGTTTAACTCTGAACCAGATAAAGAAAAACAACCGTATAAACTGTGCAAACAAACCCTTCATACACACGGACTGTCATTTTAAAGCTTCTGCTCCCACCAGGTAAGACGACATTCAACTCGTCCTGTCCTGCTGTGCCTATTATATAATGTATAAGTGCGATTGTAATTTCATTAAGTACTGTGACGCTCGTCGTGAGCAGGTCACATTGATTTGGAAGGAAAATACAGTTGAGAACTGTAAATCCTGAACTAACAGAAATATGACACAAGCTCTAACTGGAAAGCACTAAAAACTGAACGGAACCAGTGAAGCAAACACTTTTAACTGTCTCCAGTAAAGGTGCAGCCCGATGCCAACGTGTCTATTAGCATCCAAAACGATGACGCTCGGGGACTTTGACTGTAAGAGGCTGATTAAGAAAATAAGTTTTCACGACAAAAAAACAAATCCCAGATTTTTCTGTAAGTGTGATTCAAAGTCACTCATTCATCCACTTGTGACGAGCCCATAATCACCCTTCACGCAGCCCATCCACAGCCGTCCGTGGTTTGATTTCCACCCGTGTTGATCAGTGGGGGAATTCAAGCCCAGATTCAGCGGGATGACTCTTTCAGTGAAAAAGTTCCTTCTCCTATAATCCGCTTTGCCTTTGTGAAGTGAGTGACTTTGAAACTCGCTATCGCAATTACCTCCTCACCCCTCCTGTTCCTCCCCCAACTCACCGGAAATAGAAAGAGAGAAGTCGCTCTCTCTGTTTCACCATCCACCTCTCTCCAAATCCTCCCGCTTGTTTGGGGAATTGTAAGTCCCTCTTTTTTTGGTCTTAAATTATCTTTCATTATACTCTAATGGTTTTTCTCATTTGGAGCCTGGTGTGCATACACGCACATGGAAATTAAAACGTTTTGGTTTGTGACAGAGATTAGCGTCGAGTGGAGGTCAAACATAATAGCCTCCATTTAACAAGAAAATAGATATGATTATACTGCACTTGCACTCTGTTCAACTTTTGTCCTTAATCTAAACGCTACTGCTTCGATAGCTCTGCCCTCATTACGTAGTAACAAAAGGGCCCGGGCCAATGGTACACGTCGCCATCGCTCGCTATTTGTCATCCTATATTTGGCATCAGAACAGGATTTTGAGGCAAAAAAGGAGAAAAAAATTATAGATTATATTTGTGCCATTCATCCCTCCTCCCTGTTTGCCTGTAATATTTATAGTGTGCAAAACCAAACCACGAAGCTTTTGTTGAACAAATTAATGAACATTCAGTGTGTGCTGGAAGATTAAGCAGGACTACAGGTGATTGAGTATGTGCATGTGAACTCGAGCGTATTATTGGTTCCTGACCATTTGTAAATACCATAATCTACTTTAGATTACAGCTGAAACATATTCTTCAGACACAAAATCTGCGGTGCTGTTCCTGAGAGGAGAAGGTGGATTGGAGAATGTGTCTTTAAAATTCAAATTCAACACTCTGAACATACTGAGGCCATTACAAGTTGTGACAAATTCAAGTTACATGAAAAAACGTCAGTTTTGTCTGTGCTGTGGGAAATGTTGCAGTGTCATGAGCGAGTCCTTCACTGTAACCAAAACCATCACTGACCGTTAGTCACGAGCATAAACTGTCGCACATCTACCAAACAGTTCACGAGTGAACGTGTCCTCGACTGATGACACGAATTCTTCAGGAGGCTGAACGCACGTCACTGATGCAGCTCGGTGACATGATTCACAAACGGTGACGTGTAGGACATGATGTAGGAGTTATGTGCCATGAAAATATAGATTAGTCACATTGAGAATCGTTTCTCATCGTACTGGAGAGCTGAGAGTTTCCACATGGAATCAGAACATTGCACTTACATGTCTAATGAGTTTGTCTGACAGTAAATGAAGGTAGCGATGGGCTGGTGACTTTGAAATATGTCCTATGAAAAACTTTTACTGGACGTTTGCACAACTTCCACCAGAATTGTCTTTATCTGTGCAATGCTTTATATTCTATAAACTGATTTGAAAATAGAAGCACAAAACAATTTTCGGGAAATTACGTGAATTATCAAAAATACACAAACTGAAAAAAACCCATGAACACGCAGGTAAAAGCCTATATAAAAAATGTACCTTGACTGTAATCTTTCATACGTCTTTTGGTTATATTAATAAAGGCACAAAAAAGCTGAGAGCTACATTTTCACATGAATCTGTATCAGAATAGTAAAAAACATACTGGCCCAGGATCTTCCGCAGGCCAAAAAACTGTTCGTCCTCAAAGTCGTTAAAATAAAAGCACAACACATTCCTTTTTGGCATTTTTCAATTTATTGTTGACATTTTGGTGTGTTTGTGTTTTGTGTGTATATTAATGTGAGAAAGAAATGTGTGTATACTAGAGTCCAATGCCATTTTGTAAAACACCTTTTGCTTTTGGCCATGTTTCTGTAGTTCCTTAAAAAAGGAGCCTTAAAATTTTGGTTACAATGACACAGAATTACCATGGATTTTAATCTAAATTATTATCTTCTTTTTATTTATAGATATGATATTTATCAAGATTCAAAAGTGAAAAAAATGAAATAATGTCAAACAATGAGAACTTGAGTTTTACATGTGCTAAGGCTGTTCTGTCTTTCTTTATGTCTCCCACTAGGAAAAACGACAAGCCTTTCTCAGGGATTCTTAAACTAGAGTCGAACCTCCGAATGTGGAACCCAGCAAACAGACAGCACGCCGTCAGAACAAGTAGATATAGATAGATTTATATAGAGAGTTTTATATTCAGCTTGAAAAGAGTACAGTAAATACTTCTCACACATTATAGAAACTACTGGACGCCTCAGAATCATAAAAGTGTAGGCCAAACACTGTCCGAGCCCACAGGTGACGAACCAACCCAAAAGCAACAGAAAAAGGAACACAACCCCAAAAGTTAACTCAACTCAAAAATTAAAAATAAGAAAAGAAATAATAAAAAAATCCTGTCCACAATGTTTTCTTACAAAGTCTGAAGTAGATTGGAATAGAGACACCTGACCACACGAACAGAATAGAAAAATCTAAAACTGTGGTATTGCATTTTAAAATGCACAAAGATTCTCCTGTACAATTTGGCGTCTCTCTGCGAGTACAAACGCCTAAAGGGCTCAGTGGCGGTTTCTCTAGGTGGCTCTTAGTTTTAGTGTCTTTCAGTCCACATGTGCAGTTTTTTTCCTCCCAAATGTATACGCCGAAACTGTAAACAGGCACACGCAGATCAGGGAGCAGTTTTGTCTCTGTCATCGCTGTCCTTCGTCCTCCTTTTGTAAGATCTCAGTCCTGCTGAGATAAAGGGCTCCTCCCAGTAAGGCTATCCGTCCGCCTGCCTGCACACATCCGTGTCACCCCCCCCTCCTTCATGTGCAGTCGCCTCCTAATCCAGAGAGAGGGGTGCCTCCGAGTCCAGCAATGCTCCAAGGAATTCCAGAGAGGAGGGTTCTTTGTTCTTTAGGGGGTCATTCCTCATTTGTCTGTAGTCATGAGTGTTTTTCATTTTTTGCTCTGTGAGGATGAAGGTGTGTGGGACCGAACTGATTGAAAACTTGATGCTTTTCTATAGACTTGGTCATCGGGGAGTGATTGTGCAAAGTCATGCCGTCTCTGATAAGTCCACACGAAAGGAGCTAGCAAACCCTTTTCCTCGCTGTGGGAAGCAGAAAAACACAGAAAACCCGGTTAGGCTGAATGTATGTAAGAGTCAGTGTGTCTGAGAACGTTACGAGACAAACAAAAAGACAGAAAGCCGTGGCTGGGACGGGTGATCACACACAATCACGAGGTTCAAACGTGCACAACAAGAGAGAAAGTGGGAAGAACGTCTCACAACCCGTCAGCTGCTTCAATTCACTGCTGTGAAATGGCTCATGGATAATATGTGTGTGACTGCTGTATGGTTGGAGGGGGGGTAGTGGCATTGGTGGGTGGGTAAGCTGGTGAATCCTGCACGGTCAATTTATTCGGGTTGACAACAAAAGAGGGAGGCTGGGCTCACAATTCTTGTGCGGAATGTTAAGGTTAGTGCAATTGGCTTTTTAGAGGAACACATGTACAACAGCAGCACTGCAGAAAAGTCAGGAAGCAGCGTGCAGTGAACGAACGAGAGATCCTAACGCTAAGAGATGATGCCTTTTTTTTCGATAAAGTCCAACCGAAAATGGCTCATAGAATCTAAAAAGCCCACTTCCCACCACGTTCCCACCCCTGTGAAGAGGAGATCTGTTAATCTTAGTACAAACACACGAAGCAACGTCCATAAATGTAAAAAGAATAAACAGCTGTGATGTGTGTCACTGACAGTCTGAGGTAGAAGACAAACTGTTGACTGACTGTTGATCTGCTGCACGGACTTTTACTGGAACCACGTTAGTTCGACGACTGTAATCACTGGGCTCCGGCTATCACAACACCAACCCCCCTGTGCCCCACCTTGGTCCGACCCCAGGCCTGGCTCTGCACCCCCCAGGACAAAAGAGCCTCTGTGTATCACTGCTCATGATCAGATTAGGCGGCGATGGTATCATCGTCCCCTCCTCCAGTCCTCTCCCCCACCCCGGCTTTGACTGTTGCCCCTCCCTCCCCCAAACATGCGCACACACTCATCAGCTCATTAGTGTTCTACTTGGGGAGAGGAATGAGTGCTGGTGGCTGTGGGAAACACTGCAACATTGGGAGCCCTTCACTTGGAGTGCCGGATCACAAGCACATAACAAGCAAATCCACGGTCGCTATTAGAGGCAGAGCCGCACACAACACACACACTGTCGTACAACAGCAGAGCTACTACATGTGCTCGTACTTTTATGTTACATTATATATAATGTTACGCAAACATTTCTATTCTAATTCTTATTCTGTGCACTTTAAAGATAAATTACTGGCAGAAATATTTTAACTGATATCACATGCTATATCAGCCCGTATTCGATGGGCTTGGCTAACCAGCCTCTTACGCTGCTGATCACAGCTCACACTACTTCGTCCGTATGTTTTCCCTAATTTCACGACAATCAAGTATCCCATGTCATATTGTTATATCTTTCTTACTAAAATCAATCTGCTTTAGTTTAATTTGACCATGATGGTTTGTGCTCTTATGGTCCCTTCTTGGGAACTAAAAAACATTTTTTTCTAATTATATCATCAGTTCATATGTCACTCTTGTTTTCCATAAAAATGACCCTGTCAGTAAGTCCAAGTTTAATTCTCACCTTATATTGCTGAAATGCAATAATCTCACCGTAAATTATATATAATTATACTATAATGTTTTATATTATTATGAAATTATTATCAAGTATCAAAATCATTTGATTATTTTTAACTATTAGGGTCGTAGTAAGGATTTATTGCCAGTATTTTATAAAGAGTCATTTGTTAAATATAAGATATTTTGTTTCTCTAAATCTGTTAAACAGCATCAATCTTCTTCTTTCATGCCACAATACCTGCTTCAATTCTGCGGTTTAATCAGATACAGTGTGGTCCACTACAAGCAGCTGCGGTGCCAAAGCACAGCCTTTTAGAAATGGTGAGAAATATTAGTGTGAGCAATTGGTAGCTTGCTCAACAGAACGTTTTGATCCAGGATTTTTAAAAAAAGCACAGCAAATGAATAAAACATTAATTAAAAGGGAAAAAGAAACATTTTTCCTGCTGTTCCTAACAGCATGCTGTGGTTTTAAATGATGGCGCTAGGGAAGCAGCGGGGCTCTGACAGTCTGATAATTCCAGCTAGCTGTGTCAGATGATGAGAGAGGGGGACTCTTCAGGCGCTGCTTGACAAAATTATAATTAAGCATTATCACCAAATTGCAGTGATTGAGTATGTATCTCTTTGTGGCCTTTGAATGCGAGTTTAGAAACAGTAATTCCTTGGGAAATATGCCTTTTGCTTTCTTTTTTCTCCTCAATTATCTAAAACAGTTTTTTGATCCTCAGCTCCAACGCGGCGATGTCCATTGAATGAGAATGAGATGTTAAGCTCGGTGCCTGTCGTTCTTCTTCACTGATTAAAACCGGCGATTTTTCGTTGCCGGGCTTCACGAGTGAGCCAGTGCCTCTTATATCACAGCATCCGTTCTGATACAATGAGACAGAGCTTCCTTAATGCTAACATCTCCACCTACATCAAGGCAACTTCACAGACCATAATTGCTTTTGGCATGTTTAATTTGGTGTGTGTGTGTGTGTGTGTGTGTGTGTGTGTGTGTGTTTGTAACTATGAATTGAAACTATAGCTGAGGGAAGATAAGATTATCACAGCTGGAGATAATGGAGATGCTTGAGAAAGAGGGAAGAGTTAGTTAAACACTCTGACAAGAGGGCTGAGAGAACAGGGGTCAGACCTGAAATGAATTTCACACTTCTTTCTGCCAGCCAATCCAGGGAGAAAATTGAATTTGGAATCCTTTCTTTTTCGCTTAATTCTATCACCAAATCAGAGAGAGTGGCGGGTGCTTAGGCCCGGGCAAAACACAATACTCACTTAAATAAGCTGGGTTATAAGGTGCTCTGGAGCTAGGCAGAAATGCTTCCAACTCTTTCCTCTCTAGGGTGCCGTGGCTGAAGTGGTGATTTTGGAGAAGGTGGTGGTGGTTTTGGTGAAGGTGGAGGTGTTGGTGACTGAGAGGCGTCTCTTTGCCAAAGGTGGAGAACGACCTATCGGCCGTTTGCTCGGGGCTTTCAAATACCTCTGTGTCCGGGACTGAATCCATGCCAGGCACGTGGAGGTTGCTGCGGTAGTCCGGGCCCTGGCGCCCATCTGAGGGCACGAAGCTGGGCATCCAGCAGCGGTCGGAGTGGCCCAGGGCCTTACACTCCTCTGTGCAGTTAGAGAACAGGTCGGCGCCTGCAGAGAGAAAAGTGCAACTGAAAACAGGGTTGGTGCCACGAAAACACTTTTTACTCCCAAACATCTTTGACCAACAGTCATCTTTGACCCCTGTCCATGTTTAGTCATAATAACCATAATCAATATAGTCGAACATACACAGCGGGGTACTTTAACTTTGGGACTAAAATGTGGATCATCTGCTTCATACTAGTCACCTTGGCACACTGTGTAGCTGCCTGCTCCAAGTGGACATGCTGACGCTGGTCCTCCATGACTTTTTATGAGCCCTTTTTATGTTGCATCTGATCCGATTAGTTACTAATTATTTATTTCAGGCTTTTATGTAAAAAAACATATTTTTTTATGTATGGCAAATAAACATGTTCAGTATCATCAGGTACATCTATGCTTAGAGAACCTGCAGAGGCCATGGGCAGAGAAAATGAGAGTGGAAACCAAATAAAATGTTTTAAGGCAAATAAATAAAAGTAGAAATGTATTTTTTAAATTTATGTGTGCAGTTTTCCCCACGTTTGCCCATTGTTGTAGAACACTGTGTCCATCCTCACTTCTTGAACTAAGCTCCAGCTGAGCCTCAAAGTGTTTTGTACATTTAGCAAGTAAATGAAACTGTGTTAAACGAATGGACGAGACATTTCCCATAAATTCTCAAAATAAATGAATTATTAATGAAACAACTGATATGACATAAAATCCCAGAGAAATAAATAATATAATTACATTAAGGAAATGGCAAAACAAGAAACAGATATAAATTAAAAGCAGGGTCAATTTACTGACCAAACCTGCAGCCGAGATACAGAAATACTGGTTTGTGTGTTTACATCTAAATTCAGTTTCAAACTTGTTCCTGGTCAGGTAAGTCTCACAAATTCCCCGGAAACAGCCTGAAAACATGACCTTAGAGGTGGCTGTTCCCTAAATCCGATCCAGAATCGCGCCGGCTTCCAGCCTGGGGGTGCAACATTGTGACCTCAAATACTGTCAGCAGCTCATTAAATGTTTTTGTGTGAGCTGCGGGCTTTTACATGTATTACAAAAATAATCTCTTTGAATGGGTGGGTGAAATTTGTGTGTGTGTGCATTCTCTCAGGGGTTGGTGCTGTCTTCAAAGGCATCGCCAGCAAACGCTCCCTTTGGCCACGACATTAGATTAACCAAACCACAAACTCAGTAGTATTGGATTACCAGCCAGCCCCCGTCCCCTCGGTCTCTCCCTCCTTTCAAACCCCATTGTGCTCGGTGAAAGGCTGGCTGCAGGTACGACTGAGAACCAGTTTGAGCATGCTTGCTTTCATGTGGAGTAATTATTTGCTAGGCTCTTTAATGGCTGGAATTCACCTTTTGTAACAGAGCAAAGGGGGACAGATTGAGCAGGAAGGTTTGCTCAGCACAGCTATTTAGGCCGAGTGTAAGCCTTAAGCCAAATTGTGTTTTCGTTGCCCCATATGTTTTTTGCAGTAGGGCCTGGATCCTGTGTATGCATGTTTTTTGAAACCTAAATCCGCTTGTGTATGTGTGTCTGAGTCTCTGTTTGGGGCTAAAATCTGTACTGTCCAGCTAGGGCTATCTGCTGCTAATCCCTCTGAATACAGACTGATTAGGCTAAGACTGCTGCGTCTCAGTAAGCAGAGCGTGTGTGCGTTAGTGTGTGTGTGTGCGCATGTGTGTGAGTTTTGCTGTGTGTGTCTGTAGCAGTCAGCAAACGGGGAATTTGCTTTGTTACAAAGCGGATTAATTTGGCTTGCCGTCACTAACAGCTTGGAAAAGTGCCCAGTCTCCTATCGAGAGCAGAGGGTTTCTTATTAAATATTAAGCAACATGCCATAAATACACCATCACATTACATTTTAATACGGCCTCTTACACAGGAGGAAACAACTTAATGTTCGGCTTAAGCAGGGACCAGAGCCCACGCCGGATGCACCTGAACATGCAGGAACCACAGCACTACGGACAACAACAGAGCAGAGTTGAAGAAGGACACAAAGTTCTGTTTCCTTTATAAAATGGATGCTGTGTTAATTCTCAAAATGGCAACGGGAAATGTGGCATTTAGACTCTGTCAGAGAGATAAGACTCCGGCACAGAGACAGAGAGAGAGAGCAAGACAAAGAGATAGAGATAGGGGGAGAGTAATTTCAGCCACAAAGCCAGATCAAGACATCTTGATATTTCTTGACATTTTAGCAAAATTAGATGTTCCCCTGGCACATTAGACCTTCTCTATCGAATCAGCAGGATAAAAAAAACATTCCAGCTATAAAAATGAAGCTCTCAGCCCACACACACGTACACACGGAGACTTAGACCTGTTCAAAATGTGAATAAATATTGTGGGTAATTTTTAACGCTCTGCTTTGTAGTTCTCCGACAGTTTTCTCCGAGCAAACAGTCGGCGTGAGTGATGAGGCTTGATAAACCTGCAGAGTACAGTGTCTGCCATCCGCTCGCAGACCTGTCTCACACCGAGCCTAACACGGGCCGACGAGGTGATGGAGGGAGGGGCGGGCGGTGCAATCTTACAGCGCGCTGACCCTCGTTACTTCTAACACCTCATCTCTTTTTAGCATTCTGCTCAGTGTTCGTGCAGGGCAAACGCAAAGTCTCCATAATAACCTTCATTTGGTAATTGGTATGCAGAGGTCTGAAAAATGAATTACAGATCAGCGAGCTGTTACCACGGTGATAACATGAACCGAAGGCCTAAGAAGGAATTTATAACTGCAGCAGGGTGAGATGGGCGTCGGGTGTGTGTGTGTGTGTGTGTGTGTGTAGATAAGTGCTTGGCTCAGTGTTCTCGAGTGTGTGTGACACTGGCTCGGTTGATAATATAATATGTACATGTAGAAGGACTTGAAATAAAGTCTCGGATCAGGTCCTCGCAGGTGGAGCCGCAAACAAGGAGCACAGAAAGTCCGGAATGACCTTTAACTTTGACAACTTAACATTAACCCAACTAAACACTCGAGCCTCCCGGGTAAAATCAAACAACATCTTCAATGTGCAGAAATGACATGAACAAATATTTAATTTGGTAATCAAAATAAATCAGCAACAGTTTTTATAACTTTTAATTTGATTGTTTGAATCAAACGAGCTGGCCGTGGCTTCAACTGCAGATTTCAAGCAGCTTCAAATGAATGAAACCTGTAACATGGTAAATATTAAAACAGGAATATGAATGTGTGGGTACACTGCATATACATACTACAACATATTTGCTTTTACATACATGTGTTCATACTCTATCTCATCTTACAATATTCTATTGTGTTAGCCTAATGAATTAGTATGTGACAATTAAATATGTGTGATATATTAAATATATCACATAGGTCACATTTTTTTAATTTACATGCATGATATGGATATATGAAAATAAAATATATGAAAGGACTATTCATGTAGAATAATTCCTAATTCTACCTAATGAGTAACAATGATGGCAGCTAAAAACACTAAATTTGTTCCAGTATAACAAACCTTTGTACCATCATGTAAATGGAATCTATTTTGACTGTTTAACTATTGTTATGACAGAAACAGAAAGTCCATCAATATTTTAAAATTAATTAATTTTGTGCAGAAGAGGTTTCGACTCATTTTATTTGACTTCAGATTTTGTCCCTTAAACCTTTTCTGTAATTACCACTGTTTAACCTTAGACTAACTTGTTGATACATCTACAAAAAAGGGAGTACATTATGAATATTTGCCAACAATAAATTACAGGGTGGTGGTAATTGCATGTTAAACATTATCTTACAATGTTGAATGTCTTAAATAATGACTCTACAATGTGAAACACATTAACAGTAGCGCAAAGCTTTGAATGAGACGTGTGTCCAGACTTTTTAATAGTGCCTTCTCTTTGTGCTTCATCCTGTTCATATTTCTGCCACAGGTGGTTTCTGGACCCTTTGTGTCGGTTTAGGTGCATCTGTCATGAGCTAAAAGTGAGCGGCTTTTGATCAAGGAACAAGCGAGCACATAGCCTGAAGCAGCAGAAAATGTTGGCACGACAACGCAGCCAGCAGCAGGAAAAAAGAACACAAATCATTGTGTCGACAGAAAATACACCGGCCGCCACAGAAAAAAGGAGAAGACAGAGAAATTATGGGGCAACGAGGGTAAACAGCACCATGGTCCTGTGTGAGGCTCACTACAAGCAGCCGGAAACACGCTCAAACAAATCTTATTGTCGTATTTGTCTGCCAATATTATGTAATGTCAGTGCTTTAATTCACAACAAACAAATTTAGTGTGGCCAGAAAAACCAATATGCTTCAATAAATCTGATTACACGGACAAAAATGTCTCTCAGGAAGAGAAAGACAGAACTGGCTGATGTATTCATGAAGTCCTATGTCAAAGCTGAAAAGAAAAGGCTAATGCACCGTTGTGACAGATGACACGGATGCATTTTTATATAGCATTAGCCTTCTAAAAACACTGAAGCGATTCAAGCGAACCTTCGGTGCTGACAAACTCAATTAACGCACTGCGAGTTAAGCCTGTGTTCTTTTTCCAGCATTGTGGGAGCAGAATTGCGGGACGCTAAGCCCGGCTATCAATTATCCTAATCAAACAAAGACTTAAGGCACAGCAAATAATCTGTTTAAAGGCACTAAGCTGGCTGACAACTCTGCAACAAACTAACTGGATCCTATTTGCCACACCAAGGGTACTCAAAGTCAGCAGGCAGCGGCTGCTAGGCCTGGCCCTGCCTCACGTAAAACACCCACCCCAGCATCCTGTACATGTGAGACGGGCTGAAAGTAAGGCAACGGAATGCTAACACACTCAAAATAGAACACAAAGCAGCTGGCTGCTCCAGCCTGTGTACGAATGAAAATGTTCCTTGCTGGTGAAAAAGATAAAACTGATGCAATCGTGAACTTCAAACCTTTTGCTAACTTTTCCTGCTCCGTTCCTGATTTAAATGTAACTCTTATTGCTCTAAAGTTGCCACTTTTACACCATTTTCTGCACCACGGCCAAGAGTTTTCCGGCTGCTACTTTAGTTAACAGGGAGCACACTGTGCAGCTGCCTGCGGAGGCCACAGTGGTGGCAAGCCATGGTATATACAGAAGCTCATCATTTTGTTAGTACTGAGCAGAATTCATGCATAATATGGAGAGTCTAAAACATCCGGTCAAATTCATGGTCAGGTTTTTACATTGTCTATAGGAAATCAAACTGTGACTGGTGGTGTTCACATCCACACGATCCACGCTAAGCTCTTGGCTCAGCCCTGATTCAGAGTAACAAGCTTCACAGTTGTGAAATACTCTGAAGCACATCTGGGAGTTTAGCTCTGATCTGCGGGGCAGGACAAAGGATTCGACTCAGTGTGTTTCTGTTTACTGACGACTGTGTCCAGCCTACTGGAGTAACAGTGGATGTGGCAGGCAAGCTCCATTTGGCACGGCGGGGGCCCCTGCTGTGACTGACCAGACATGATGACAGGCTCTGTCCGCAGAGGGCCTGCGCCACTGAATCAAGACATAAAACCTCCATTCATAACTTAGTGGGGCCCTATTGTACGATCTCGGATGGGCTCCTTTAGACAGGGAAGATTCCAAAGGAAAGCAGAGGATGGGAATGGCCAGGGAGGAAAAAGACAGGAATGAAGGTAGTACAGTTAAAGAGTTTCTGCATGACTGAGTGTGTTAATTAATCTAATCAACGAATGAATCGCCTGTTTTGTTTGCTGCAGCCGCAACCTATTTGGTCCGCTTCCCGAGCACGGCATCATTAAAAAGCCAGTCACGTCTCATCGAGTGGTTTCCAGCACCAACTGACAGAGCTTGCACGAAGCAGGCTCCTCACTACCACTGAAAAATGCACCGATCAGCCACAAGATTAACACCAACATGTGGTATTAATGCTGCGTGTTATTGGCAGATTCACAGACAACAGCACCAGTTTTTTTTTCTGACTACCAGCATATCGGTGTTTCATAACAGAAAAGACCAGAGAGCTCAGAGGCCGTTTTTTTCTTACTTACAATGTCTCAAAGTAAAACACTGGCAACTAAATCTTGGACACAGAAACGGCTCAGGTGATGTTGACACCAAGTAGAATCCGCTCTTATTTTCCAGCCTGAGTTTCACAACTGAGCAAGGCGGGTCCAGATCAGGCACTGCCGGAACCAGCAGCAATCTTTTCCTGGACCCACAACCCATAATAACCACATACAAATATGCAGAAGCTACTGCATTCCTAGCCACTGATTTGCCCTTTGATCAAAATAGGTTCACGGTGAAAAAAAGGCATAAAAGTCATACACATATTTCTTACCGGAGGAGTGGCCGCGATTGGTGGCATCATGGTCACTGTCTCCCTGCTCACTGTCTCCATGGCCACTGTCTTTGGAGCTGACCAGGTCGGCCTCCTGGAACGCTGAACTTAAACCAAAGACAACATTAAGTCAAAATCTCACTTGGCACGTTGTCAGTTATCAGCAGCTTCCTATTCTCTCCGACCCAGTCAACCGTCAAAAGTCAGTTGTCTGCGAATGAAGCAGCAGTCGGAGGTTTATCAAAGATGGATGTGTGAAGAATCTCTTTCCATATTTACCTGTTGACACGTCTCGGCCTGTCAACCAGGTAGCTGAGTTCAGCTCGTTGGTGTTTGGTCTGAAAGAGAAGGAGCGGCGTCACTGCCCGTTGTTCAAGCAGCTTGTGTAACATGATTATCATCGAGAGATGTCGAACAGGAAAAAAAACATCCTCGCCATTTAGCCAGATATGATGCAACCCACACAGTGCCGTGTTAGTGCTAGCTCTGACATTAGCTTGTGCTGCGTTCAAGCATTACATCCATCACTCATATCTGATGAGGAGTGTGTGTTTGACGAGGGGCTGGGTTGGACATAGATCTACAGATATGTTGCCAAGGCGCAAGATGAAGTAGTGCACCTATTGAGGCTGGCACAGCCAAGAGACGCATCTTTGTGCTAGTGCGACTCAGCAAGATTGTGACCAGTATCCCTAATGTGAATGTCCCCCCCCAGGGACAGTCTCACACACACACACACAGCAACCGGCAGCCTCCGAGCATCATACATTATCCTCACTCTTCTCCCACTCTGTATTTTTCCATCCCATCAAAAACTTGGGGGAAACACATGAACATGCAATAATTTTGGTTTCACATCAGTCGGATCATTCTGTTTGCTTTAATGGAAAAAAGACAGAGAATGTGGCTGCACCCTGCGTGTGTTAGCGCTCGGTAACAGCCAGTTGCAGACCTAACATGTCACTGCCGTGACCGAAAACATTAGGGAATGGAAGTAGCTGTCACCGAGGGCTGTGTTTAAGCTGCACCCAACTGGCAGGCTTCGTGTGTCTGAGGGAAGGGCCTGTGTACGACATGCTGAGGGTCTCTGAAACTGTAGGTATGAGAGGGACTCTTACCTCGTTTGATAAAATGCTGCCGTTTGATATGATGTCGGGCTGCTGGTCTGTGTACCCTGTCACTATGGCCCCACACGGGTTGTGATCGGTGTCTGTGCTCCTAGACGGACTACAGGGCTTTAGGAACATGAGGTCGGTTTTGGCAGACTCTGGAGTCAGACATACCTGGTAACAATAGTTCTGGTTTTGGTGGTGGGAGCCAAAGCTCCCGGATTCCTCCACTGGGACTTGAGCCGTTCCAGCCCCACTGACGTTAACTGCGCTTTGCACCAGCATGATATCGGACTTGCTGAGCTTTTTCTTGCGGGCCCGGGCCTGCCGTGAACAGCAGGAGCTGCAGCACAGGCAGCAGTCGCTGGTCAGACACGTGTAAATGTTGAGTTTTTTGTCCTTTTGGCAGCGCACGGCCAGGACAATCATGACCAGAAGGAAGATGAAAGAGATGGAGCCCAGGGCGATGATCAGGATCAGGGTGAGGTCCAGGGTTCCGTCTTTGGCCTTGGTTGTGCTGCCTCTGTCCCCGTTGCCACGACCTTCAGCCACACTGTCCACCAGCATCACCAGCACACTGGCACTGGAGGACAGCGGTGGCTGCCCGTGGTCTCTCACCTCAATCAGCAGGTCGTAAAGCTGGTGGGGGTCCCGCTTGGCCGACACCCGCCTCGCCGTCCTGAGCTCCCCCGTCCTCCAGTCCATCCTGAACATGCCGTTCTCGTTCCCCCTCTGGATGCTGTAGGACAGGCGAGCGTTCTCGCCGTCGTCCGAGTCCATAGCCACGATGCGGGTCACCAGGTACCCTGGTTCGGCCGAACGGGGCAGCAGCTCCTTGGCTGTGCCATTCTTCCCCAGGGGGCCCAACACCAGGGGGGCATTGTCATTCTGGTCCACGATGATGACTTTGACTGTGGCGTTGGAGGAGAGCACTGGGGTGCCCGTGTCTCTGGCCTGGACCATGAAAGTGAAATCCTTGAGCTGTTCATAATCAAAGGACCTGAGTGCATACAGGTAGCCCGTCTCCTCGTTGATTGACACGTACGTTTTGACAGACATGCCCTGAATGTCACACTCTAATATGGAGTAGCTGATGAGCGCGTTCTGCCCAATATCCGGGTCGAGTGCCGTCACCGCGTGTATGTACGCCCCTGGCACGTTGTTCTCTGCCACGTACACGTCGTATATGGGCTGCGTAAACGTGGGCGCGTTGTCGTTCTCATCTGAAACCTGGACTCGGATGGACTTACTGGTGGCCAGTGATGGCGTCCCTTTATCTCGCGCGACCACGGTCACAGAGTAGGAGTCTGCCTGCTCCCGATTCAGCGGCCCGTCGGTCACTATGGTGAAATAATTCCTGAAGGAACTTTTTAATTTGAACGGCACATCCCCGAGAATTTCCACCTGAATCTGTCCGTTCTCCTCCGAGTCCCGGTCCGTCACACTCAGCAGCGCAATGACGGTGCCAGGAGCTGCCTTCTCGCTCACCGACTCTGTCACGGTGCTGAAGGTGATCTCCGGCGCGTTGTCGTTCACGTCGGACACTTTGACCAGCACTTTGCAGTGCGCGGGCACGGCGTTTGGCCCCAAATCCTTGGCCTGGACAAAAATCTGGTACAGGCTGCTTTCCTCGAAGTCCACCTCTCCGCGCACCTCGATGCGCCCCGTGCGCGGGTCTATGCTGAACAGGTCCTTTACGCGGTTGGAGATGTGATTGCTGAAGGAATAAACGATCTCCCCGTTGAGTCCCTCGTCCAGGTCGGTGGCGTTCAGCTGTATGACCAGCGTGCCAACTGGTGCGTTCTCCGACAGGCTCACCGTGTAGACGGGCTGCTCGAATACTGGCACGTTGTCGTTAGAGTCCAACACTTTGACCACCAGCAACGCGGTGCCAGTCCGCGGAGGCTGACCGCCGTCCACCGCGGTCAGCACGTACCTGTGCGCTGCCTGCTGCTCCCTGTCCAGCGGCTTCTCCAGGACCAGCTCGGCGAACTTGTTTCCGTCCGTTTGGGTCTGCACGTCCAAATAAAAGTAGTTGTTAGTGGTGATATCATACGTGCGTAAAGCGTTAGAACCCACATCCGGATCGAACGCGCTCTCCAAGGGAAAACGGGTGCCTGGCGTGGCGCTCTCTGAGATCTCCACCGTGATGTCGGTCTCCGGGAAGCTGGGCGGGTTGTCGTTAATGTCCACCACCTCGATTTCGACCCGAAACAGTTCCAGCGGGTTCTCCAAGAACACTTCCATGTTCAGCTGGCAGCTGGCACCCTGCTTGCAGATCTGCTCCCGGTCGATTTTCTCATTGACAAAGAGGACGCCGTTTTCCAGGTTCACCTCCAGGTACGGTGTACGAGAGCTGGGTACTACCTGAAAGCGGCGGGAGGCCAGTTTGGTAAGGTCCAGTCCCAGGTCTTCGGCGATATTCCCCACCAAGGTGCCGTGGTCCGCCTCCTCCGGCACAGAGTAGCGTATCTGAGAGAGCACTCCATCCGTGATGCACAGGGCAATCAAAAACACAATCATCGCCGGAAAAGCAAGTGCACTTCGGTAAAAAATAGCATAAACCTTATTATTCCCGGAGAATTCGCAAAGTGTCAATTTCCTTCAGCCATTTCAGTCGGCAGGTAAAACTCTCCAAAATGCGTAAAAGTCTCCAAAATGCGCGAGGCGTCCGGAGATATTGTTCCAGTTAAGACACAGGCATTGTGCGGGATTGAACAGAGTAGGCTTACAGGGAGGCTGTAAACGCGTTTCTCTAGTCTCGCCGCGCTCTCTCGCTCTTCAGCTGCGTCCCGGAGAAGCGACGGCGGACATTCCACTGAAGCGCAGAGCCGCCGGAGTGATGGAAACAGTCTAAAAAGAGCTGGGAAAAAATCATAATCCGCATAAGACAAATACAAGACACACTTCAGATGCTGTGATGGCCCCTAGTCAGAACATAGCACTCGGACGTGTCCTCATGGTTCTCCGGCTCTCCGGCTCCCTTTGGCACCCGGCTCCCTCACTGCGGTCTCCTCCACTCTCCACTGATGCTGTTCACTCAACTATTTGCTTTTTTTCACGCGTCGCACCTCCCCCTCGCAGCCCCCGTGGCGGTATATCACGCCGTGAGCTCTCTCCTGATTGGATGGCAGTGCTGCCTGTCACCGTCCGCTCTGCCCGTGCCTCCCTCACTGTTTCTCCCCCTGAGCTGTGGACTGGAAGCTCGAACCCAACGCAAGACAAGAGGGGAAAGACAAGGGTGGACGTGTGTGACCTTAACTCCTCAGCCGCCAGAGTCTGATCCCATGAGCAGTGCAACATGTAATGAGCTGGTGTGAGATCAGAGCGACTAGAGAACTTGTTGACTTGCTTGGGCCTGTGTAAGTCCAGTGAGTGACGGTCCGAACCAGGTTAATGCATGGAAATGCAGTGAATCACGCTCCGTCCATGTGCTGCTCTCAGGGCCGTGCGCTATAATTACACCCGCTAGTAGAAACGTTCTTGTGTTTCCCAGCAGCCTCCCAGCGGCGGGCAGAGAGGCAGGGAGAGCGGCACATCCACGAACCTCATACGACCCCTGGTGGTGCAACCGGAAACCGGGGCCAGAGTCAAAAGCAGGACAATGAGCGACCGACCTGGCAGAGTTGGGAGCTATCGATGTAGATGTGAGAGAAGTATTTTTGGAGAAGACCAATTCAGTAAATGCTCTGGGAACTAAACTCATGTTGGGATTTGATAATTACTTTTTTGTTTACATTTTTAACAATAAAAGTGTCTATACAGAGCTCACTAGTCAAGACTCACTGAGGTTAGGAACAGCTCTTACATATAAACAAAGAAAGAGATTGCAGGAAGGAAGATGTTACAACTAAACAGGCCTCGGAACAAAAGCACTTACATTCCCTTCAAATGATAGTGGTAAAGGAATAACTGCATGTGACATCAGCAGAGTCACTTCATCCTTAACTGATTATTAAAAACCGGTTCAGTGGTTGTGCTGTGGGGGGACTGGATGTCCAAACACTGAACATCACCAACACAGCAGCAGTCTGTCTGTCAGACTGACCTTGGCCACAACAGGAACTCCGGGACATCTGTGCGTAAGATCAGCTGAGAAAAGGAGGAGAGCTGCTCAAATCAGACCGAGGGGTCCCCCTAGTGACTGACTGCAACACTACACCCGGCACAAGGTGGTCCACAGTCTCTACGTTGACTCTGTCCACATTTGTCACAAATCCATGACATGCTGAGTAAAACACACACAGACAGAGTGTTGGAGGGGGAACGTGAATTGGCGTCAAGAAGAGATTTTCTAAATGAACTCCCATCAAATCAGTGGTGCAGTGAGAAATCAGTGTGAGTGTGGGGTTGGGGATCTGGTTTTTGCATGTGCAAATGGACATGGTCCTCCATGGTAACCACTGATACAGAAACCAAACGCACACTCGCAAACAAACACAAATATGATAAAAGTGCTCCGACTTGTACTCACTCAAACATTAACAAAGAGTCATCGTCTCCGGTTTCACATGATCAGAACGTTCTATACTTGAGTTATTTTTATAGCTGAAAATACGGCGAGGCGAGTAGTAATTGCTGCCTTTTGGTGGGTAAAAATAATGGCCATCTCACACATCAGAAGTTTCCCTCACATTATTGCAGGGAACAAGGGAGGAAAAGAGCCAAGCATCTATAAAAGGTGCCCTAAAGCGGTCCCACCCATAAGATAATTAGAGCAGGACAAACAGCATGTAATCATCAAGTGTGAGGAAACCACCGGGGACAGAGAGCGTTGTCTAATCCAGAGCTGTCCTTCTCCTAGTTCTGTTCATGTTGCAAGTTCATACTTCTGCATGTCCTGTTCACATGTACAAAGTGGACATCTGTCCTTCCTTTGTGTCTTAAGCACAGGTTTTGTAAAAATAGAACTTGAAAAGCAAAATGTGTTTGGACAGTCTAAGGTCCAAACCACAAACACACACACGTCCACACACACAATACAACAAATAAGAAAAGACAATGACATTTCACAAAACCGTCTCATTAGTAATTGGACTAAACCTAAACCAACCAAAGATCAGTGACAAGCCAACCCAAATGGAAGCACTGGCCCAGATACGGAAATGGGGCCGTTTCAGTGAAGGACGTGAGCTAAGGCTGAAAGAAGCAGCGGCACAAACATGGACACACTGAATGTGATAATGCCCAAATTTATTCAGCTCGCCATTAAGACTGGGACCACCTGATACCGGCACAGGAACGTACAGGAGGACAAATCATTTCACACGCTTTCATACAGGCCTTTCAGTGGTGTTCTTGAGCTGCCACCAACTAAACAAAAAGGGTTTGGAATTCATTTTAAATGCCTAAAGGAATAAAAAGAGAAAAACAAAATTGACACTGGGAGGAGACTGCACACAGATTATAAACTGTAATATTATTAAACTGCTGGCTCATGACCCGTGCTAGAATCATTCATAATATCAGTGCTAAGTGTGTAAATGCCCTTCAGGACAAATTTGAGGAAAGTAACTGGTGTCAACAGCCTGGAAAATCCAGGCATTCAGATTGGTATTGTTTTTCATATATTCAAAACCAGATGTTTGCTCTGGTAAAATCAACTGACACTCAGTGCAGACAGGACAGAAACAGTTTAACACGGAGACAACGTGCAGAGGATCAGATTATAGAATCATTCTACAAGAAAAGTTATTGATGAATTACATTCACATGTTACATTCATAAGAAGGCATAAGTCATTTTATGTACACAGCATTTCACACAATAAAGAACGTTAAACAATTTTTTAAAAAGTAATTTGCCAGACAGTCTGTGAAAAAAAAAGGAATAAATATAAAATCTGTCTGTGTGTCTTCTTAACCAAATAGAAAGTGTTCCTATGGGACAATGCCACATAACAGAAACCAGTGACAATCCAAATATGTCTGTGTCATTACAGCATTAGTGCTCCACTTCCTCTGCATTCCACTGTGTGTCTGGAGGTGTTACTATCACTGAAAGACACAGCGATGAAGACGCTCACCGTCACAGGACTGTGATGGGGCACCACCTGCTCTGCAAATGAACATGTACCTAAAGCTACTAATGATGAGAACGCTACATCAGGCCATATGTGCACTCACTCACAACATCTCAAATTAAAGTGAGGAGTGATGAGGGAGCCTCCTTACCTCAGTGTCCTCGAGTCTGGCCAAATAAATGGCCCAGTGATTCCCCTGTGACCACGAGTGGAGAAAAAGCAAGTGATGCCAAGACGTCCAAAAGCTGAAAGATGCTCAAAAAGTAGAAATGAAAATAGCGCACACTGAAAACCGCTGCTCGCAGGCTTCAAGCTCCTACTGGCCAGGACAGCCAGAACCTGCAGGGGGGAACCCAGCAGCGCTCGTCATATTTTCAAAGAAGTATATTCCCCGTGCTTCCATCTGCTCGGATCAATGTCCCCAAAGTGTGCCAAGTATGCACAGCTGGACAGTTTGAATGTCAATTCTCAATCTTTCACCCTCTTCTGACACTAACACTCCCTGTTTGTTTAATAGTTTACACACAACCATCGATGTAGAAATGATTTATTCGATATTTTAAAAACATTTGCAGTTGGTTCCCATTGATTCAATGACTTGAAACTCACTTGAATGGCAGTTTTTAGATGTAAAATGTGAAGATAACAAATCAATAGCAAAAAGATTTTTGCTCATTTTATTTGGTGCCAGCAACATGTCAAAAAAGTTTGATGAGATGATGCACATTTCTGATGCATCATCCTAATGACACTGAGGAGACCAGCTATTTTTCCCCCGTCTCCCCCGTCTCCCCCTCTCCTTCTCTGTTGTTGCCTTAGCACACTTTGTACTTTGTAAGGTAAGGTAATCTTTGTTGATCCCACGACGGGGAAATTTAATTTAACTTTTCCCCTCGTGATATGGTTCACACTTTGAGTAACCCGTCTTTCAATCCAGAATATTTGGATGTTACATTCAAACAGAAAAACCTGAAAATAAAAAAAAAAATTAGTCGAAAACTATGGAGGCAAATAGACTTTTCATTACTGTTCATTTTCACAACCGTTTGGATTACTCAGACCAAATGTTCAGTGATCCAGGTCAAACCAAAATAAATTGTAGAGAATGACTATAATTTTAAAATAAAATATAATAATATATATACCATATTATATTATATAAATAATCTCACAATGCACAGAATGAGCCACAGATGTCCTATAACAAGAAAAAGATGAATGTGTGTGAATGTGTATAAATTTGCTCTTAGATATAGTCGAGTAAAAGTCAGTGTAGACGTAAATAAATGTACTTGTGTAGAGATTTTAGAAAACTTTACTTTTAAAGCGTTGAAGTTACTCTTGTCCTGTAGCACTGGAACGATTCTTCTGATTCTGTGCCGAAGAGATGAAAAACTATTGCGCGTCTATCGAATAAATGTGGTTCGACATGAATTCAGGTCATCACAGAATCTCAGTCTGCAATTTAGTTTCAGCTGAGGAGTTAAATTTTTTATTTATTGTTTTATTATTTCTTTATTTATAAAGGTTAGTCTCATTTTCAAGCATGTTGTAAGCATTTTAATATCTTGATATATTGTCAGTAATGAGATTATATTGAAAAAAAAGGGGCCCCATTGTCTCGAATCCTTTTAAACGAGTGTCTCAGATGAACCAGTACCCAGTGCACGGCTCTGTCAGTCTGTCGACTGACTTATCCTCTAAACATTAGTTGTGTTTTCTGAAATTGCATCGTGTCTATATGAAATGTTTGCTTTTTTTTTCGGTTGTTGGGTCTGTGTTTAAGGGCTGTGACACAACCGGTAGCAGCTGATTGTCTGTCAGTCAATGCAGACAACAGCAGCAGCACTTCATCCCAAGTGCGTCAGGAATTCTGACTAACATCGATTTCTCACATCTTCTATATAAATTTTATCATATTTTCCCACTTGGGTATGTTGTGCATTTTTTGTAAAATTTCTAAACAGTTGCTGCAGAGTTTTCGCTTCAAATTTTGCAGCTGAAATTCTGATGGGATTAAACCGTAAACAGTGCTGAGCACAGCTCTCAGTGAAAGTCCTGAATTTAGGGAAATTCCACGGGCCTCCAACAGCTTCTAAACAAGCTTCACTTGAAGTACGGCTGCTAGAACTCAGAGCTGAGAAATCTGCTGTTTGTCAGCCTTGAATTACTGGCGTCTCGTTTATCAAAGGAGAACATGCACGAGTTGTCAAAAAAAGCATCTGCATTTAACAGAGGCAGAGTGGAGTGAGGGCTGAAGGAATTTACACTTCAACAGACTCATCTCTACCCTGAGAAACAAAACTGAGCACGGCTACTCGGTCTTCAAAGTCTGGAACTTTGAGAAGACATGTTGCCCGGGGCAACATGTTGACACTTCACAGATTGAGACCGAAGTATACACATGCTCAAGTAAAAGTTTGGAGAAAAAGTGGGACATTGCTTGGTCCAAGTGAGCACAGTCTTCCACACTGACAGCATTGTCTGGAAGCTGTTAAAGCTCGTTCACTTTTGCAGATTTCGCCTGTCACCCCGTCTCATTTAGTCCCGCTCCCAGACCCATTTCACAGGCTGAGTGTGACACCTGAAACACGCATGCTTCCAGGCGCTTTAATTTTTAATACAACTAACACAGAAGCAGCTTTTCAATAAAAACAATAGCCACTGTCAAAGATGCATCTGCTGCTCCAGCCACATATGCACTTTCAAACTTTTCCAAAAACAAAGACTTGCGTGTCGACACTCACACACACACGATGTTCAGAGCAGTATTGTCAAAGTGGCATCGCTCACGCAATGTGAGCTTCAGTCAGTGAGTCAGCTGGCAAGAGGCAGACGGCGTGAAGGGCTCCCCACAGCGACCGAGGAAGAGGGACGCGACACAAGTGGACGAGACGCAGACAAAGGACTGGACAGATGGAGGGAAGGAAGAAGGGCTGTCACTGACACAGATGAACAAAACTGCTCGAGCTGGGGCGGCCTGCCACACTCAAACATTTTTAACTTTTGAAGCATGGGAACTGCGCAAAGTCAAAGCTGCTCAGGTCATGCATGTGTTTCAGCCTGTTGCTGGGAAATTAACCCAAACCGTGTGACTGACACACAGTTAAGGGCAGAGGCAAACTGCCACAAGGTTTTATTACTGAGTTTTTATTTTTAGAGATAACGGAATAATATCCGGAGAGGCAGTTGTGAGCTGTGTGTCATACATTTCAGCAATGCTCTGCTATTACTACCTGCTCATGAAGATTTTAAAACAAAAGCTTGCAACTCCAGCTTTACCTTTGATCAGTGGATCTACTGCTTATCCAAATGATCTCATCTAAAAAAATACAGTGTGAGTGCACGTAAAACTGTGCTAATAATCCCCCACTGACCAGAAAAACCATGTGCATATACTCGCAGTAAGTACAGCAGGCTGAGGTGGAAGCAGAAAAAAGCCGTGATGATTCTTCCCGCAAACATCCTGTGTAACACAACAAGAAGCACACGTCATGGTTTTCATTAGCAGCAGCACCACGAGAAATTATCCTGTGATGTGTTTACGTTCACGTTTGTTCAGAGGACTTTTAAAAATGTGTTAGACTTTATTTAAAATTGAAGTTTCACCAATCACATAGCTTTGCACATTCTATTGTGAAATAATGGTAGCCGTAAACTACAAACAAAAGAGTTTTTTTATCAGCCTTAAGCTGAGTGATAGATGGAGAAAAAACTCTCTTCTTCTGTCTGTGAACCACCTCAGCCACCAGAAATGGACTGAGCTGAGGCCTTTCAAAGCCAGTCTGCACTGCACTAGAACTGTTGGGCATCTAGTTTGTCTGAACTGGATCAAATCTTTCTGGACTGGAAGGGCTGTTATGATTGTTATTGACATTTGTGTTGTGTTCACTTGTTTGTTCACTGAACATCACGACATTTTTCACACAGGATTTAAAAGGCAGGAAACATAAACTATAAATAGGGGATTTAAATTAGCAAAGTGATGATTTTTATTAAAGTGTATGAATAAAATGTTTTTAACTTCTTTTAAAAATGTCCTTTACTTTAGTGATGGTGTAAAAATGTTGATATGTGAAAGAAGCTACTGACGTATAAAAGGAAGTTACAGACACACATCTGCGATGGCAGTCCAGGTAGATTGTTTGAAATTCAATTTGAAACTTGAGCCAGGTATGTCGTCCAGTTAGAGCAGACTGATACTGAAGCAAACCTGAGTGAAAGTAATAGTCATGACTAGATTGAATTGAAACATAAAACAGAATGGGCGACTGAAGGGTTTCATCTGTGATGTAGGCCACAGAAAGGCATTGTTATGTGCCGGCTACAATTTAAGCTTCTGCATCATTATTTGGAAGGTGGAATGAGAAGGAGAAGAAAAGAGAAGAGGTGTGTGTGTTTTTGTGTGTGTGTGTGTGTGTGTGTTGGGGGGTGTCGCCGAGACGAAGAGATAGAGCAACACACAAATTGAAAGCTAATATCTGTGAAAATTACTTGACCTGAATTAATTACCACAGCATTAGTTTGTAAATTACTTCTGAGAAATGCACATCATTTACATTAACAGTAAATCCAAACGTCAATGTTTTTCCGTAGGTTTCACCTGCTGAAATAAATCTGCCATTTCGTATTTGTATATACAGTGTGTATATCATTTCCATGCAATATTAAACACATGGTCCTCAGAGTAAAAAACTGTGTTAATTCACCTTTCAGCCATCTGAATGGCTGTTATCACTTTTTTTATCATTAACATAATTAAGCACGAGAAGAGGCAAATTGTCCCCTTTGAAGAAAGCTGCCCTCTGGAAGACACAGAAATGGATGGTTTGTCAGAAGACAGGCATTGTCTGCTTTTAAATGTTTAAATGTTTAAATGTCTCTGTTGTTCGTCTTCCACTAAACGTGACCAAAGGGTTTCGTTTGTGTTATGCTCTGCACATCCTATAAGTCCACAAAGGTCCGCGACACGACAAGAGTCTGCTGAGCCGACTGGGAGGTGACGTATCCCTCTGCTGACCGACAGGCTTTCTGACCTGTCACCTCTGTGCTTGAGAGTCAGCAACTGAAGCAACTCAGCTGGAGTCGCGGCAAGTGTCTTAATAATTAAAATGGGGGTCTGAGGACCAGGTCTGAAACGGTACAGGTTCCTGAGTTACACAGACTGGGGGGTGGCACTGCCTGCCGGCACAAAAACATCAAACGTGATAATATTTGCACTATCAACATTTCGAACATCAAATCAGTTACATCATGTATTAGTTATGTCATCATCTAACCCTTGATGAACAATTACAGTGTCATTTACAGAAATGTTGTTATCTGTGTGTCTGTCAGGGACATACTGTAAGACTGTTCTCCTTTTATTATAGTTATATGCAAATTGTCATCTCTATTACTTTTTTGATATCTGTGAGCATTATTCAGAGATTTTGTGTCTTTACTTAGTGATAAATGTTTTGCATCCTAAGCGGTTTGCCAAAGCGAGACTCAGATCTGCTGATTGGTCAGAACTGTAACATCTTCTGCAGAAGGAATTACTCTGTGTATGAATGTCATCCATCCATTTATTCCTTTCATTTGGTCACACACCAGACAGGTTATTTTTTTCAATTCATTTCAATTCAACTTTATTTATACAACGCCAATTTACAACAAGGTCATCTCAAGGCTCTTTGCATAATAAAGTCCAGACTATACAGACATTTAGAGAAAAGCCAACAAATTTCCCTCGAGCAGCTATAGGCAACAGTGGAGAGGACCAGTAGCGGCACACTGGAAGACAGACATCTCCAAAGTTGGGGACACTTGAGGACATGGACAGAGAGAGGGAGACAGAGAGAGAGAATCACAGGTTAGACAAAACTAATTTATCCTTAGCTGATGACTCTCTGCCCTGGTTTCTTGTCTCTACACACTGTCCACCGTCAAATAAAGCAATAACATCCCAGACCTCCCGCCCAAAGAAATCCCATTTTCAAAATGCTTTCCAGCATGTTGTTTTTAGTCAGCTGGTTTGGAAACATGAAATTTGAGTCTCTAGGCTTTCGCGCAGCCATTAAAATATGGAAGAATGATATAAAATGGTGGCTAGAACAGTGTAGTCCTGCATCTTTCAAAAGCTGTGCTTCTTGCTTTGTGTGTGACGCTCCCTGAATGCATGAGCGTTCGTCTCCCTCGGTGTTCCAGTTGTCCTCTGACACCATTGTAAGTGGCTTGACTTGCTCTAGTTCTTTTGGGGCAAGAGGAGACAGTGAAAATTGACTCTTTTAATTGAGTTACCTTGCAGTTCTATTCCCTATTCCCAGCTGATCTGCCCCCCCCCCCCCTTTTTTTTGTCTTTCTCGCTGTATTTCATTATCATTTGGCTTATCAACAGATTTGGAGGTGAAACTATAACATTCTCTTATCTCTACATTTTCACTGTGACTTGATCTCCTAAACAAGCTTCTGACTGTACACCATGTACTGCAGCTTGAAATTTCCCATCATATTTCAGGCTCCCTTAAAACCATCTCTAGATTTATGACTGTGACTGTGTTGCTGAAAGGGAGCGATGATGGAGAAAGTATTCATCTCTGTGTTCCCTGCAGCTTACAGTCAACCAACTACAGAGAAGGTCAAAACAACAGGAAAAGAAAAAAGGAAATGCATCTGTGCTCATGCACTTTAGAGGGTATCTTCATTCATTATCTAAATTAACAATATTTTCAAAAATCCCTGTACAGATACTAAAACCAACAAAGAAAATCTCTGTGTTGATGCATTATTGTTATACGTTTGTGTTGTCCATGTCCCGGCCTGCTCCGGTAGAGTTGAGGTCTGACTTAGTTTGTTCCCTCCTCCTCCTGAGCAGTTGTTTCTCGGTGCATCCCTTGCTGTGAGGTATTCAGTTTACACAGTAAACGTCATTCACCTTCTCCACCGCCTCTGCCCGTGTGTGTGTTGTTTCTGCTGTTGGGTTGCTATTTGGCAAACCGTAACAAGAAGTTCTAAATCACCAGAATGTTGTTAATGTAAAACTACTATCACTCATTTGACCAGATGAGCACAAAGGGCCATCAGAAAATAAAGACATTTTTTTTTTTTATGTAAAAACATACAACCCTGTTTCAGTAGTAGTCTTAATAAAATATAAGACAAAATTTATGCACATTAGCTGTGTGCATTTATTATAGGGTCTTTGTCACAGATTTGGATGCTCTCCTGCTCCTTCTCATCATGTTTCAAAGTCTGCTTCTGCCTCAGGTGGCCGCTTAAAAAATAAGTCATGTTAAAAACCTAAACACATCAATGTGAACCATTAGGAGCAGCAGTGGACTATCAGGCAGGTGCAGGGTGGTTGAATGTTTCATCCACACTAGGTGTGTTTGTGTGTCTGTGTGTGTATCTAGTTTCTCTGCTTGTGTGGATAATAATACAATAGATGTGAAACATCATAATCAACATGAGCTTAGCGTGCAGCCTGTCAGCTTTAATTTAAATTACAGATCACTAATTTAAGTGGCTCCCAAATATTAGGACAATAGCTGGTCAGTTGTTCCACACCATCACAGGGTAAGAAACCATAAAACAAAGGCAGTTTGTAGTGGCGTATATGATCAGATGGAGGCTAGAAAGTGGAGAGAGAAAAGAAAATAGCAACGAAAGGCAGGTTGGTGGGACCAGTAGCCGAAGACACACAGCTCCAAATGTCAAGTGTTGTTGCAAAGAATCTGAATACTCATGTGCATGTGATATTGCAATTAGTTTTCTTTTTAATAAGTTTACAGACGTTTCTAAAATTCTGTTTAGGCTTATTATGTTCTACTGAGTGTAGATAAATAAAAATAAATAATTTTAAAAAGTGTAAAAAATATATAGAAAATGATATGTGTTGGTCTCAGCACACAAGTAAATCGTCAGTCACGTTATTAAAAATTATTTTCTTTATTTCCTTTTTCTGTTTTAATTTATCACCCCCTGAAACACTAAGATGTACACAGATATCCAGATAATGTGACTATTTCCTATTGCAATGAAGAGTAAAAACGTGCAAAAGTATCGGAGGAATTCATAAGTGACCAGTGCTAATTATAAGAAAAAAGTTATTTCCCTTTATCTCTAAACTTTTGCTCCTGATGTAGAGCAATATCAGGGTGTAAAATGTATCTACATGTACATTTCTTCTATCTCCTTTTCCTTCAGCCTGGGATAAAGTGAACAGCCACATGAGTGCTGCGCCCACCCCCACCCCCACCCCCACCCCCACCCCCAGTCTCCTATCTTCATGTCATCATCAACATCATCATCATCTTCCTCCAACCCTAACCTAATTACCAACAAATTTAACACTTGTCTTAATTACCCCTATTCCCCCCTCTCACCCCTTCTGATTTAATTACTGTAATCAATAATTAATTTAAATATCACTTTTCAAATTAATCATGGTTGCAGCTAATTAGCCATGCTAATTAACAGAATATGTCTGTTTCCTGCCTGTGTTTGCCAAAGATCAAATTTATAAAGTGATTTAACTATTGTTTATATTCCTTATTATCAGTTCTCACCAAATCTGCCTGAAACTTTCCTTGTCTCCTCCACCTTCATTTTGTTTGGAGCATCCGCCAGTTTTGTTGCTAAGCTACAAACCTGTCACTCACTGAAAACATTAGAACATTAAGATGTAAAAACTACATGAAAGGAGGCTGTGAGCTGTTGACCATCTGAAATCCAATGTCAAAACTGAATAAGGACATAGTTTGCTTTTAAAACTAATGCAATTGGTCTCCTCAGTTCCCGGACCTAGTTTGGTTAAAAGATGAGATGATGGGAAACATCTCCCTGTCCTGACTTGATGATGTGTTGCTTGCAGAAGAGACTCAAATTGATCAAATATATTTTGTAATACCAGTCATACTTCTCAGTTTCAATGTTTAAATTGCCAAATATATAGAGCTTAACAATGCAGCTTCTCATTCACCCGTTCACACCAACAAGGAACCTGGGGTTCAGTGTCTTCGGCGTGAGGAGGAACCAGGGTTTCGAACCGCCGAGCTTGTGGTCCGTGGACGGCTGCCTTGCCAACATAGATTTGAAAATGGGTTTTAAACAACCTGCCACTGACTGTAAAGTGTCCTAACTTGTATTGAAACGGGCTTTTTACTGAACCAGACCTGTTTATGACGTCATAATAGAAAGCCGTACATGAGCGGATTTGTTTATTGTTCCTCTTAACGTTGAGCCTATAATACTCCTGCAAACACACACCAGTGTACACAGATATTAGTGGCTGTGGATCCCTGTACATGGCTGGCTGAAGAAGCTCAGCCAAAAGCAGGCTGAATTTAATGAAATGGAGGACAATTATTGTGCATCCCATGGAGACCAACGCTAATTTAATAAGTAATGCGTTTGTTCAGTGCGCCTACCCTCCAGCCTCATCAGTGTGAAGCTTTCTGAGGGACTAGCACCAGACTCCACTCCACTCGTTTTTCCCCATCTCTCCCTCCATTCCTCCATTACGATAAGCTGTGGCTTAATTAATTTAATAGGGTCAGGAGTTATTACCACCTCCACTGCACACACTTTATTACCAGGAATCATCACCTCCATTATGAGTTTTTTCTTTTTAGTGCACATGTTTTTGAAGACTTTGCTCTTGGGCCTCCTCAGGTGCACAGAGATGTGAGTCGCAGAGCAGTGGAGAAGAGGAGCTGATTTATGGTGTGGTTGGAGGCAAGTATAGGTCACTGGGAATACTATAGACATGATACCGTGCAGTATATTAGACTGCATTATCGGCTTTTAATTTCAGAATATTGATGTAAATTATAATATTAGATTTGGACAGCAATATTGGATTCAATACACTATGGACAATGCGTTTTCACGTACTGGCAACTGTGACACGTCAGGCAATGTGACCCATCCTGAATACTGAAAAAATAGATATGTACATGTGGCCGATGACTCCTCAGATTTCTGCTTTAACACAGATGTATTTTAAAAGCAGGGCTATCAGATTTTACATTTATAGTGACAGACCTGGTGAGACAAAAAAACGACCCGATATCACAGTACAGACTGTCTTTTGCCAAAAAATGTTATTTAACAAATATGAGGTGGAAAGCAAATTATTGACACTTCTGCAGACACTTTGTGAGTTTTATTTGCGAGACTTTGGGTGGTTTTATTTTACATACAAGAAGGCACTGTTCCATTTTACGATCTCTCCTTTCGTTGAACCACTCCAGTCTGCTGTCTTTTGTGATGCAAGTATGCTTCTAAAAAGGCAGACGAAACCCAGTTAAACATACATGGCAGAGAAATCAGCCTTCTCCAGGGAAACTGCATCAGAAAATTAGGTTTCTCTAATTTAACTCGATTATTCAAACCAGGTTTCTCGTTTAAAAGACTACTCAGGAAAAGCCGACTGCAACCTGGTTAAATGTGGTTATTCATAAAGTGAAATATTAGCATACAAGCATGCAATACTCTCCCCCAAAAGTTTGAAATCAGCTGAGAAAAAAGGGGATCACCTGATTGCATGTTGAGGTCTGGACTCTGGGCCAGTCCAAAGGATTTTCATTCAGTATTAAATTTTATTAGACGTCCTGCTGCATCTCTGACATCCACTGAGCTGAGGTGAGCAGCCGCAGCACAAAACAGTTTCCCAGTAACAAGGTGTTCACCTGTGTCCCTCCATGGACATCGTTCTCCATCTAACTGTAATTTGCATGTGGTAAACTCACGAGTAGAGATGCTAAGGTCGTTCATCAGTCTCAGATCATTGGAATAATTTGTCAAACCAGTGTTATCCCACTCCTGACACCCTAACCAGCAGCTTCACCCATCTACTAATTCCAAAGATATCATACATGGAAGCTTTTGGCTTATTTTTCTATTTACATTCAGCGTGCATGTAAAAAAGCAAAGCAGAAAGTAGTCCTTGACTCTCCAAATGATTGAAGGTAATTGTTGCAAAGTCCAAAATTTAAAAGTCTTTTATAGCTGGCCAGTGAAATAAATGAATGACGTTAGACAAGCTTTTGGTTGTAGGTTTACCTAGCAGAAAAGGTAAGTAGATCAGAGTCAAACGAGTGCAGCGGCAGCTTCAACACGCTCACTCTGACCCAGCCACCTCCCTCTGAGCCCACGCTTTTCAGAAGTGGACTGTCGCAAAACCGCCACAAAGCTGCACCGTCGCAACCCTAAAAGAAGCCTTACACACAAAACAGCTGACCAGCTGGGTTCGAGTTCCACAGAACAAACCAACTATATGTGGCATTCTTTGCCACTGTGCTGTGTGTGTTATCATGTATCTGCTCAATGTACTTTCAATCATTCATTTTCAGTGTTCTGGATTTGGCACACAGCTTTGTTTCACTGGCATCAGAATAATCCAATAATCTAAGCATCTGTGAGAAATAAACATTTTGGAGATGCTGCATTTGTACATTTGTGTGTAGTCACTGAATGTCCAGATCCTCAGCTGCTGTCCAGATAACTAGCTTGCAGCTCTTCAGCCCAGGCATCAGTAAGCAGAGAAATAAACTAAATGGGTTACAGGTTGTTTCAAATGAAGTTAAATAATGATACTGCCCATTATTAAAATGGATTTAAATGTTAGTTAGGTTTCGTATTTTCCATACATTATCAGCCCTCTCCTATCCACAGTGTGTCACTCAGCCTCCAAGTGCTCAGTGGTTTTGTCTTCATTCTCTGTACGTCATCGCTGCATTACCAGCAATGAGCAATAACTGTGTCTGCTGTTTGGTGATGAGCAGACAGTTTTATTTGATGGAGCCGAAAACAACGCAGTGAGCATAGCAAGTGGCCAATAACAAATTGACAAACTGAAAATCGAATTCTGTTAATAAAAGAGCTTCAGATTCAGGTGGTAACTGTCTCCTTATTTTATTCTGTGTCCCGATTTCCCTTTTCTCTGACATTGTGAGTTGATGCATTTAATACAAATATGGATGACTATATAACAGGCAGCCATTTAGTGATGCACCATCCTTAATTGATTACGGAATTAAATAACACCAGACTGGAAATATAGATGTGAATTAGGATAATTCGCTCCATTGGTTGTATGGCTTCATACCCCTTTATTCAGCTCTCTACTGTAGATATACTGAATCCCAGCTGTAAGCAGGTAAACAGGTAATATAGGATGAAAGTGAGATATGTGTCTCTCTCGTCCCATCCTCCTTACTGTACCTTCTTAATCCACTTAGCATTCAACTGGCTGCTGCAGGTCGACATCAATATGCAGAGAGAAAATGCAAAGCAGATCGAAAACAACAGCTGCCAGCGGATGTATGCTGCACACACAAAGGTTTCAATTAAACAGTCAACAACATTCATCTGAACGGTTTGAAACAGGCGGAAGTGTCTGATCGATACAGGAGATAATTGATTCTCTTCTCTGAAAGTGAGACCAAAAGTGTGCGATTGTCTACAAACTGCAGCAGCTTCCCAACAAGGTATGTAATGAGGTATGGAAACCTGATTTCATCCTTTATTTACAGAGGCTAATATTCTTTGTTAGATGTCCATCTTCTCTAAAACTTCTCAGTACTAGGTGGAGATACTTTAATCTTCACCAGCTTCTGTAGTCTGCATTCACTTACTTCTACTACTTCTCTTTGGGCTTTTCCCATCAGGGGTCGCCACAGCGAATCATCCTTTTCCACTTCACTCTATCCTGGGAATCTTCCTCTCTGACACCAGCTAACCTCATGTCCTCAGTTAGGACGTCCATATATCTCCTCCTTGGTCGTCCTCTCGCCCTCTTGCCTGGCAGCTCCATCTCCAACATCCTTCTACCAATATAATCACTATCCCTCCTCTGCACATGTCCAAACCATCTCAATCTGGCCTCTCTGACTTTGTTGCTAACACAGGCAACGTGCGCTGTCCCTCTGATGAGCTCGTTCCTTATTCCATCCAACCTTGTCACTCCTAAGGAGAACCTCAACATCTTCATCTCTGCTGCTTCCATCTCTGCCTCTTGTCTCTTTCTCACTGCTACTGTCTCTAACCCATAGAGCAGAGCTGGTCTCACCACTGTCCTGTTCACCTTTCCTTTGACTCTTGCTGACACTCTTCTGTCACACAACACTCCTGACACTTTCCTCCACCCACTCCAACCCGCCTGCACTCGCCTATTCACCTCTTTTCCACACTCCCCATCACACTGAACTGTTGACCCCAAGTACTTAAACTAATGCACCTTCTTCACCTCAGCCCCCTGTAACCTCACCCTCCTACCTTGCTCCCTCTCGTTTACACACATGTATTCTGTCTTACTACGACTGACTTTCATGCCTCTTCTTTCCAGAGCAAACCTCCACCTCTCCAGCTGTTCCTCCACCTGCTCTCTACTCTCACTGCAAATCACAATGTCTTCTGCAAACATCATTGTCCAGGGAGATTTCTGTCTGATCTCATCTGTCAACCTGTCCATCAGCATAGCAAACAAGAAGGGACTCAAAGCCGATACTTGGTGTAGTCCCACCTCCACCTTGAACTCCTCTGTCTGACCTACGGCACATCTCACCACCGTCATGCTTCTCTCATACATGTCCTGGACCACTCTGACGTACTTCTCTGCCACTCCCGACAACCTCATACAGTACCACAGCTCCTCCCTCGGCACCCTGTCATACGCCTTCTCTAAATCCACAAAGACACAATGCAGCTCCTTCTGACCATCTCTGTACTTTTCCATCAACAACCTCAAAGCGAAAATGGCGTCAGTGGTGCTCTTACGGGGCATAAAACCATACTGCTGCTCACAAATCTCCACCTCATTCCTAAGTCTGGCTTCCACTACTCTTTCCCACAGCTTCATTGTGTGGCTCATCAGCTTTATCCCTCTATAGTTGCTACAGTTCTGCGTATCACCCTTGTTCTTAAAGATCGGCACCAGAACGCTTCTCCTCCATTCCTCAGGCATCTTCTCACTCTCTAAAATCCTGTTAAACAGACCTGTCAGAAACTTCACTGCTGTCTCTCCTAGACACTTCCACACCTCCACAGGTACGTCATCAGGACCAACAGCCTTTCCGCTCTTCATCCTTTTCAGAGCCTTCCTCACCTCATCCTTTCTAATCTCAGCTATTTCCTTCTCCGCAACATCCACATCTTCCTCCCTTCTTTCCCTGTCATTTTCCTCATTCATCAGCTCCTCAAAATACTCCTTCCATCTTCTCTGCACACTCTCCTGGCTTGTTAGCACCTTTCCATCTCCGTCTTTAATCACCCTCATCTGTTGCACATCTTTCCCATCTCTATCTCTCTGTCTGGCTAGTCTGTACAAGTCCTTCTCTCCTTCCTTCATGTCTAACCTGTCATACAGCTCATCGTAAGCTTTCTGTTTAGCCTTTGCCACCTCCCTCTTCACTCTGCACTGCGCTTCCTTGTACTCCTGTCTACTTTCCTCAGTCCTTTCTACATCCCACTTCCTTTTAGCTAACCTCTTCCTCTGGATGCAGTCCTGTACTTCCTCATTCCACCACCAAGTGTCTTTATCATCTTTCCCCTTTCCAGATGACACACCAAGCACCTTCCTACCTGTTTCCCTGATTACCTCTGCAGTAGTTTCAGAAGCTCCTCCTGACCACCCAAAGCCTGTCTCAAATTCTGCCTAAATTCCTCACAAGTTTCTTCATTCTTTAGCTTCCACCACTTGGTCTTCTTTTCTGTCTTTCCTCTCTTCTTCTTCCTGACCACCAGAATCATCTTACACACCACCATGCGGTGCTGTCTGGCTACACTCTCTCCTACCACCACTTTACAGTGACTAACCTCTCTTAAATGGCCTCGTCTACATAGAATGTAGTCCACCTGTGTACTCCTACCTCCACTCTTGTATGTCACTCTGTGTTCCTCTGTCTTCTGGATGTAAGTGTTAACTACAGCCATTTCCATCCTCTTAGCAAAGTCCACTACCATCTGTCCTTCTGGATTCCTTTCCTTAACACCAAACCTGCCCATCACCTCACCAACATGCCCATTGAAGTCTGCTCCAACAACTATTCTCTCTCCTCTGGGGATACTCTCTACAACCTCATCAAACTCACTCCAGAATCTCTCCTTTTCTTCTAACTCACAGCCAACTTGTGGAGCATACCCACTGACCACGTTCACCATCACACCTTCGATTTCTAGCTTTAGGCTCATCACCCTGTCTGAGACTTTTTTCACCTCTAGAACATTGTTCACAAACTCCTTCTTCAGGATCACTCCTACTCCGTTTCTCTTCCTATCCACACCATGGTAGAACAGTTTGTATCCTCCTCCAATACTACGTGCTTTGCTACCCTTCCACCTCGTCTCCTGCACACACAGTACATCTACCTTCCTTCTCGCCATCATGTCTGCCAGCTCTCTACCTTTCCCTGTCATTGTG
This sequence comes from Channa striata, assembly GCA_033026295.1. NCBI lineage: Eukaryota > Metazoa > Chordata > Actinopteri > Anabantiformes > Channidae > Channa > Channa striata. The sequence continues at coordinate 28,355,250 of CM065173.1, forward strand.
CCATTGTTAAGAGTCCCTACTCTCAGATCTAAGCTCCTGCCTTTCTCCTTCTCTCTCTGTCCACGAACCCTTCTGCCTCCTCTCCTTCTTCGACAAACAGTAGTCCAATTTCCACTGGAACCCTGAAGGTTAACCGGTGGCGGTCGTTGTTGACCCGGGCCTCGACCGATCTGGTATTAAAGTGGTATGGATGACTCGCATGGTTGTACTTGGCAAAATTTTACGCCGGATGCCCTTCCTGACGCAACCCTCTCTATTTATCCGGGCTTGGGACCGGCACAGAAGTTACTGGCTTGCAACCCCTGTGGCTAGATTCTGCATTCACTTACTTATATTAGATTATTAGCCTACAAGTAGCAGGCGACTGTAGCTCAGCTGGCAAGGCAGTTGTCCATGGACCACAGGGTCGGTGGCTTGATTGTCCCTGTCCCTCCCGGCTAGTGGCAAGACCGTGAACCCCGAGATTTGTGACTATGTGTTTATTTTTGCAGACACACTGAGAAAGCACCTCGTCTTACTGAGCACCTATTTATAATATTTTTAATACCAACTGATGACCATAGCTATGGGCCAGTAGATACCTGCTCCACATGCTCATGCGATCACTTTTCATTAACTTAATATCCTGCGCTGTTATTTGGTGTAGGGTTAACTGTTTAACCTGGCTACTTATTCTTATTATCTTGCTTTTTGTTATGATGCATTATTAAAAATTTACTGCCACATATAAGCAGGCCTGTATCTGCACACTGCAATATGTTATAGCTTCTCTGAGTGAAACACCATAGCTTGGGGCAACTATTCTCTGCAAGAACTGTCTCCTCTTCTGCAGAGCCTGTGAGGCCCACATGAAATAAATTCATAACCACAGAGTCCCTGGAAACCAGCTGCTGGTCAGGTTGCAAATGTTCCACCCAAATGGCAGCTTCACTAAGGCCACAGACCTGGCTCTATCACTTATGATTTGAATGGTATTTGACTATGACCTTCATGATGTGTGGTTAGGTCATTGTGGGTCGTAGCGCCGAGGATCTCAGAGCCAGCTAAACCATGCCCATTGAAAAGAGAGGAGGTACAACTACAGCGTACATAGAACAGGTGCATCGATCCATAAATCTTGGTCTTCGGCTGCTTGTGATTCCCATGAAATGGATACCGCTTCTTAGGCCCAGTCTGTCTAACGAGAGACAGGCTATTAACCCCTTGTGTCTGAGATAAATCTTGCTTTAAATGTGATGAGCGCACACAACCCATTCTCATTCCCATGGCCTCAAACACTCATGCGTTGTCAAGTCCTTTGGTGCACGTTTTTAATTGATAATCTTTGCTCTGGCCATGAGCTTGAATATTTTTAATCATCTGTGTAGTTTTATATCTTGTTAACTGACTATCTAAAGAATGTTTTTTTATTTTATTAAGAGACTGGCTTTATCCTAATTTACAGTTTGTATAAATGTGGTCCCAGGCCTTCCACAATGAATGGATTTGCATGGACTTAAGTGACAAGTATATTAGTAGGGTAGATTTCTGCCAGAGAGAACCAATCACTCCGCCATGTATGTGTAGGGGTATCCAGCTTTCTATCGGCTTTCTCCATCTGAGCATGTGCGTAACAACAGCATGCAGCTTACTGTCTGCAGTAGAAAGAGTGAATAAATGGAGAGATCGTTAACAAGTTAACAAGCCGCTTCATTTTGAAAACTAAAGCCCCTTTCAGACATGAACTCTAGAGGATCTAGGAGACGATGCAAAAAAAACAAAAAGCTGCAGAAGTGACAGCGTTTTCTTCTCCATTCACATGTGAGCTCGGCTGGAGATAATCCAGACTTTGCACTAGGGAGCTGGCAGGAGATGAAAAAAGACGCATGGCTCACTAGTGACAGAAGATCTACCTAAACTGGCCTGAGGTAAATAAAAACAAGCCCCGGTTTCTCTTCACCACTGTAGCCAGGCTGAGCCATAGTTCAGTTGAATCTAGTTTCCCCTTAACGCTGAACAGCAATGACTTCATGACTCTCTCTTAGAGTTGTTCTATATTGAACTTCTTAGCTTTAGGTATAAACAATATGAACATGTACTGTACATTTGTTTTTATGAATATTATGAAGGAAATTTCCACTATAACCGAGAGGTAGCAAGTGTGAGAGAAGTTTTCAACAAATGTTTGTTCATGTTGAACTCTGCCTTGACACCTCAGCAGACCTTCTCTCTGCACCTTCTTTCGATATTGGCTTCCCTAGGAAGATGTCCCGGCAGGGAACTCATAGAAGATGAGCAGTCTCAGAGACCTGCTGACATGTATGCATGTTCTGCAGTTGTAAAGCAATTATGTTAGTTGTAAAGCAATTATGTGACCACCTGCGCAGAAACGACTTGTTTGAAGAATTTCAGTCAGGATTTAGAGTTCATCATAGCACAGAAACCGCACTGATTAAAGTCACCAATGATCTTCTTCTGGCTTCAGATAACGGACTTGTCTCTATACTAGTTCTGCTAGATCTTAGTGCTGCATTTGACACCATTGATCACAGAATATTATTACAGAGACTAGAACATGTAATTGGAATTAAAGGAACAGCACTAAATTGGTTTAAATCGTATCTATCAGATAGATTCCAATTTACTCACGTTAATGATGAATCTTCGACATACACAAAAGTTAGTTATGGAATTCCACAAGGCTCTGTATTAGGACCAATACTCTTTACTCTATATATGTCTCCCCTTGGCAACATTATTAGAAAACACCAATCAATTCAATTCAATTCAATTCAACTTTATTTATATAGCGCCAATTTACAACAAGGTCATCTCAGGGCACTTTACATAATAAAGTCAAGACTATACAAACAGGTAGAGAAAACCCAACAAATCCCCCTTGAGCAAGCCATAGCCAACAGTGGAGAGGAAAAACTCCCTTTAACAGAAGAAACCTCCAACAGAACCAGGCTTAGGGTGGAAAACATTGGGCAGGTACAAGCAATTCTGTTCTTATGAGTTCCCAGGTTATATGGCTCACAGGTAGACTCATATGTTGTCATCATTTTTGTTTTTCAGAAGAAGAAATTTTCATCCCAAATAACAGACTAATAAAAATAAGTATAGTTTGTGCGATATATTTGCAAACTATCTGTTGACTATCAAATTTACTGCAGATTTTAATAGGTTTTTCAGAATTATGAGAGTTAAATGTCTGAATTTCATAGCTGCAGCAGTTTGACGTCATTCGCAGATAAACTGTTCAAGGATTACAAATCATATTTATATATATATATACTTACAATTCAAAAACCACTACTGCATACATTCATACTATGTAATGGCTTGTAGCAGTCATTTTAAAATTGCTGGTTTGTTATTCTCTTTTGTTTTATATACATGTTTCACATTGCCTGGGGAAGAATACAGTGAAACTAAGTAATAAGTAATTGTGTTTGTAGATGCATTGACTTACATTTAAAACCTTTTTTCACTTTGGTCTTTTGAAATGCTTAACAGCTGTTTACTCACAATGTGCGGAACAGCACCATAGTGGAGGGGTTAGCGGTACCTCCTCACAGCTTGAAGGTTCCTAGTACAGATCCGGACAGCTTGCTCAGGCCCAGACCGCTGTAACACAGTGTGGCATGTGTGCTTACTAACCTACTGTTTACCAGCGAGCACAAGATGAAGGAGGTGGAGAGACAAGCAGCAGCCCTGCCATTAGCTTAAACCTTGAAGGACATGCACAGAATCAACTCAATTTAAATTACACAGCTGGTGAGAAATATCATTTCCTGCTTCACAAAGTTTTTGTAAGATGTGGGTGGAATAGAAAAATCTTCTGGTGTGTGTGTGTGTGTGTGTGTGTGTTTAGTCAGCCACCACTGATTGCTGCAGGCAGACAAAATAGTGAGACGTTCCTGTTGAGCCACAACAGTCCATTCAGGAAGATTTTATCTCCCCTTTGAGCCATTAAACCACTGAATAAACAGGATCTACTTAATTTATGACACAGCACTTTGGTTCATTTGCTCTATTAATTGCAGTCAAGGTCACATCCAAGTTACATCTAGTGTTTTTTTTTCTTTTTTAATTAAAATTTACTAGAGTCTACAAAACGAAGGGAATGACCAGCACTTAGCTGTCCCTCCCATTAGATAGTTCCTTTCATCATGATAAACTAAGTAAGCATGTTTAAAATTGCATCCTGTGAGGTTTATCAACCCATATAAAGCTAGAGTATGTACATTATCTGTTTTTTTAACAGCTTTTTACTAGAAAGAAATGTTCCAAAATATATTTTAAATGTTCCCTTTAAAGGCAGGTGGCCCTTCCAGATTACAAAACAGCTGCCTCCCTGCTTGAAAATACAACTTCCTGCTCCTAAATTAATGAATTAATGGTCATTGGCCCAATTTGACTCAGCCACCAGTTTCAACAATCACAAGTAACTTTTGTTAATAACTTTCATAATAACTGAATCACAAAAACATACTACCATGTCTGCCCTCATCTACCTACTGTAGCGACCAACAGGCTGTGACGTCACAGACACATGACCACACATGACTGCCCACATGACGGTGAACCAGCTAATCACAACCTAATTTGTCTTTCCCCGCGCAGTGTGAAAAAAAGTTCAGGAAGTATATTTCTGTGTGGACTGAGGGTTGGGGAGGCGGGAAAAAGGAGATGGAGGACACACGGTTTGGTTGCGATCGCGTCGATAAGTCCGCGGATATATAGTCCAGTGAGTTCGTCTGCACGGGAGTGGACCTCGGAGGGACCGCGATTTCTGTTGGATTATATATCTTCTCTGGATCCCTAAATTTGGTTTAAGGACGACTTTAAGAGAGTCTGATGCCGACCTCCGAAAGTGCTCGTTTGGCTCGCTCGGTGCCGTGAGTACAATATAACTCTGGGAAGTGTCCGGTCCAAACTCTGAAGTGGTCATAGGTGGTTAGGTGAACTGTCTTGGTTGAAAAGGGTCCGAGATAAAACTCGGACCGGATTCTTATCAAAACGTTTCATGCAAGACTGTGGAATGAAAAGGGAATGAACTAATGGATTGTGGTGAAAACCAGTTGTGACTTTGAGGGATGTGAACTGTGCAAATAAATAAATATTTTATATATATATATAAAAAAAAAAAAAATTCCCCACTCGCCCCTTCTCTTTGGGGCGGTCTTACTTCTTCCTTCAAGCTCGGGTCCTCTACCAGAGGCCTGGGAGCTTGAGGGTCCTGCGCAGTATCTTAGCTGTTCCTAGGACTGCGCTCTTCTGGACAGAGATCTCAGATGTTGTTCCTGGGATCTGCTGGAGCCACTCTCCCAGTTTGGGTGTCACAGCCCCCAGGGTTCCTATCACCACGGGCACCACTTGTGCCTTCACCTTCCACATCTTTTCTATCTCCTCTTTCAGCCCTTGGTATTTCTCAAGTTTCTCGTGTTCCTTCTTCCTGATGTTGCTATCGCTCGGGATTGCTACATCTATCACTACAGCCTTGTTCTCCTGTTTGTCCACAACTACTATGTCCGGTTGGTTGGCCATTACCAGTTTGTCAGTCTGTATCTGGAAGTCCCACAGGATCTTAGCTCTGTCATTCTCAACCACCTTTGGAGGTGTGTCCCATCGTGACTTCGGGACTTCCAGTCCGTACTCGGCACAGATGTTCCTGTGTACTATGCCAGCCACTTGGTTATGGCGTTCCATGTATGCCCTGCCTGCAAGCATCCCAGCCTCTATTGATCTTGTACTCAGAGCCTGCTCCTGTGCTGCTAGGATTAGTGCCTCTGTGCTGTCTTTCAGTCCAGCTTTGTCCAGCCACTGGTAGGATTTTTCAATGTCAGCCACTTCTTCTATCTGCCGGTGATACATACCGTGCAGGGGTTTGTCCTTCCATGATGGATCCTGCTCCTCCTCTGGTTTCTGGTTCACTAAGCACGTCATCACTTGGGGCCATCGTCATCACTTGGGGCCATCTTCCTGATGTATTCACGGAGCTTAGTTGTTTCATCCTGGATCTTGCCCGGACCTTGTTCTTCCCATTCAGCTGACTTCTCAGGACTTGCCTTACTCTCTGGAGGTACTTGGTAGTCGCTGCTTTCCTTGCGGCCTCTTCGTGGTTACCATTTGCCTGCGGGATCCCAAGGTACTTGTAGCTGTCTTCCACATCTGCTATCTTGCCTTCTGGTAGTACAATCCCCTCAGTTCTGACTACCTTTCCTCTCCTCGCAACCATCCGGCCACACTTGTCCAGTCCGAATGACATTCCGATGTCTTGGCTGTATATCCTGGTGGTATGTATCAGCGAGTCGATGTCTCGTTCGCTTCTGGCATACAGCTTGATGTCATCCATGTAGAGGAGGTGGCTGATGGTTGCTCCATTGCGTAGTCGATATCCGTAACCACTCTTGGCGATGATCTGGCTGAGGGGGTTCAGGCCTATGCAGAACAGCAGCGGGGACAGGGCATCTCCTTGGTATATGCCGCACTTGATGTTGACTTGGGCAATTGGCTGGAAGTTGGCCTCTAGTGTTGTTTTCCACCTTCCCATTGAGTTCTGGATGAAGGCTCTTAGAGTCCTGTTGATCTTGTACAGTTCTAAGCATTCCATGATCCATGTGTGCGGCATCGAGTCCAGGCAGTGCACAGGTTGTTATGTCTGGTCTTGTCTGGTGCTTGGCTCCTCTGGTGTTACTACCAATTCCTGACCAATTCCTGTTGCCTCCTTCTCCCATATGTTCTTCCAGTATTCTTCAGTCTCCAGCCTTGGCGGGTCTGCTCTCGTGTTATTACCCTGCCACTGTGAGTACACCTTGGATGGCTCAGTGGAGAACATCCTGTTTATTCAACTTCTCGGGTGTAACTCTTCAGCCAGGGCTGTGAGCCTTTGTTTGGCAGTCTCAAGGGCCTCAGGTGCCTCCCCCACATGAACCACACCATTCCAGACCAATCATTGTATCACCTTCACACAGACCCCATATATATAGCTTGATGTTTGCCTTGCACTCCTTTTACTGAGTCGACTGACCAAGCAGTTCTCTGTCAAAGAGGTTCTAGTCCAGGTTTTTGGACATGATGAAGAGGGCACTGAAATTGAACCAGAGATAGAGGAAGATGTGAAAGACAACACAAATTGTGATGCAGACTTTGAGGAGACTGACCAGTCAACAGAAGGACAGGGAGAGGGACCTGAAGATACTTTCCAGCCCAAGAGTGAACATTTGCTCTGGTCTTTATCCCCCCAGGACAGAGGAAGTGGAGGGAAATTGGAAAACATCATAAAGATGACGCCAGGGCCAACACGGTACGTGACATCTCGTGTGGAGACATCAAGTCCAACTTCCAACTCTTTTTACCAGGGTCCATTGAGAGACTTCTACTGCAGATGACAAACCTGCAGGGGAAGCGTGTGTTTGGGGACACCTGTAGAGAAATCGACCTGGTAGACATCCAAGCCTACATAAGTAAGCCATCAACCCAAACTGGAATCAGAGGAAGAGTTTCGAGAGGAGACTTTTCCTAGCAGAGCTGGGGAAAATTTTGGTGACTTCTCTTATTCAACGGTGCCAGCACATTCTCTGCACACCAGCCTCTGCCAGTCTGGTTAGGAGTGTCCAAGCCCCAGCCTCTGTCCTGGCTGCTCTCCCCAACAAGGACATGGGCAGAAAAGGAAGCGCTGTGATCTCCGTGCCTCTAAAGACAACAAAACAAGCCTGAGATGCTGCAAATGTGATGCCTATGTTTGCAAGGTCCAGTATGAACATGTGCATGAATTCATATGCACAGACACACGCACGCCCCCCCCCTACACACACACACAAGTTCATGTTAAGTTTGGTCTTTGGTTTTCCATTGATTTTTTACATTACATGCTTATTTTGTAATACATTTTTAATGAATATTTATATTTTCACTGCAGTTATTTTATGTCAAATTCTATCAATTCAAGTTAAACACTACTGTGAGACATTGTTCACAGCTAAAGAATGTTGATTAAAAAATTTGGTGGTGAAAATTTGTTTTTGTGCTAATTTAATAGCAGTTAAAACAGGCCGGTCAATTTTGACCGGGAACACTAAAGTAAGGTGCAGGAGATGAACACGACTGGAGGGTTACAGATCATTTCTGGGTCTGTAGCAAGACCTGGCCAGTACTTGAGTTTAAGGCTTCAGTTACTAACTCATATGTACAGATGCTGGCACTAACGGGTCCCTCTCTGCTATTGTAAGTGGCCAGTTTTAGCAGTTGGTTTATGCTGCACCGTGACATTTGATCATGGTGTAACATTTGTGTATGATACTCAGCTCACACTCACGTGAGCACCCGCGACCCGAGTCATGACAATATTCAAAAGAGCCAACCTTGTCTCCTACAAAATACATTCTCAGTAATAGGAACAATTGTAATGTTTGGATTGGGTGGCATTGGCTCAGCTGGTAGATTGGTCATCCATCAACTGTTGGGTTACACTTACTTTTTCACTCTCAACTCACCCCAGCCAGTATGGGTAGAAGGCTGTTGGAGATACTTCAGCTCAATGCTTGCTCAGGGGGGATTTGTTGATATAATGATCTAATTTTGTAAAGTCTACATTTCTTTATCTACATTGCAACAACTATAGACTGACAAGAAAGAGCTTGTAGTTTGTTTCATTCAATCAAATGGTTATGCACAGACAAACTATGGCCATGTTGTAGTGACCTGGCCGGTGGGCCAGAGGCGGGGCACACAAGGGATTGTGGGTGATGTAAATAGTTGGGCGATTTAAGCTGTACTGTGTGTAGTTGTGGTAGGAATTGTAGGAGTGGGGAATGTGTCATGTGGGGTTTACTGGTTGTTTTACGTGTACGTGTTGGTCAGCACCGTGAGAGGAAGTGATGCGTGTAGGAGTGACCCTCGCGGTGACCGGACCAAGGATGTCTGGCTGTTTCTGACTTTGTTGTAATGAAGCTGGTTAGCACAGTGGAGATAAGCATTAAAAAACAAATCGCTGTTTTCCCTGGACTCATTCAGACTGCGGGAGACACTTTGGGTCGTGCAGTGTACGGGACACGAGCGTTCTAACTTCTGTGTCCACACTTCTGGTTCTGGTTCTGGTTGAGGTGCTGACAACCCTGCTAGCTGTAGCTTAGCTGCAGCTGTTAGCCGGGTTAGTCGACTTTAGCTTCTGTCACCCACTGTAGCTGCCACACACATGACCTGGTGCTACAATATTTTTAGCACATTTGATTACAGACTGATGGTCACATTAAATTTGTGGGATAAACTTTCCTTCAAAAAGTCTCATCTTGTGTGAGTTTCTGTTTTGTGTTTGCCTCCTCATTAACAGTGGTGTGTGTTATAGTCCAAGTCTCTGGCTTTGAGGTAATATTGTTATCTCCTCCAGTGTCTGTGCTGAGTATTATAGTATCAGTAGTTCATGTGTTAATAAACCTCCTTCACTCTTGGTGTGTCTCAGCTTCTGCTTTTGGGTCCTATAGTTACAGTATCCAGTTACAGTACACACTAGCCAAATATGGACCCAGCGGAAGCTCAACAGTCTCAGGGGGCCCTCTTGGGTGTCTCTCTGCAATGCACTGAGGACAAAGCATGTGGAATAGACACGTTGACCACCTTTTCGGCTGCAAGGATTGAGTTCAAAGTCAACTCAACAGCTCCGGCTTAAACTTAAACTCATTCATTCAGGTCTACAATCCCTCCCTTCCACTGCGCTCGACCAGCGAACGACGTCTAGTAGTTCCAGCACCATACAGAAGACACCAAGGAAAACTCTTCAGCACAGTGATCCCACGGTGGTGGAATGAGCTACCAAACTCCGTGCGTTTAGCAACCTCGCTCACTACATTTAAAACAATGCTGAAAAAAAAAAAAAATCCAGCTTTTTCTTTTTTTCTCTACTTGCTTCTCATGTAACCGTAACACTTGTTTGATAGCACTTTCCTTTAATGTTTTTCTCCTTAACTTGGATTTTATTGCTTGCTGTTCCTCACTTGTAAGTTGCTTTGGATAAAAGCCAAATGCCTAAATGTAAATGTAAATGTTTGGCTTTGTTAGTTTATTTCTTTTCTTTGTTCCCTCCTATCCTCCTTTGTTTGGTTTGGCCTGTCCACATTCATCTGATTCTGTTTCAGTGTTTGAGTTTTGGGTTTATGTTCATTCTCTTTCAGGCTTGGTTTGTAGTTATTTATGCCTTAGTTACTTAGTTACTTAGTTACTTTCTCTTTTACCTGGGTTCTGATTATTGGTTAGCATTTGTCTCCTTCTGTTTAGGCTTCAGGTTTAGTCTTGAATTAGCCCCATTTAGATAACTTGTGTAGTATTATTTATTTGTGTTCTGTTGTAGCGTTTGAATTTCTGGTTATCTTGCTATCACTGCTAGGCATTTACATTTAGTCATTTGGCAGATTTATCTTTATCCCTTTATCCAAAGCGACTTACAAGTGAGGTACAAGGCAGCAAAAATCCAAGTCAAGAAGACAACATCAAAGCAAAGTGCTATCAGATAAAAGTTTCTCTTTCATGAAATACAAGTACGAAACAGGAGATGCGGAAGAGTACCTTTTTCAGCAGTTTTTTAAATATTGAAAGTGAGGTCGCTGAGTTCCAACATCATGGGATCACTGAGCTGAACAGTTTGCTTTTGTGTCTTCTGTGTGGCACTGGGACAACCAGACATCTTTTACTGGCAGAGCACAATAGACGGAAGGGTTTTTAGACCTCAATGACTGAGTTGAGGTAAGCCGGAGCTGTAGAGTTAGGGTCTGTAGGGAAGAGACAGAGCTTTGAACTTAATCTGCGCAGCAACAGGAAGCCCGTGCAGAGATCTGAAGAGTGGTGTGACATGAGTCCTTTTCCTTTCTGCCGCATTTTCGATCACCTGCAGGAGTTTGATGGTGCATGCCGGTAACCCCATCAACAGCGCATTGCAGTAATGGAGATGAGACATGACCAAAGCTGCACAGTGAGTTAGCTCAGTTGGTCATCGACGGAGACCCCAAGATATCTGACCGAGTTGGCAGAAACAATCACTGCAGATCCAGTATTAATGATGGTGTTGTGCTGTTGGCTATTAGTTAGAAACACACTACTGCCAGGATACCTTAATGGTTCATCCAGACAAGTAAAACCGAAGCCAGGCTAAAGCTGATCCAGAGATCCCGGAGACAGAGAGTGTGGACAATAGGATCTGCTGGTTCAGTGTCAAAGGCGGCAGATAGGTCTAGTAGAATTAAGACAGACATGTTACCTGCAGCTTTTGCAGCTCGTAGGGATTCTATGACCATCAGAAGGGCCATTTCTGTGGAGTGATCACTCTTGAAGACAGACTGCTTGACATTGAGGAGGTTGTTCTGGGGAAAAAAAGTCTCACAGTTGATTGAAAACTGCTTGTTCCAGGGTCTTGGTCAGAAATGGAAGAAGAGAGACTGGTCTGTAATTCTCCACAAGGGACGGATCCAGAAAAGGCTTCTTCAGCAGTGGTGTCAGGATTCTGGACTTTTTGTTAGTTTGGGTTTTTGTTCATTTCCTGTTGTGGCATTTTATTTTGTAGTATTGCCTCTTGCTTCCTGTTCGTTTCTTTGGCTTGTTTTACTTTTCTCGTTTGTCCAAATTAGTTTCACCTGTTTTCTTGGTTATTTAAGCCCTGTTCCCTCTTCACTGTTGTTGGTTCGTCTCTCTCGCTCACTCATTCTCTCGCTCAGTCTGCCGTATGCTCGTTCTGTTGTACTCGTTGGTCTTCGCTTGGTCTGAGGTTTGGTCCCCTTTGTTTGTTCCTTATTTGGTTCTTGTTTGTTTGTTGGTTTAAGTGTAGTCTCTTTGTTTTTGCCCCCTCATTGTTTGTCTAGTTTGTTTAGGGTTTTTTTTTGTATGTTCTTGTCCTCCCTTTTTCGGGAGAGTTTTAGTTTGTTTTGTTACTTAAATAAATTATTATTTCCCACACCCTGCCGTCGTCACCACCCTGGGTCCTTATTCTACCCGTTTCCACAAATCTGACAGTACGAACCAACCAAAACTAGGACCCGGTGACGACAGGATAGCTAGCCATGATGGAGCGCTTTAATTACGAGAGCTTTATTGGAACTCGGCTAGCTATCTGCCCGCCGGTGTGGGCCCCGTCGCAATGAGAAACCCAAATCTCAGACCAAGCTACTAGTTCGTGAGGCTGGGACGGCCGTCTTTTGTAAGGCTCCTGTTAGGAAGCAGAGGTCGGCCGGCGCCCAGCTGGTTCCAGTTCCAGGTTTTGTTCGTGAAGCTGGGGAGGCCGTCACTCGTAAGGCTTCTATGAGGAAGCAGAGGTCGGCCGACTACCAGCCGGTTCCAGTTCCTGTATGTGGGTCTGGGGTGGGCGTCGCTCGTAAGTCTTCAGGTAGGAAGCAGAGATTTGACGATGCTCAGCCGGTTCCAGTTCCTGTTCGGGTGGCTGGGACGATCGTCGCGGCGCCAGTTCCTGCGCCGAGGCCCCCTCCAGCTCGTCCGGCGCCAGTTCCTGTTGGTCCAGTTCCACTTCGTTCCCCGGAGGGGTTCAGCCGACGTCGCCGGCCTCCAGTTGGTTCTTTGGAGGGGTTGGTGGCCTTGCTGCACTACCAAGAATGGACTGGGGCAAGCCCGCCTCCAAACCCCCTCCACCCGCCCTACTCAGTCTGTCCCTGAACTTTAGTTAAGGGCCGTCTAGTATTCGGCCCTTGAGGGGGGGGTTCTGTCAGGATTCTGGACTTTTTGTTAGTTTGGGTTTTTGTTCATTTCCTGTTGTGGCATTTTATTTTGTAGTATTGCCTCTTGCTTCCTGTTCGTTTCTTTGGCTTGTTTTACTTTTCTCGTTTGTCCAAATTAGTTTCACCTGTTTTCTTGGTTATTTAAGCCCTGTTCCCTCTTCACTGTTGTTGGTTCGTCTCTCTCGCTCACTCATTCTCTCGCTCAGTCTGCCGTATGCTCGTTCTGTTGTACTCGTTGGTCTTCGCTTGGTCTGAGGTTTGGTCCCCTTTGTTTGTTCCTTATTTGGTTCTTGTTTGTTTGTTGGTTTAAGTGTAGTCTCTTTGTTTTTGCCCCCTCATTGTTTGTCTAGGTTGTTTAGGGTTTTTTTGTATGTTCTTGTCCTCCCTTTTTCGGGAGAGTTTTAGTTTGTTTTGTTACTTAAATAAATTATTATTTCCCACACCCTGCCGTCGTCACCACCCTGGGTCCTTATTCTACCCGTTTCCACAAATCTGACAAGTGGAGTAATCTGGGCCTGTTTGAACGAGGTATGTAAAGTGAGTGTTGTGAGAGAAGTGTTGATGATCCCTGTAATGACTGGTCTTAGTGTAGGTGCAACAGTTTGGAGGGGATCGGATCCAGTCCTCTGACAGAGTTGAAAATGAGAAGTAGGATGCATCATTGCATGTAGTTAGCAGGATGTCCTCATCTGGAGGAGAGGACTGGGAGCTGATGGCTGCCACCTTGTGAGTAAAGAAAGAGGCAAAGTCGTCAGTTGTGAGACAATTGGAGGTGGGTAAGGGAGGCTTTGAAAGCGGAGAACAGCTTTCGGTTCTGGTTATCCCTGTATTTTGGCCCTACTACTTATTGTTTCTATTTGAATGTTGGGTTGTTTGTCCTGTTTTGGTTCTTTAATAATTCCTTGATTAGATAATTTACTTTTTGCTTAGTTTTCTCTTTATTTCTGTTTGGGACTTAGTTCTTTTTCATAACTTGTCTAGTTCATTTATGCCATTCCTATTTTCCTTTGTTCATTTTGTTCTGTTAATGAAAAGCTAGCTTTCATGGATGCCACTGAGGCATTTAAACAACTTTTAGGCTGGAGGCCAGACTGTTAATCAGCCCTTTTCCTCAGAGTTTTGTGGGCAAGCGGCTAGCCACTTGTCCTCGTGGTTTGGGCCCCCGTGAGAAAGAACTCAAGCCTCAGCCTCAGCCCCAGCCACTCACACTGTCCCTGAGAATAGTCTGGGCCAGTCTCAGACCAGACTCTGGTACTGACTTTGTACCCAGTTCCCTGGTGCGTCGTCAGGGGAACAACTATCCACATTGATCGTTTAATTTTCGTGCCTTCCCAGGTCGACACACACACAAAAATCTAAAGACTTAAAATGAGCTAAAAAAGGTAGAGAAAAATAAATGTGGGCTGTGAGTTATGTGCGAGCGTCTGTGTACATGTGTTTCCAGACAAAAATGTGTTTGAAAGATCCTGCGAAGGTGTAAGGATTGCTGTAATGTCCCAGGCCTTTTTGCAGCACACAGTCTAATTCTGTGTCTAATTCTGCTGAGCTGTTTCTATAATTTCATCTCAACACAGTTCATGACATGTGCTAATGTGTGCATGATTTTGTTTCAAATAAGTCAATATGCAGTTTGTGTGTCAACAAACTGCTACCTTCAAGGGTTATGGTTTAGTTAAGTTCAGGCAACGAGCTCTACTTCATTACAAATTTCCGGATAACAAAGTGTGGTTCACTGATCGACATTTAGATTTGGTAGATACCTCTGAGTGAGACAAAGGCAGTGCAGAAGAGCTTCAGAGACAAAAAGAAAGGACAGATGAAAACACTTCTCCATCCACTTTTGGTTCTGCTCCTCTCTCCTGACTCTTTTTTTTTTTCCTCTTTCCTTTTCAACAAATTGAGCTGTGCAGGAGGGAAACGGTGACTGATGGTTTCCTTATCTCCACTTTATACACCTAAATAAGCCTCACAAAAGCCCAGTAAAAAACAACACCCAATTCATTCCTTCTAGTTATGATTTATTACATCCATTTGACCCATGTGGTGAATGTGGAGGAAAAGAACACTTTGTGTATTGCTGACCTGCCTCCCAGCAAAAAACTCACACAGAAACAAATATATAGCCAGCGCTGCAGGTCTGCAGAAATTACCTCAGATTTTCAGATTTTTCTTTAATGTATGTCTTCTTCGGGGAAGGTGACCTGTTGATGGGTCGATGATCCTGAGGAATTGAGATTGATTCATCCTAGCATTTCTGCATCTTTTGGTCACATTAAAACGTATGAAACATTAACAGCGTGTGGCTGGAAATTTGAAGTTATTTGTTGTTTACACTTTTTTGTTATTTGTTTTAATTGCATTTTGCTTTGTGTATATGTATAGTGATCGTGGCCCCCGATTGCAACTGTAGCTCCGCTGAATGTGTAATGTAACGAGAAACAAGCAGCTATCATGCCTATGTGTAACTTGATGAGTGATGTGTCTTCTATACCCATTTTATACGTATGGTCATGGTTATATCAAAAGTCTTTCAGAAGGCTTCATTTTGTGCCACATGTTTGTGAAGTGGCTGTTTTTTACTAACTCTGCAATGGTTACTGTTACTGGATACTGTAATTAGAGAACCCAAATAAACACTCACTGAGAGTGCAAAAGGTTTGTTAACACTTCTGAAACAGTTATATATTTAACACATGTAACACTGATACTATACTACTCAGCACAACACTTTCAAGTCAATTAAATTTTTTTAACTCAAGGCCTTTTACATAATCAAGTCAAAATTGTACAAACATTTAGAAGAAGCGCAACTACGGGAGAAAGAAGACACAAAGTTAATGTCCTACAGTGGTGATATATAAATTTGGGCTGAGAGGAGGAAAGTGTCTCAGTGCATCAGGGGTTGGTCCCCCAGCAGTCGAAGCCTATAGCAGCAGGACTAGAACTAACTATAAGGTTTGGAGCCTAGTCATAAAAGGAGAGGAGCTTGATAGCTAAATGCTCTGCCTCCCATTCTGGGAGCCACAAGCACGCCTGTAGTCTAAGACTGAAGTGGTCTAGTAGGATGATATGGTACTAGGAGATTTTTTAGGTATGATGGGGCTTGACCGTTTAGAGCTTTATATGTAAGAAGAAGGGTTTTAAATTCTATTCTACATTTAATTGGAAGCCAATGAAGAGAAGCTAATGAAGATGAAATATGATCTCTCTTACCAATCCCAGTCAGTAATCTTGCTGCAGGATTTTGGTTTAATTGGAGGCTTTTTAGAGAGTTACTGGGGCAGCCTGAAAGTAGAGAATTACAATAGTCCAATCTAGAAGTAACAAATGCATGGACCAGTTTTTCAGCATCGCTTTGAGACAGGATGCTCCTAATTTTGTCAGTGTTTCTTAGGTGGAAGAAGGCTGCTCTAGAGATTTGTTTTATGTGTGAGCTAAATGACAAATCCTCACCCATCGCCTTTGATTATCATCACTATTACCCCTGCATGTTTGTATTTAAGGGCTCGTGTGTAGTTTTTGGGTTGCTAGTGTGTCACGTGTCTCCGTAATCTTGTTCAGCCTTTCCCGATCTCCAGCCTTTGATACTGTTCGTGAGTCTGTTCTTGTAGGTCTGTTATTCTCCTCTTTAAGAGAGATCTTCTGTTTGTATTGTTAGCCTCCTCATTTTTAGTTGTTTTTGCTGTAGTCCAAGTGTCTGCCTTTGAGTTAATATTGCTATCTCTTTAGAGTGATTTTAGTTATAGTGCAAGTGTCTGCCTTTGAGTTATCATATCAGTAGTACGTGTGTTAATAAACTGTCTGCACTCTCAGGGCATCTCAGCTTCTGCTTTTGGGTCCTATAGTAACAGTATCCATTCACGGTAACCATATAAATATATCTTCTTTTTTTTTTTAGTATCTCTTGTATTTTCAAAATGGTCTCATGAGGAGGGTTAAGGAAGTTACTTGTCAAAGGTAATATATTACTTATTACTGCCCATTAAAAGTACTAATTTACAATATTGCTTACTAAGGCAGTTATCTTGTAGTTACTTTTGCAATAAGTTAAAACGTGATATAAAGTCACCAAAATACTTGCGGTCACCCCATACAGCAACATTATACATGACAGAGCTATATATTTGTCTTATATTTGTGTGTGAATGCAGGACAGAGTCTTTAGTCAAATTTGTTCCTCTTTTCAACCCCCTTTCACATAGACTATGCTCAGTTGTTGGCCAATGCTGTCGGTGACCTCATGCAAATGTTTTGTATTCATGCATTAAGTCCGGAAAACCACCAGCCACCTTCATTTGTCTGTGTTAGTGCTTGTATTTAGTGGCTTATCAATAGTGTATTGTGCTTACTTTATTTCACATTACTTGAAACACTGTTTTTGTAAAATTAGTGTGAGGTGTTTTTCCTTTGTGACATAGACACAGGGCAAAAATGATGTTTTGTTTGAGTAACAACATTCATGTTCAAAATGTTGTTACACGTTCTTTGCTGTTTTGTAACATTAGTTTAATTTCCTCTGACATTTTAATATGTGGAAATACAATAAATAAATAAATAAATAAGAGATCACTTCAAAAACGAAAGATGAAAAACATTGTCAACACCTTTTTAAAGTATTTAACACTGTTTGATTCTGGACTCTACACTCCTCCACTCTTTGGCAGGTTACCGGATGACTCACCCATCGCCTTTGGTCATCAACGTCATCACCCCTGCAAGTTTGAATATAAGGGCTTGTGTTGAGTTTTAGGGTTGCTGTCATGGTTCGTTCCGGTGAGTCTCCCTAATCCTGTTCAGCCTTTTCAGATCTCCAGCCTTTGATACTGTTTGTGAGTCGGTTATCAGTTCTGGTAGGTTTGTTAGTCTCCTCATTAAGAATGATTTTCAGTTATAGTGTTAGCCTCCTCAAGTGTCTGTGTATTATATAGTCCAAGTGCCTTTGAGTTGGTATAGTATCAGTAGCACGTATGTTAACTAATAACTGTATCAGTAGCTCATGTGTTATAGTCCTGAGTCACTAATTCCTGAGTTTTAGTCCAGAGTCTCTTCCTTTGAGTTAACATTGTTATCACCTCAAATGTCTGTGCTGAGTATTACAGTATCAGTAGTACGTGTGTCAATTAATAACTGTATCTGTCAGAATCCTGGACTTTTGTTGTTTCAGTTTTTGTTTATTTCCTGTCTTGGTCTTTTATTTTGTAGTATTGCTTTTCTTAGCTGTTAGTTTCTTTTGGGTTGCTTTACTTAACTCGTTTTGTCCTTATTATTCCCATACGTTTTTGTTTGTTATTTCAGTTCTTTTCCTAGTTAATTTTTGGTTTGTACTTTTCTCGTCCTCCCCTTCATTAGTGAGTTTTTGATCTTTATTAAATCTGTATTATTCACACGCACCTTTTGTTGGGTCCTTCCTTTATTCACTATCATACTCCCTTTTGACAGATTGAGTAGTTCCAGCCTTCTTCTTCTTCATCTTAAAGAAGGCTTGACAACTGCTGGTGAACTTCTACAGGTCAGTCATTGAGTCTGTTATCATCCACTGCATCACAGTATGGTACTGTACCGTAGAAAACAGGAAGTCTCTCGAGCAAATTATTAACTGCATAGATGATCACCGGCTCCCAGTTTACCAGCTTAGAGGACATCTGCAGAGCTTGCTGTATATGGAAGGCCACGGCCATCATTTAGGAGGCCTCACACCCGACTCACAACAGGGGCCTGACAAACAGCTTCTACCATAGAGCTGTTGCACTGTTGAACACTTCAGTTACAACCCTGCCTACCCCGATACACATATACACATATAACAGGAAATATGTGCAATAAATACTCAGCAATATTTGCAGCATGTACTTGACCCACATGTCTTGTCTGCCTATGTGCAATATCACTGACTCATTTGAGAGATGTAAATAGTATTTTCTATTGTTATTTATATTGTTAATTCCTTTTGTATTGTTGACTTGATTTGTGTTCCATCAGGAGGTGTTCCAAGGGAATTTCATCGTACATGTACAATGACAATAAAGATGTTATCTTATGACCCATGAAGTAAGGAAAATGTTGGGGATATATGTTATCGTTGCCCTGGAGAGATCTAAGGTTGAAGGTTGCTTTGGCTGTCAAAATATACGACCAAGACAGGTACCTGTGCTCAGCACCCAGTACTGAGAAGGGTTTTCATGCTGAAAATAAAGATAACAAAACTGAAAGCATGGTGTCATGGTATAAAAAGATGTAAAAATCTTGCATTCCATATCTGATATCTAAGGAAAATGTACTAGATTATTTGGCATCAGAATGTACTTAAAGGAGCAAAATTTCAAAAATACCTGAAGACTGATCAAATAGTTAGTACTTCTCTAGTTAGTACTTCTCTTTACCACAATAAAGCATTTGGTGTATTGTTATGTTTATGTTTATTGTTATGTTCTCTTAAGTCAGGGGTCTCCAATACTTTGCTCCACTTTCCAAGCAGCTCACCAGAGGTTTAATGAATCCCACATAAATTTCAAAATTAGTCAAATATGATTGGTCCTTCTTACACAAAAAGCCTTTTTCCATGTTTCCAACTTAGCAACTTTGTCTTCATATTTAGCAGGTTTTCAGACCCCTTTCACAACTCTTTTTTTTTTTTTTAAAGGGACTAGCAAGTTTTTCTTGTGTTATTGGATACTTTTGAAGACCCTGACTTAAAAAGGGCGTGTCATTCTCATGCTCTTCTCAATGAGCAGCAGGTGCTGAGGCTGGCTCCTCTTGCGAGGTGGCTCAGTCCTTGCACAGCAGCTCTTCCCAGGTGCAGTCACAGCAGGAGATGTTCACCCCCTCTGCTCTGTCCAGCCTTCGCTGGCACCCACACCACTAAGAGAATACAATAGAAAGAAATACATTTTTTGTGATGTTTCAGTTTAAACTGAGTTGTGGACACCAACATTTTGTAAAGGTTCAGGAAAACAGCTGATCAGTTTGTTTGAGTTGAATAACTGTTAAAAACATGAGTAGCTCTCAGCCATTTTGTAAAAGCAGTTCCCAGGGTAAAAAGGTTGGAGACCCCCCCCTCAAGTTTTTAATACAAGTTTGGCAAATGGTTTAATACATTAGATGTTAACTATGCTTCACAGGCTTTTTTTGAGTGTTTAACTGGTCAATTAAACATATTAAACATTTTAGTCTCAACAGATATTAAAATTAACATTGTATAAAAAAGATCTTATTAAATGCTTATGTAAACTGTGGCATCTCACAGATATTAAATGTTCTTAATATCTGTGAAAGTTTTATATATTTTGACAAGATGGCTACATTTTCAGCTCTGTCAGAGGACGACGTATCCACCCTCCTCCTCTCAAACCATCCAACCACCTTCTTCCTGGATCTGATCCCCTTCACTCTTCTTCAAGCTGTTGCACCCACACTAATTCCTACCTCGTTCCAGTAGGCCCAGTTTTCCAAACTGCTTAAGAAGCCTTCTTTTGATCCATCTCTTCTTTTCAATTTCTGACCAAAAACCTGGAACGAGTCTTCATTCAACTCTCAGCCCTTTGTTTTCCCTCTGGCACTTTCATTTTCTCTTTCCCCAAACCTGCTTCCTGTTTCCCAGCTTTTTTTTTGTAGTACCTCAGTTGTACTTCCTGTCTGTAGTTTTGTCGTTCACTTTACTCACCTCATCGACCCTGATTGCTTGCACCTGTGCCCCTGTCTACTTTGAGCCTCTGCTTGAGTCATTCCCTGCTTGATCCTCTTCAGAAACCATGAGGCTGCTCTTATTCGGCACACAGCTAGCCTTCACCCCCTTTTTGTGGACTCCTTGTGTGTTGGTTTTGGACTGTTTGGCTAAACAATAAATTACTGGAAAACTAGCTTGACGACCTCAGGACCAGAGGGGCTGTAAACAACAGCTGGTGCAATAGGGTTTAAAGACAACTACAAGGCACAATCATGTCCTCCTTTTGGGAAATCAGACCATGCCGCCATCTTCCTCATGCCTAAATACAAACAAAGGCTCTGATGACGTCAACTTGTTTACGGAAGCGGTTGTGGGATTTATTGGGACAGTAGTGGACGATACCACTCATAAGAGTACCATCGGGACGTTTCGCAACGAGAAGAGCTTTGAAGGAACGGTCTAAGACCACTTGAGTTTGAATATGGTCCCACCTGCTCCACAGAAGACGCTATTCATACCTCCTCCATGCAACCATGACTCAACTGGACAGCAGTAAATGGAATTATGTGAGAATGCTGTTTGTCAAATACAGCTTAGCATTCAACTCCATTATTCCCTCCACACTCACCACCAAGCTGGAGGACTCAGTCCAACACTATGTCAAAGGATCTCAAGCTTTCTGACAGAACACGAACAGCACGGTTGGGCAAACATGTCTCACCCTCCCTCACCCTCAGCACTGGAGCCCACCCAGGGCTGTGCTCTGGGACCCTGCTTTTCCTCCCTTTACACCCGCTACTGTGTAGCTTCTACCGACTCCAACGATAGTGAAAGACCTCAACTATCCCAACTATGGACTCTTTTCTCTGCTGCTGTCAGGAAAACACTTCCGCTGCCTGAAGGCAAACACCGAGGATGAGGAGAAGCTTCTTCCCACAGGCCATTCGGGCCGTCAATCAGAAAACCTAACCTGGTCTACACTGCACATTTGCACTTTACAGTAAGTAAGTATACCCATTAACACGATGTCACATTATCTCTAGTTCACCTTATCATTGAAAACCGCCTCATTCTGATGTATACTTATAAATCCAAAATAATAAAAGCAATTATAGATATCTAGAAGTTCTTAAGCAATAATGAAATATACAAACAAAATAAAACTAAATTAACAACTTGTTAATGTCATATTTTACTACTTTTTTGGTCTTTTTCAGCACATTAATTTTAAAGATCTTCTTAAACCCAGTGAGAGTTTAGCATATTTTTAATTAATTCCCAATGTTTTTCTATAAATTCACACCTCTGACTGAAACACATCTGCTTTTGAAATTTGAGCTAGCTCTAATTTTCTTTAAGATAAAACAACTCTCTCTCTCAAAATCTATTTCATATATTCTTTGGTAGCAATTTTTTACTGGCTTTATATACTATCTGAACAATTTTAAAATCATCATTTCATTAGCTGTAATTTAAGAAACCGTTGTTTTGAGGGTTCTCGATTTAAAAACATCTGTTGATGATTTTTACAGCTCGCTTCTGTAAAATGAAAATTCGATTGGTGTAAGTTTTACAAGTGTTTCCCCAAACCTCTACACAATAGATGATATATGGAAGAATAATTGAGCAGTACAATATATACAAAGCTGTCTGATGAAGATTTTTGACTTTGTATAATATAGGCCTAAAAGAGATTTACTTATATCCAGATGATAATACAATTAGATTCATGTTTAAATTCATGAAAAAATCACATCTAGAATATAAATGTATACAAATATGAAATTACAATATTTTTAGTATCTAGAATATTGTAAAAGCCCTGCTAGTGTAGCAGGTTGGGGGGCGGGGCCTCGAGGCATTATGGACAGAGGCTTGTAAGTAGTTCTTTGCGTTCACACTTTGGATGTTTGTAGTTTGAGTTCTGTTAACCTTCAGCATATTAAGTGTTGGTTAGTTGTTGTTGGTTGTGTCATACATGGTGTCGGTGTTGCCCGGCACCGTGAGAGAAAGTGTTGTGTTGTGTGTGGAGGATTCATATTCAATTCAATTCAATTCAATTCAACTTTACTTCTGTTGCTAATTTACAGTGACTTAATCTCCAGACACTTTACGTAACAAAGTCAAGACTACACAGAGATTTAGAGATAACTCAACAAATCCCCCTTAAGCAGTTACAGGCAATAGTGGAGACGAAAAACTCCCTTTAACGGAAGAAACCTCCAGCAGAACCAGGCTCAGGGTGGGCGGCCATCTGCCTTGACCGGTTGGGCTGAGTGGAAAACATTGGGCAGGTTGGTAGGACCAGTAGCTCCAAAGCCGGGGACACCTGAAGACAGGGACAGAGAGAGGGAGAAGCACAACAGCTTGTTTCCTGTAGACAGTGTTATGAACGTGTAACCACAGCTTAGGCCTACTTAAATCACCAGTTAGTGTGCAGTGGACTAACAGAGACAAAAACATTGCTTTAAAAAATCAATACATGATGAGGCTTTCTAAACCTGAAAAGGAAATACTTACGCAAAATTTGGAGTGTTCTCAAGCAAATTGTGAAAAGTTGCCGTTTATTGGTGGTTGTTGGCAGGATATTTCTGTGACTTGATTGTAAGTAATTACATGAGAGGCACAGACTGGCGATGTAGACTTGCATTATCCACACATCTAATTCCATCGTCACTTGTTAAGTTCTTTACAATGTTGCTTCTCATTCACCTATTCACACATACACTCACAAACCAATGGCGGTGGCTGCCATACACGTGCTCATCTGACCCTGTGGTTTGTGGAGGACTGCTTTACCAACTGAGCCCTTAATCATTGTTGGTATTATTTCACGGGGAGTGCATGGAACTGGTGGGCTAACCTGTAGCTAATCTATCTGTAGAGTTGCATATAAAAAAAACTCCATTTGAATCCCACTGAAAGTGATTTTGGGGAAAATCACTTTCAAATTAAAAAAATAACAATTTACATAGCTGAACACAACTAATGTTAAATGCTTTATCAACACAAAATACAGGTGTACTGTCTTCTGCATTCTCAAAATTATTTAACTCCTTGTGCGTGTCTTTAGTACCTAGTGGAGCAGTAGCGCACCCTTTTGCAGCCAGGACCTCTGCCTGCATGATGCACAATGTCTCATACCACCTTCTGCAGCTCTTCTGAGGAGTATTCATGGGAAATGGGTTTGTTCCTCTGCAACCAGACCTTGGTAGACTTTGTTGTATGCAGACATGAGCTTTTCTCCTATGATGTCCTGACACTGATCTGACCTCTCTTGCTGTTCAGGCGGCAGGTTGTCAGAGCCAGAGGAAGCTAAGCGTGCGGTGAGCATCACCAAGCCACCGCCATGCTTCACTGTGGACAGGATGCTCCTTCCTTCTTCTTCCTCCAGACATACCACTGATCCACAGGCCTGATAACTTTGCTTTTAGGAATTTTTCCTCCACCTGCCTCCTCAGAAATCTGATTGCAGTCCTTAAAAGCTTCCCTTTTCTGCCACTCCAAGGTTTGTTTCTTCCTGTATCTTCGAACTTCTGAACTATGCTTTCAATGCCTTCCCTATCTTTGGACCCTTTTCCTTGTTTCTGAAAGGCAATCCTCTCTTCCCTTAACTTTGGACAGTTCTATAGACCTAGCCATCGAACATGCAAAAATGCATCGGACAAAGCTGAAAGTTTTTAAATGATGTTAAAGCACCAAAGTTTTTAGTGGAGTCTTTTCACCCTAAACACAATGTGGGATATAAACGGTTTAAACGTAGTGGTTTGGTTAGGGTTTGAAAAAATCATGGCTAGCTGATGCTCTTGCTTTAATTAATACATTTAAATAATGTGTACCTGTCATGCTAATACATTCGTGTTGGTCATTTCCTCCTGCTTACTAACAATGGACTTGGAAGGTCTCGACTATAATCAGCCTTTACCAACCTTTTAAAACACGCTGGCATCGGCTCTAATTCCCGTCCTCCGGACATCTCTGGTACATATCTAAACATACAGGTTTTAAACTGTCACTCCACTGAACCTCCTTACTACTGCTGCTACTGACGTGGCTACTTTAGACATTTTTCTTTAGAAATCAGGGATAATTTGGTTTCTTCTGTACAAGTTGGTGTCTGCCTGTCTCAACCTCAGATTGCAGTGGTGACAAACCTCTCTGAGCCGCTCTCCCTGAATCTTTTATTCCCCGGAGTCCTCTACCCACTGCTCGCCCCCATTTGCTCCATCTCTCGAGTCATGTAGATACTCCTTGTCGTTCTCCTCCATTTTTCTTCCTGGTGAAGGGGAGAAAGGGTAACATTTGGATTGGTTCAAATCGCATATCTGAGAAAAGGGCACCCTGACATTTTACACAGCTGCTACATTTTATTACAGTGCACCTTCATATATATGTATGTGTGTGAGCGTGAGACAGAGAGGTCTGGGGGGACAAGCGGGCATAATGAAATGGGACATGGAGAAAGAAGAAGGATGAAGATAAAGTTTATAGATTGAAGAATTACTTTGCTGTACATTCTCTCCTTCCTCATCCTTCCTTTATATTACCATCATCCATTCTTTTTTATCTTTTTGGAGTTTTTATAAATATTCATACATTCAAGAACAGAAAACTCCTACCGAGGAGAATATCTCGTACAGTGTTTTTATTTATTTCAAAGGAACAATGCATAATCATATTAACACATGTAAATATGCAGCATTGTAGCAAAAATGCTAGTTTTTGCTAGCAGAGAACAGAACATACGCAGAAAGCACAAATCCAAATCAATAACACAAATCAGATGTGGTCACGACTTAGATTTGATCTGTTTGATTTGATGTCTTGAGTTGTCTCTTAAGGCTGTTCGAATACTTATTCCTCTGACTCGGAGCGCAGTTTGTCCAAAAGCAGTGCATCTACATGGTACCTCAGTCTCCTGGAGTTCCTGATGCCAGCCCCGCTGACAGCTTTCAGTTTCTGGAGGAGGGGAAAGTATATCTTCACTATGCCAACAGTAATACAAGTATAATCTAAAAGAATGTGCTCCAGTTTGGTAAATAGATGATGATCATAATCATCATAATTTTCTTTCATAGGGCCATCTATACATACTGTATTAGAGTTCATAAAACTGAGTGTAGAGCAAGAGAACACACACACACACACACATTCTGATGGGGCATGACTGTCTGGAACTACACTAGACTGGGACACTCTGACCACGCTGGATCTGCACAGTAATAACTATTAACACAATGGTACAGAGCACCTTAGTGAAACAACACAGATGTGCACATCAGTATGAGCTCAGCGGGAACAGTGTGAAGTATAATTTAGTATTGCGGTTTAGAAGTGTGATTCTTTGAGTGCATAACATGTTAATTTTATGTATGTCTTAACACCTAAGTTTAGACTTTGGTTTGTGTCTGCAGCATATTTCTAGAAAAGAGGAGCTTTTTGAAGGTCACTAGCTGAACATGGGCAAGAGGCAGAAGCTGATGACACTAGATCAGATGTATTAAAATGATAATTACTAGTTTTAAAAATATGTGCTACAATATTATGAACAATTGTATCAATTTGTGTCCAACAGTCGACTTTTAAACTTCTGCTTTGGTCTTAAGGTCAGGCTGAGTGAGGCAGTTTGACACTGAAATGGAAACATCAGATCAGCGTCATCAAATGATAGGAAAAAAAAGCTGAATTGGGACACTAAGCGTTAGATTTGAACTTTTAATTCCACTATGTCGACCTTCAGTAGTTTGTAGTAGTGTGCCATTTAACATACTCTTTTTCACACAGATTTGTTCATCAGCCCATTGATGATTTTTTTGTTTTTGGACTTCAGATGTTGCATGCAAAGGAAATATTGATGGGAAACTAAATTGAGGTGCTAGTGTGAGATCTCAGTCAGAATATTCTGCGAGCTTAAGCCACACAATAAGAATGGAAATGGCAGCTAACAGGCTGTGCAGCCATCAGACCACTTTCTGAATTGGAGAACAGTTCAACTCTGTGGGGACAGGAAGACACCATTTATGAAGAAGAAATGCAGTGATTTCTCCTGACAGAAGAAAGTATAAAAAGCTGTCTTTGTGTGTGAATATGGAAATAGGGCAGTGCAGTGCAAGGGTCCTCTGAGACGCTTTAATTATGAATAGAAAATGAGAGAGACAAAACCAGAGAGGATGATTTATTTTTTTCTTTCCCTCTCACTGATGTCTGTGACAATGACACTAGAAAATGTTTCAATATGAAATGAAAGTAAAAATGCTCTGGTATATATGATAGAAGTCTAATAAAGAGTGGAACATAGCGGCATGATTTTTATTATACAGATCTTTCACTGAGTGTGAGGATTTACATCAATCACATTTAAAGCAACGGCTCTTTGTTGGAGATTGTTTGTTTGAAAAAACAGTTGCAGAAAAATGATCAGTATTGTTCTATCTGTATGCTTGTGTGCAGTGATAAGCCACAACATTATTACCACTTGGTGGCGTTAATGTTGTCGACAGTGATCAGCATGTGTTTGAGTGTCAGAACCTGCAGTCCATCACAGCTTCCTGTGTGTCAAGATGTGTAGCTGCAGAGCAAACGGATTTCTGTATCTACAGCCTGCTCTTGTTTCCGAGATTCGAAAACAGCCAGTCCCTTTGCATCACTGGACTGACACGTTTGTGACTGACATTCAGAGCTTTCAGTGTAGAACAATGGAAACTCGGAGGCTTCAGTCTTTGGCACCTAACGTGTTGAAGTAGTGTATAAAGTGAAAAAGTCTTGCAGACAGATGGACAGGAGTAGCAGTAATGCTACAGGTTTTCATCACAAACGATAATCTTTGCTCAGAAAAATACATCTAAACATCAAAAACTGCTATAAAACAATGACAAGTGCTTGTAGGAAACTCAGTCAAAGTAATCTGCTTTATCAGTCTAAACGCCTCCACTACGTCCTCCTGTCTGAGCTGTTAAAGAAAATCCCTCTGTCTTTTACACTTTATTTTTTTCCAATTCACAGTATACTGTATTTTAGCAGTTGATGATTTACAGATTAATTAGAATTATTCTCATCATCACCTCACAGGAATGCTTCGTAACTGTTCGACACGTTGTGTGTTTGCTTAGATTTCAAGAATATTTTGAGTCAGTCCAAAAGTTTCCTTCATCCTGACAGAAGGTAAAAACTCTTTTCTTCTTCAGATCAGGACGTCCTATATAGTGGGTCAGTATGAATCCGTGTCTCTTTTTGTTTGTGAGGTAAGTCATCATTAGTGCAGCCTGAATACAAGAGAGAACAGATGCATAAACAAACATTAAAGTCTTCTGCTGCTCTGACTGAGGCGGACATGAAATATTCACCGATAGGTGCGTGTAGTGTGACACTTGGCACTAAGCAGGGCCGCTGCAGCTTTGTTTTCTCTCCACATCGCACCACTACGTCACACTTTGAGTAAAGAAATTCACTAGATGTGCCAGATGGCCCCAGCTTCCAACAACTCAACACACATGCAATATTCAGCCATAATCTGCAATCTTTATGATTGTCCTTAAAGTACTGTAGGAATGCAAACTAGCAACCACCTGGTGTAAAAAAAAAAAAAAAAAAAAAAAAAAAAAAAAACTCCCTCCTCTACTCTTTTTTCTTTGGGGCTGACTGACCTTGCAGCTGATTGGTCAGCTAGTCCAGCTTACTCATCATCATCACGCCTGCTTTCAAGTGTCTTTGGACTGTCATGATGGCTGTCACAGAGACAACTTCTGTGACCCACTTACAGCATTCTTTTCCTAAATATACTCTGGATACTTCTGTCCTTGAGACACTGAACGACAATTTTCTCTTGGAGTGGAAAGCCAGCATATTTTGCATGATCTGTGAAAAAGCTGGAAAAACAGCTGCTAGATTAGTGTAGTTTTTATCTATCTATATCTAGGATGGATATGGATGGATGGATAGATGGATAGAATCTGTATTAATAAATAATGATCTCATCCCATGATAAAACTACAAAATAGACCAGAGAATAGATGGATGGTCAGAAATATGATTAAATAAATGTATTTTTGACACATGCAGATACACATTAGACTTGCTAAAGTAAGTCTGTGACTGGTGCAGGAGGCAGAGCTGTCGCAGGTTGTTGGTACAATCCCCGGCTCCTCTGGTCACATGTTGGAGTGAATGGGAGCTGCCAACAGGTTGAGCAGGAACCTCTCAACCAAACGTTTCTACTGTTTCTCTGAATCAAATCGTGATAGCACTCCGCATAAGGACACACTGGTAACTCACTCTAACAAGTCATTAGTGAAACACATATCAAACATCCTCCCTGTTAGCTCAATGAATGCATGTTTGAGCATGTAGTGGTTAAAGTTCTGCATCGCGTGTGTGTGTGTGTGTGTTCGAGCGACCTTAATAACACTTCCTCAGTCCTTGGAGAGTTATCTGTTCAAAATCAGTGGGGACTGAGATAGTTCGCTCTTCCCACTGGGAGTTTTTGTTTCCCCAAAGACTCGTTCTTCTCCCCAAGAAAGCAATGATGAACAACAACACATAACAGCTAGAAAGTAGGCCACTGGTACACAGCACAAGTCCTCCATCCAGTCAACTTTTGTTGAGGAGAGGTGGGAGGTAGAAGAGAGTGGGGGGGAAGTGGTATGTTGTAGTCATAACCATGTCCATTTCTTTCAGCAATTATGGAACTGATAACTTGTGCATATCATAATAATGTGTATGTGTTATTTAAACTTAGTATTAATAAGTCAAATAATTTTTTCATAGTTTTTGTGCTATTGCATTTTCTGGCTCGGAATTTCACGTAATTTCATTGTAAATGCTGGACATTTTGGACAGCACTGTCAAAACACTAGTCTAGTTTGTGACTGATACAAATACTGGTCTTTGCAGAATGTTGTGGATAACAATTTATGAATATTTACAATTTAGCAAAACAAAGATGAAGACTAATAATTCTTTACACACATTAATTAACATACTTTCTTAAGTAATTTAGTTTAAAGGTTGTTAATGCACGTGGCCCTCCTCCTTACATTTGTCAGTTGTCATAGCGTCAGGATGGTTATCATCAACCAGCCTGGTTGCTCAATGGGAATTAGGCTGGGATGCAGAAATTTGCCCGTTCAAATCCCAGCCCACGCACCAGGTGTGTCCTTGAACGAGAAACTCAGCACTAACTCCCAGGGCGCTGCCTGTGGCAGCCCACTGCTTTCCCTCACGGGGGTTGGTTAAATGCAGAGAAATCATTTCAATGGACCATGTATATGTGTTTAATGACAAAAATAAAGCTATTCTATCATGAGACCAAAGGGAGCTCTTAAAGACTGACTAGGAAAGCTTTGAAAACAACATGAGGGCCTTTTAGTTACAAGCCCCCTCAGAAAGGTGTTCAGCTCTGAGGGATCTCAGGCTGCACAAAGCCTCAGCCAGGTCCAGTCAGAAGGCCAGGGTTCGGGTTGCCTGGATGCAGAACAAAAGGTCACACTCAGGGTAAACAACACAAAGACACAAAAGTGATGGTCATAAAGGTTAATCCCGTTTTGAACACATGGTAACAAGTGAAGGATTTAGTCCCATTTGAAGAAATCTTCTCATGTACGTGCAAAAATAATGAAAATCCAAGGTCCAATTTATCATTGTGGACTGTGTGTTTTCCTCTTCCTGTAGCTTCTCCAATAATAAACATGTTTCTCCCTATTACCACTGGTGAGCCTGCTCATGACCTTCCAATGGAGAGCCCCAGGGCAGGGACACAGCCGTTCTCTGACCTTAGAGTTTGGAGAGATTCAGTCCCCTGGCTCTGGACCACCAGTCTGCAGAGAGGCTAATGGTGGCTGGGGAGGGGAGGAGTTATGTTGTCTGCTCTAACATTGATCCATCCAGCTATTTTGTCCTTTATCCAAGTATGAAAATGAGCACTGCGCTTAGTCTCATCACACGACTGGCCTGTGGTAAAGGTCAGACAAAGAACATACTTAAAGGCCAGTTCGACACTCACAGCCGCACTGCTGCAGACGGGGCTGACACTTATTAAAATTGTTTCCACATTAATTTCGCTGGCAAGCTGCATCTGATAAATGTCTTTCCAAGACAGACCGTTTTGGCCAGGTATGTAGAGGTAGACAGGGTTCAAGAATTATTTCAAGGTCAAGGCATTCACATTTCTTAAAAATTCCATTATTTACAAATAAAGGAAACACCATGATAATCTTCCCTGTGGACTCACTTTCATATTCAACTTCCAGTCTGAACTCAGGACTTTGAGTATCCCAGTGACTAGTGATTCATTGCATAATCGTAGAAGTAAAGCCTGCAGCCAAGTTCTGTCGGGTTAAAATCGACAACCTCTGGTCACAGACACCTCAGGTGTAATCAGTAAAGACGCTTAAACGTCCAGGATGTCTTTTAAGAGACGTTCACGGACAGTTTCGTGCCTCTGTCCAGTGACGTTCTAAAGGCTTCATACATCAAACAGTTGTTTAATATCCTTCCGTTGCCGGGCAGAATACTCTCCACCCTCTGCCTCCTGCCGAATATGGCAGGACTCTGGGTCACCAGTTTGGACTAGATTTTGTTGTCAGACAATAGTGTTAAACAACATGTATCAGGACAAAACAAAGTACAATTTATCATTACAACTAGACAAAAAACATAAAAACTTGTCACAGTGGTCATCAGATATACAAATTCACAGAGACTCCACATACATTCTCATAGGACGTATTATTTACACACAGTGATCTTCATCAGCAGAATCTGTGTCTTGGCCAACATCAGGCAATAGCAGAGGAATATAATTCTTTGCAGATCTTATATCAGTGTGTGCAATCTGATGAGTCACAGCACAGAAGCAGGGAAAGACGGTTTCCATTTGCCAAACATTTGGTGGATCCAGTCAGTCCAGGGTTTTGTGTGTTTTTTAAAGGGCATTGACATTTGCTTGGCCTGTAGGTAGATTTTGGCGTCATCACAACTGACTCAAGTTCCTATAAAATCTACATGATAGTTGTGTTTTGCCCAGACAAGATGCAGACACTCAACGCTGGAAGTGGTGCCTCTGTTCTTGATAAGAAAAAGTGTGTGTGTGTGTGTGTTTTCTGCTCAGGCACAAGAGAAACTGAGCATGCAGCATGCAAAGCAGAAATTAAAGACTTCCTGTAAGCACAGGCGGACGGTGAAAATATCACAGGTGATTCCACCTCAAGTTGCTTCCAGTCCTGCACAGAAGAACACTTTTTGACAAAGTAGCCTAAATCTTCCCACTCGTCTGATTTCGACTTGGCTAATGAAACGTGGGAACACCCTTTGAAATGTCAGAGGAACAGCTTGGTGTCTCTCTGAATGAAGAGTGTCCAAATGCACAACGATCTGGTCAGACTGGCCCAGTGCAGCGTGAGGAATGACATGATCAGTACCGCTGATGGTGGTGTAGATGTGGACAAGGACATTTCTGTCTCTGGTGGCAATATTGAACATATTGCTCAGTCAACCCTAATTTACTTTACCATGTCTTTTGCCCACATGTGCAACATCCATCTGCAAATATTGGACATCAGTCACTTAAACGTCCTTTTCCTGTGCCTCTCCATTGTCCACGAATCACTTTTGTGTTATTTCTACAGTTACCAAATAACATAATTTTTGTTTTGTTTAAATTTAGGGATAATTTTTTTTTAATTAAACAATTTTTCAATTGTCCCGAAGTTTTTTAAGTCCTCCCCAGCATTGAAAATATTTTTGTGATCAGCAAACAAAACTATTTTCAGCACATCAGATACTTTACATATATCAATAATGTACAGAAGAAATAATTTGGGGCCCAACACTGACCCCTGGGGGATGCCACGAAAAATGTCCAAATATGGTGAACAGACATCTCTCAACTTCACTTAACTTTTTTTATTGTTTAAATAGTTTCATGTCCAGTCCAACACTAATCCCTCTGATAACATACCATTAGTATTTATTAATTAAAAAGTCATGATAAATCATATGGTAAGCTTTGTGTTAAGTCAATGAATAGGCCAGTTGCATATTGTCTGTGACCTACAGCTATAGGTCTATAGATCCATATTTGGAAAGACTCTAATATTGCCAGTGATGTTTATCTTTTTGGTCTGAATTCATACAGACCATCAGTAAGTAGTTTGTGTTTTTCTGTGAATGTGTTCCACCTGTTATCAAAGTTTTTCTATGATCTTAATAAATTTATACAGAGGTATAACTTTAGCTATTTTTGTTTGGTTTGGAAATGAGCCTGTTTGGAATGATAAATTACAAATATATGTTAGTGGTTCTGAAATCCATTTAATTACCCTCTTTACTGATGTCATATAAATGTCATAAAATCACTAGAATGTTTGCTTTATTTTTTCTGTATTTTCTCCACATGTCCCTGGATCCAGGATTTTTCCTGCTAAGCCAGGCCCAGCAAAGAACTCATTGAAGCTCTTTGCCACCTCCCCCATATTGTAATTTTCATTATCTTTTATTAATTAAGTAATTTGAATAACTAGTTTCTCTGGCGCTATTTTGTACAATAGTGTTTAGTATGCTCCATTTTCCTTTAATATTGTTTTTGTTGCTTTCTGATAATTTGTTAGTATAGTCTTTATTACTTCTCCTTATAATTTGGCTTAGCTTATTTTTAAGTTACTATAAAATGACCTAATATTCCTTAAAATCTTTCATATGCATAATCAATATTTTTTTCTTGCTAAATTACATCCTGATTTTTGCAATTAACTCATTTTCTTTTTATTTATGGATTTCTCTGTCCTATCTCCTTTTTATTCTATTATTTTGTCAGGTTTATAATTTCTATATGTATTATCGTAGACTGTAAAAACGGGCAGATGGCCACTAATGTCTGCTGCACTCGGCCAGCGAACGATGTCTGGTGGTCAAAGCATCACATAGAAGATGCCAAGGAAAACTCTTCAGCTCAGTGATCCCATGATGGTAGAATTTTTTTTCTGATAGCACTTTGTTTTGACTGCCTTGTACTCTAAAAGCGACTTTCTAAAGGCTTGATACATCACATGTTTGTTTTATATCGCTCGTGTTGCTGGGGAGAACACTCTCCACCCTCAGGCTACTGCTACCAAATAATGTGATTATGGCATGATACTGGGTCACTACTAAATCTTAACCCTAACCCAGCAATTAGACAAAACATAACTATCAAAATGTAATCACACTTTATTTTGTAAAAAGTTGAGTACAAAGGACCAGCATCTGGCCTCTCATGTTGTGCCTCTTCACAACCTCTAGTCCGAATGGCCAAATTTGGCTCAACTACTTCTGGCTGAATGTTAGATACTTTTATATTGAAATTAATCTTTTATTATGAAAAGAATTGTATTGAATGTGGTTCATGCCCTTTTATTCCCTTGTATTTCATGCTATATTCTCCAAGCACAACCTGTATTCCAGTTGTGTCAGTTATGGAACGCAGCAGCACACATTTATTTCAGGGAATCCATCTAGCTACATTTTGTGTAATGCCTGTGGAAAAGCGTCATTACAACATCAGAGCAACTTCTCCTCTGCCTTCCCTCATACACAAGGTGGACTAACTGACATGGTGTAACCAGTAGGAGGTTTGGGTGTCTCCATCTAGTTTGTGTTTAAATCACTGGCCCTTTAGGGGATGGAAGCTTTGCCTGGTGCCGGGCATGCCAGACTGGAGACACGACAGGAGGCAAAACAGTGTTTTTTAATTGATACATTAAAGAGTCAAACAGATTGCACAACCTCAGGCCATGAACAAAACAGCATGCACAACTCCAAGCTCCAGGCAGACAGCGAAGCTCTAACACTCTCTGTCATCTCCTCGTCCTTATTTTTAGACTTATTTCTTTATTCCACAGGGATGCACTTCGCTATGTTGTGTGTTTCGGCTGCTGAAGAGCAGTCTGGCCACAGATCTGCACAGTTAGTTTGAGCTGCAGAACAGGAATGGATCTCTATACAACACGACTTAGATTTTTTTTGATTGTGTGGTAGCAACATGATCTACAGCTCCCTCTGCAACTAATGTGCTTTAAATCGGAGTGTTGGTTGTTTAACAAGAATAATTAAAATGACTTGTGTTTTGCATGACATCACTGGAAGTACAGCCTCAATTTTCCAGACACATGGACCTTGTTGATGAAATACAAAATACAAGTTATCTATTATCGTAACCAGAGTTGACATACTTTTTATCGCTACAGTGAACTTGGCACAGGGGTCAGCATGGCGCATGGACTGGTCTGCACGTGCACCGCTTCATACACAGTAATCTATGATTCATGCTTACGGTACCCGTTTGCATCAGTGATTGACACTTGGAGCTTATAGAAAAGTACAATGGAAACCCTAATGCTGCAGTATTGGGTATTGTAGGGAGATGGACGGGGTGGTGGCTGCAACAAGACACACGACTTTTTCAGAGCCGACCAGGGTTCCACTCTAGTGTAAGACAAACATTTTAGGATGATTGTTACACAATGTCGCACATGTGGTTTCTATAGTATGCAGTGATGCGTGTGCCATCGTCACTGGTGTATGTAATTTATCTTGTGAGAAACAAAACACAACCAAGAAGAAATAAGTCCAGCTGATGTTATTACACCTTCGGATAAACCTGGGTAACTGAGAACCTTAACTGACATTTTTTTCCCTCCAATAACCCCAGAGGTTCTCGACGATACAGGAGTTGATCCTTTCTGTCGCACCTGTTATAAGTCGTGTGTTTTTTGTCCTGTTTAGTTTTTTACTGCCCTTATCTTTTGTATAGACCTTCATTTTCTGTTTGCTGTCCCTGCAGCACTCCTCTTCTCCTCGGCTGGTCACCAGTGCGCTCACCCTTTGCCTTTCGTCTGCATCTTTGTATTTAAATGTTGGTAGTGTGTCTTGGTCTGTTCTGGTGCATCATCCTAATCATTTCTTCCTTTCCTGATCTTCAGCCTTTGATACTGTTGTGATTCTGTTGATGGTTCTAATAAGTTTTTTAGTCTTCTTGTGTAATATTAATTTCCTGATTTTCTGTTCTAGTCTTCTCATTAAGAGTGAATTTATTTATAGTCCAAGTCTTTGTCTTTGAGTTAATATTGTCATCTTACATCACAAGTGTTGTGCAGTATTATAGTATCAGTTTTTCGTGTGATAATTTAACTGTTTCAGAAGTTCACGTCTTAATAATAACCTTCTGCACTCTTCTCACTCTGCTTCTGCCATAGTAACAGTATCCAGTTACGGTAACCTTTACATCACCAGCGGAAGACAACAGTTTAGTCTTCATACATATTCATGTACCCTCCTTTGTGTGGATTTGATGCAGATCTAAGGACCTATTCTTAGCGTCATTTTGGTAACATGCTACATAAAGCGTTCGCGCACACACACACACACACACACACACACACACACACACACACACACACACACACAAAGTCTAATGACTCTGTTTGTTGGATTTTCACACTTCAGTCACCAATATGAAAATTGGATGGGGCAAAATCCCATTAAATACCTTTACAGCATTGACATTTCATTTGCATCCAGCAGGATGAAAACAACTTTTCTTTTCATGCTTTCTCAATTTCCTGAGTTTTGCTGGTGGGGACACAAAAAGAAACCCTGGATGACAGTCATTTCCTCAGGATTTTAGTCTGCACAGATGTTAACTGCACTAGGTTACAGTTCAGTTTGTATTCAGTCTGGATGTGGTAATGAAGCTGCCAACACAATGTTAATAGCCTCCTTTCTCCTGTGTGTTTCTACTGTGTCGTAGTAGGCCGGCAACATAAGTCTCAACTGGCCAATTTATATCTATATATAAAATAAATATAACCAACTTTATACAGGATGACAACATCCATGTCTCATGACTATTTGTAATCAGTTTTGAGTTTTTAGACATTGGTTTTACCTGTAAGACTGTGGGTTGGCTAAAGTGCTGGGGTGCTGACATTCACCTTCACACATGAACCAACGAATTCTCGACTAGTAAAGACAAACGCTTCATTTTATTGTTCTGCAGTCCACAATGCTTTATTGTAGGTTGTAACATGATAACCCATATCTAAACAAAAGAACGTGCTGCAGCAGTGATGCTCATTGTCATTTACTGTAGACAGGTCCTCTTGCAGACAGCTATTTAAGTCCTTTGCAGATCTGTAGCATTTGTTTGGAACCACTGAGAACAACCGATGAGGCCACCAGCTAAAAGTAGCATCTCTGATACTCCAGAGAAACCCAGAGAGCTGCAAGTGAGGCCAGGCGGCAGTAGTAACAGCAGCAGCCACTGTGTTTTCACTCTCACTGGCTGGATATAAGCTGGTGCCATCTGTGCCAGACACATCTACATTCAGCTCCTCTTTCTGAGCCCAGAAATTGAGCAGGCCTTGGCATTACACAGGGAGTGGAACAAATGGGATTTTTCTTGTCTTTGATCTTTATTTTCAGTCTGAGGCCATCTGCATGCAAAGGCACTAGTATGGCTCACTACTGTAGACAAGGGAGCCCCATTAATATTTAAAAGGCAGCAATTATCGAAAGAGGCCATGTGCTTACATGTTGTCACATTCCCCATTGTGAAGACTGTAACTGCTATTCGCATTGCATTATTGAGATACAATCACTAGATGGGGATTTGAGGCATATTCTTCGAACATGATCTATCTGAATACACAATACAAGCTGCATGTTGAGCAGAAATAAATTGTGCTCTGTAAGCAGTGAAAATTGTGTGATTTAGTGTAATGATGGGAGTGGGTTCAGCTACATGACAGCACACGCTGAAAACTGCGCTCTAAAAAGCAGATCTGACTAATCTCAGCATTCAACAGGGCGTTGTCATTTATTGTACATAGTTATGGTTCATTAAGTAGCCTTCTACCTTCTAGTTGTGTGAAGAAAAGGCAGCGTCGAAAGGCCTTGGTAAGTAAGTGATGTATTTAAAGGATGGAGAACGTCTCTTTACGAAGAATGACTTGAGGATGGATGGGTGAAAAGGAAAGGACTTGCTAGTGGGTGGAAGGTGTTTGCTTCTCAATTCATATATTCAGTATATGTTTGTATCTATTTTTACTCAATTCATAATTTTTCTAAAGCAAAGTGGCACATATTTCCTCACATATTTCACATACAAAACGAAAGTACATTATTTTCACATAGTCCAGTAAAAACATGAACTACACAAAAAATGACACCAAAAAAATCAGTCAACAGCTTTTCAGTTCCGTTCCGTTTAGTTCACTTTGATAAAGTGGCAACTTAGTTCCGTACAGTTCTGCTTTTCCCCATCAAAGGACAAATATAGAACCTAAGAAATGTTCATACTTTTTGCTGCTGTTTCTTCGTCACCTGCATGGGAGGTGGGTGTCTGCAGCAGCACAACACAACAAGAGGGCAGCATGTGTCTGAGGATGCATTCAAATAACCTTGGATGGAGGGAAAAAGACGGAAGTCAGTGACATATTAGAGGAGACTGTAGATGATGCTACACTGTCATGTGTTAAAACAAGAATGACACTAAATGTACAAAGCTGAATATATCGACCACCTTGCAAAAGAAAGGACATGTTTTCAATGTAACTACTGGAATCCTACTATGACCAAGTATGTGCACTGGTCACAGTTGGTTGGTTATAGATCTTTCCAAACAGTGTGGTTTTTGGTTAATTTAATTTAATTTAATTTCAGACCTGTCATAATTATGCTCAAGGTTGAGGCAAAAAGAGGGAGTAAGTGTGAATGAATGGGTAAAAAGAGTGGTGTGCTTCAAACCCCTTTTAAAAAGTGAGATCATACAACACAGAGATGGAGGGAGAGCAGAAATGAGCAGCTTAGCAGACCAGGTGAGCCTGATTTTAAAAAAAAACTTCACTTAAGGGAAAAGGTTCTTTTCCCATTCAATTAATAATTTCGTCTGATCTGCAAACTCTGTGCCGCAGTGGATCTTGTGGAATAGTTTATTGGTTTGTGATGATCTGGATGTCTTTCTGTACTCCCCCGTCTGTGCATATTAACATCTTCTTCCATAATGTCATTTTAAATGCCACAATTTGGAAGGACTGATTGGCCCAGATCCTCTGTCTCATGCTAGGCTTTATTTTCTGGGTGCTGCTAGCTAGACTCCCTGATGTTCAAGGAGCTCAACTCCTTCTGCCATAAGATTGAATCTGAGCACAAAAGAAAACACGTGCAGAGTAAACTGCCCCAGCCCCCAGTAGCTGTACACCTACATTGACTTACAGAGGTCAAAGGAAATGAGACCTGTGACATTAGGGAGCAACTAATGAGCAAATAAGTAATGTTGCCCCTGGCTAAATTAGCATTAGGCGAATGCAGTGATGGATTCAAAAAGCTGAGCTAGTGACAGCTGTTATTTATCGTAAACCAGATCCGGCTTTGCAGAACTGCACTTCACACTGAGCTCAAGAGAAACAAAATGCCCAATTACACTACAGGGGAAACTGAACACGAACATCTTGTCTGACAAGCAAAAGCTTGTCAAATGCAAAAACTTGGTTCCAAAATAAATCAAAATCATTTTCATGTGAAAGAATTTTAAAAAATTAAAACTTTGACCTTCTGTAATGTGAGTTTAACCAGTTACCAAGACATAAAAAGAGCGTGTGGAAATCCTTGGTTCTCTGAGTGAAGAGGCTACCGCTCCACTCTGACATATTCCATGTGTACGGGAAATGAACTGCAGAGGTGAGGACACGTGGACCTTTCTTTAAGACACACTAGTTTGTCATTCCTCCCAGGTTTGGAAAACACCTGTGCAGATAGTTTGGTCAGAATTTGTCTCCAAGCAGTCTAATACCTCATCAAGGTTACAATGTAACCCTTTTATTCTTTGTGATTCACTCAAATACATATTTCATATGTATTTGAAAGTTTCACTTTCAGTGAATATTTTTGGATTTTTCTGCTGGTCTTAATAGAAACTTGTTAACTGTTTTCCAGCTTCCCACAGTGTGTGTGAATATTTCCACCCAGAGCACAGTTACAGTATAGGAAATGTAAAGACCACAATGTGTGTGCATACATCTAATTTCTAAGTTTCTAAAAATAATTTCCATTTTTATTTCAATCTTTTCTCCCTGGTAGTCTCTTTACTGCTACAGTGCTATCGGCTTTCTTCAAAAGTTGTTGGAAGGAAGATAACTTGGAAGAGCATTTGTACTTTGGAGATTTGACAGCTAG
This sequence comes from Channa striata, assembly GCA_033026295.1. Lineage (NCBI taxonomy): Eukaryota > Metazoa > Chordata > Actinopteri > Anabantiformes > Channidae > Channa > Channa striata. Next base: position 28,394,814 of record CM065173.1, read on the forward strand.
AGTATTTCTGCAGATTGACATATTGGGACACAAATAATTTGATCAAAATCACTCCCAGTTTGCATTTGTATTATAGTTATGCATGTGATTTGCTTTAGAATTTCTTCAGTTATTATTCAGACAATGTGGATTTGTTCCTGCCAACACAGCGTTTTTTTTTTTCTACCTCGTTTTGAGAGAAACGAGTGGTGGGTAACAGTGTTTCAGAGAACAGCACTGAGAGATCTTGAAAGGAGCAGGTTGTGCCTAGAACATATCAAAATGCACACAAATACACTGGCCCTTCCTGTACAGAGAGTCTGTGTTGTTTGTCCAGTCCAGTTTTTTGTTTAGGTGAACACCCAGGTATTTAAAGGTGTCCACAATCTCAATGTCTGAGCCCTGGATGGTCAGCAGTGTGTGTGGTGGAGGGTTCCGCCTAAAGTCAAGCACTAACTCCTTTGTCTTACTGGTGTTCAGGAGCAAGTAATTGTGCTGCTCACTTGCCTCATCTGTCCTGATCTGCTTTTACATTAGCATATAGTAGGTCCAGAGTTTTATACTGGGTGAAGTTGGGCAGAGCGGGCGAGGCAGGCATGATTGAGGTGCCCAGAGATGAGAATCAGGGCCTGTGGGTCCTGTGTCTTCAGCTGAGACATGGTGCTGTGCACGCGCTCACACACAGCAGCCTCATCAGCTGAGGGAGGAGTGTACACAATGACCACCGACATATGAGAGAACTTCCGTTGGAGGTAGCACGGCCGAACGCTAACTGCCTCGAGTTCTACGTCCCTGCTACATAGTTGTTGTTTAACAGTGATGTCTTCAGGGTTACACCATCTATTGTTCACAAACACCGCCAGTCCCCCTCACTTCTTCTCACCGCTCTCTGCTGCACTCCGGACCACCTGCACCAGTGTGAATCCGTTAACGGAGACCAATGAATTCAGTGTGTCCTGGCTGTGCCATGGTTCCCCGCAGGGAACGGTTCTAGCTCTGTTCCTGTTTACAGTGAACAGCTGGAATAAGAGAACAGCAGCTCTGGAATACAGAGAACTGGTCCAGAACTTGGACTGGTGCCAGTGGAGTTATCTCCAGATCAATGGTGGTGGACTTGTGCAGGCGCTCACACTCCACTCTTCCATCGGTGAACATCCAGGGAATAGACATTAAGAGAGTGGACTCTTCCAAATACCTGGGTGTTCTTCTGAACAATAAACTGGACCGGTCTCACAACACAGATGCACTCACAAGAAAGGACAGAGTAGACTCTTTCTGCTGAGGAGACTAAGGTCTTTTGTAGTACAGGGAGCACTACTGAAGACCTTCTATGACTCTGTGGTGGACTCAGCCATCTTCTAAGGTCTGTCCATAGGAGGACAGGAGAAGAGTGGAGTAGCTGGCCAGGAAGGCCAGCTCGATTTTGGGGACGCCCCTGGACTTAGGAGGATGGTAGCCAAGCTGTCACTGGTGCTGGAGAACGACTCCCACCCCCTGTACGACGCCGCATTACGTCTGAGCAGCTCCTTCACTTACAGCCTGTTAAATCCTAAATGTCTGAATTTCTATCTGCTGCTGTCAGACTTTACAATCAGAGCTGCTCCCAGTGAACCATAATCACTGTTAGTCACTTTAAAAATGTTTTTTAAACTGTGCAACACGAAGGCCCCATTTAGTAATTAGTTGTATGATTGTGTACGCGGAAGTCAAACTCTCTGCAGAGACAGACATGGAGCATCAGGCAAAACTAAAGTACACAACAAGATAGCAGCTGTTGCCTCAAAATGCCTTTAGTTATAACTATTGCAATAACATAACAACAATGACACGAAGCTACCTCCAACAAAAAGACTAAGACTCTAAAATGCTTTTAGAGTTTGACTAAAACTAGATTATATCAACATTCAATTCAATTCAATTCAACTTTATTTATATAGCGCCAATTTACAACAATGTCATCTCAGGGCACTTTACATAATAAAGTCAAGACTATACAAACATTTAGAGAAAACCCAACAAATCCCCCTTGAGCAGCTATAGGCAACAGTGGAGAGGAAAAACTCCCTTTAACGGAAGAAACCTCCAGCAGAACCAGGCTCAGGGTGGACGGCCATCTGCCTTGACCAGTTGGGCTGAGTGGAAAGTGGAGAGAGAAAAGAACAGAGCAACAAAAGCAGCAACAAAACATTGAGCAGGGTAATAGGACCAGTAGCTGCACACTGGAGGACACACAGCGACAAATCCAGGGACACCTGAAGACAGGGACAGAGAGAGGGAGACAGAGAGGGAGAAAGACCACTACGGGACAAAGAAGATACAGAATTAATGTCATACAGTGGTGACATTATAGATGTGGGGTGAGAGGAGAGAATGAAGAGAAGAGGAAGTGGCTCAGTGCAGAGTCCCCCAGCAGTCTAAGCCTATAGCAGCATGACTATAACCAACTATAAGCTTTATCAAAAAGGAAGGTTTTGAGCCTAGTCTTAAAAATAGGGAGGGTGTCTGCTTCCCGAATCTGGACTGGGAGCTGGTTCCACAGGAGAGGAGCTTGATAGCTAAAGGCTCTGCCTCCGATTCTATTTTTGGAAATTCTGGAAACCATAAGTAGGCCTGCATTTTGGGACCGAAGTGGTCTAGTAGGATTATATGGTACTAGGAGATCTTTTAGATATGATGGAGCTTCACCGTTTAGAGCTTTATAGGTAAAAAGAAGGGTTTTAAATTCTATTCTACATTTAATGGGAAGCCAATGGAGAGAAGCTAATGAAGGTGAAATATGATCTCTCTTACCAATCCCAGTCACTAATCTTGCTGCAGCATTTTGGATTAATTGCAGGCTTTTTAGAGAGTTACTGGGGCAGCCTGAAAGTAGAGAATTACAGTAGTCCAATCTAGAAGTAACAAATGCATGAACCAATTTTTCAGCATCGCTTTGGGATAGGATGCTCCTAATTTTGGCAATGTTCCGTACGTGGAAGAAGGCTGTTCTAGAGATTTGTTTTATGTGTGAGCTAAATGACAAATCCTGGTCAAAAATGACTCCAAGATTCCTTGCAGTACTACTGGGGGCAAGAATTATGTCATCTAAAGTAGCGATATGGTTAGAAAGCATGTTTCTTAGACTATTAGGCCCAAATACAATAACTTCAGTTTTATCTGAGTTTAGAAGAAGAAAATTATACGTCATCCAGTCCCTTATGTCTTTAAGACATGCTTGTAGTTTGATTAATTGATTTGTTTCATCAGGTTTCATAGATAGATATAACTGCATGTCATCAGCATAGCAGTGAAAATTTACAGAGTGTTTTCTAATAATGTTGCCAAGGGGAGACATATATAGAGTAAAGAGTATTGGTCCTAACACAGAGCCTTGTGGAACTCCATAAATAACTTTTGTGTATGTGGAAGATTCATCATTAACATGAACAAATTGGAATCTATCTGATAGATACGATTTAAACCAATTTAGTGCTGTTCCTTTAATTCCAATAACATGTTCTAGTCTCTGTAATAATATTCTATGATCAATGATGTTAAATGCAGCACTAAGATCTAGCAGAACTAGTATAGAGACAAGTCCGTTATTTGAAGCCAGAAGAAGATCGTTGGTGACTTTAATCAGTGCGGTTTCTGTGCTATGATGAACTCTAAATCCTGACTGAAATTCTACAAACAAGTCGTTTCTGCGCAGGTGGTCACATAATTGCTTTGCAACTACTTTTTCAAGTATTTTAGAAATAAAGGGGAGATTGGATATTAGTCTGTAATTGGCTAAGACATCTGGATCCAGATTAGGTTTTTTAAGTAGAGGTTTGATTACAGCTACCTTATAGGCCTTTGGTACATATCCTGTTTCTTAAGATAGATTTTTGATATCTAATACGAACGTGTCTAATAAGGGTAGAGCGTCTTTGAGCAGTCTAACTGGAATAGGGTCTAGCAGACATGTTGTTGGTTTAGATGCCATAATAGTTGAAGTTAACTCATGAAGATCTATGGGCACAAAGCAGTCTAAAAGGGACTGAGGACTTACTGATGATTCTAATTCTGTTGTATTTGTGGGGAGGGTCTGGTGAATTTTATTTCTAATAGCTACAATTTTGTTTGTGAAGAAGGTCATGAAGTCATTGCTACATAGCGTTGAGGGAAAACTAGTCTCAACTGAACTATTCACTCTTGTGAATGAGTGGAACGCCACTTTCTAGTCTTCGTGACGCCTGCTTTAAATTGCGGGTTTGCGAGCTATACCATGGAGATCGCCTGTTCAGAATTACTGCCTTCTTTTTTAGAGGGGCAACACTATCAAGTATGGAACGTAAAGATGCTGCATAATTATCAGTAAGTTAATCAACTTGTACAGGAGTACAGTTAATGAGGCTACTCTCTGTTATATCGGTACATGTTGAAGTAAATGATGAAGGGATCATTTCCTTAAATTTGTTCAGAGTGTTTTCAGATAAACACCTACTGAAGCAAAACGTTTTTCTAGCTGCTGTGTAGTCCATTAAATTAAATTCAAATGTTATTAGAAAATTGTCAGAGAGAACAGAATTATGGGGAAATACTGTTAGTTTATCAATTTCAATGCCGTATGCAAGGACAAGGTCTAGGGTGTGACTAAAACAGTGAGTGGGTTCATTTACAATTTGAGAGAAACCACTTGAATCTAATAATGAAGTAAATGTCGTGTTGAGGGAGTCACTGTCAGCATCTACATGAATGTTAAAATCGCCCACTATGACGACTTTATCTGCACTAAGCACTAAGTCGGCCAGAAAATCTGAGAATTCAGTCAAAAATTCAGAATAAGGGACTGGAGGACGGTACACAATAACAAATAGAAGTGGATTTTGAGTTTTCCAAATTGGGTGTGAAAGTCTCAAAGTAAGACTCTCAAATGAGTTATAACTATGTTTAGGTCTAGGGTTTATTGGTAAGCTTGAGTGATAGATTGCTGCTACTCGTCCGCCTCGGCCTGAGCTTCTAGGAACATGATAGTTAATATGACTTGGGGGGGGGTCGACTCATTTAAACTAACATATTCTTCCTCCTGCAACCAGGTTTCAGTGAGACAAAATAAAATGGAATTGATGATCGCTTATCAAGTCATTTACTAACAGGGATTTAGATGAGAGAGATCTGATATTTAGTAATCCACATTTAATTGTTTTAGTTTTTTGTTCGGTAAGAGGAGCAGTCCTGATTTTTATTAAGTTATTATCATTAACTCCTCTTGTGATCATTGTTAGTTTGTAAAATTTAGTTAATCGGGGAACAGACACAGTTTCTATAGGAATGTGGGAGTTGTGGGGGGGTGACGGCGGTAAGGATACTGCAGAGAGGTGTGTAGGACTGGATCTCTGCGTCCTAGGGTCAACTAAAACCTAATAAAATCTGCCTTATTTTTTGATAAGACAGAGGCACCATCCAAAGTAGGATGGATGCCATCTCTCCTAATAAGCCTAGGTTTTCCCCAAAAACTTTTCCAATTGTCTATGTAGCCCACATCGTTTGCTGGACACCACCTAGACAGCCAGCGGTTGAATGACGACATGCGGCTATACATGTCGTCACTGATCAGATTTGGCAGGGGTCCAGAGAAAACTATGGAGTCCAACATTGTCTTTGCAAAGTTACACACCGATTCAATATTAGTTTGGGTGACCTCCGATTTGCGTAATCGGGCGTCATTTGTTCCTGCATGAATGATAATCTTACGGTCTCTACGTTTATCCTTAGACAGGAGTTTCAAATAGGATTCGATGTCGCCCGCTCTGGCCCCAGGGTAACATTGGACTATGGCCGCTGGCGTCTCTAACTTCACGTTTCTGACTATGGAGTCGCCAATTACCAGAGTTCCTTCCTCAGCGGGTGTGTCGCTGAGTGGGGAAACTCGATTGGAAACGTGAAGCGGCTTGTGGTGAACCTGGGGCGTCTGTTTAGTGTTAGATCGCTTACGAACCGTCACCCAGCTGGCCTGGCTTCCCAGCTGCTCGGGTACTGCTGGGGAACAGCTAACAGTGGCTAAGCTAACAGTGGCTATGCTAGGTTGGTCCGCACCAGCTACCGGGGCCTGACTAGCTGGATTTTTTGTCATGGTGCGGAGCCGAGCCTCCAATTCAGAGATCCTCGCCTCCAAAGCTGCAATAACCTCACACTTATTACAAGTACCGTTATCACTAAAGGAGGCCGAGGAAAAACTAAACATGTGGCAGACAGAGCAAGTCAGAGGAGAGAGAGGAGGAGACGGAGAAGCCATTGCTAGGTGCTAGGCTAACGAAGCTAGATCGATTAGGTATAGTTAGCGTTAGCTAGTTTGTTTAGTTATTTCAGGAGAGAAGGTGTTTGCTTAAACAAATCTTATGCCCCAAGTGATTTGCCTGTGAGCTCAGTTAACCTTAACTTTTAGGGAGTTCGTCACAATGCACAGCACCTTATATTTTGAGACTTGGATTTATTGGTTGTGTTTGGACAGAGGGAAAATACTGATTTAGTTCATAGAGCCGTGACTTAAACAAAATGTGTAAAACTCTCGCTGGGTTTAAGCAAAATAACGCCTGCAATAAATACAAGACTTTGTGTCTAGGGGCAACAAATAGTGCTGTGAAATGCTGTTTTTTGCATGTAAAACTGCTAGACACCTTTTATTCATTGACAAATTAATCTGGAACATGACAGTGAATATAATAATCTGAAATGCTTCAACAAATACAAAGGGGGGTAGGGTTAAAAATGAAATATTTACTTCTGCCTGCTCCATTTCATCTAAGAGACATAAACAATCATATCAGAGCACTGCCTTTTAATTGTACATAAACAATAAAATTTATTGCAATATCTAATGATATGTATGAATATTAATTTAATTCTAAAGCCTCCAAATAAAGTGTCATGAAATTAAATGTAATAATGCTGCATTCTGGGATCAATCCATCCATCCATTCGTTACCGTCATGGGGGCTGGAGCCTAACCACAGCTGTTATCGGGCGAGAGACAGGGTCCACCCTGGACAGGTCACCAGTCCATCTCAGGGCCACAGATACAGACATGCACACACAGGCCACCATTCATAGTCTTACCAACTGGCCACTTTAGTCACCAGCTAACCTAACATGCAAACCCACACAAGCACAGTTGGAACATGCAAACTCAACACACAAAGGCCACAACAGGCTGGGATGTGAACCCGCAAACCCCGAGCTGAGAGGAGGCAGTCCTGACTACTGGTGCATTCTGGGAGACCCCCAGGTAATCGCCTAGAGAGTCGCCTAGAGCTCTTACAGAGAAATTGGTGTCTTCTCGGTAACGCTGTAAGGTCTTGACCTTACTATATATATGTGTGTCCTGATAATATTTTTATTGTCATTTGGTGCTAAATACATACATACAAAAGAACAAGCTTGGTGATTATTAGTAATTTATAATTTTCTATAAAATTCTGAAACGGTGTAAACGTAAGTTTTTGTGGACTCGTTTGCAGAGCTCACCACAGAAAGCATGTGGGGGCCCTTATAGTGAGTTGTGGTTTACTCTTACTATTTCCAATCTGTTGCTTTCACTGAGAAAGCTGCAAAAATCCACTGTACACCACCTGCTCAGCACCAAGCAGCAGACAAACATGCTTAGCTGGTAAAGACTGTGAAGCCAGATACGAGTTGGCTGGTTGATGCGTAAACAAGAAAATGTCTGGCTCCAAAGGACACAGTGTGTCAGTGTTGTGTTCACAAGTTTTTCTACTGCCCCCAAGTGGCCACAAAGTAAGAGAAGATATGATTTTCTTGATCCCACAGTGGGGGAATTCTTGTGATCCAGCAGCAAATAGGAACAGAGAACAAAGAACCTACCCAGAGAACAATGTACACTTCTGTTTAACTAAATAAGATAAAAGAAAAAAAAGTTTCAACTGTGCAAATATGGTATTAAAAAATGAAGGACAAAGAATCTTGTGATTTGCATGTGTACGTATGCAACAGTGGAAAAACATAACCGGTGAATATTGCACATCATGTATTACTGCAGTGATACTCGGTTATTTTAAAGTCAAACATTAACTATGACTAAGACTCACGTGAATCTTGAACCAAGAAAGCAGCAAACTGGAAAAGTGAAAAGGTTTCATTTATCAATTTGCAAAACAGAATCATGTTCATCAGCCTAAATACTAAAGTTGTTTCTGGCCCAGAGATAATGAGAAAGGATGATGAGAAAGGTGGTGAGGTGTAGAAAAGCAGCCCAGGCTGAAAAGCTCCGACAACACAGTAACAAGAGTCTAACCTAATTTAAGCGAACACTTACAGCTCCAGTACACTGAAAGTAAATTCAGATTCAGTTTCCTGTTACATGAGGAAAGCCTGTTGTCTTAGATCGTACATGCATTTCATCCATTTAGACACTGACCTCATTTCGAAATGTTTTCTCTTTATTTTGCTCCGACATCAGATCATTTCAACAAGATGATGTACTTTGTGAAGGCAATGCCATTTATATCTCGAAGTGTTTGTTTCTGCACCCACTCACACATCACACAAACTGGGCTACTGGTGGTAAATGGAGGTAAAACCATGTGTTAAAAATTCAGTTTTGTCTCTAGACAACAAGCAATAAAAAAATGAGGCATAAACAAGCTTTTATTTAAATGTTATTTGAATTGCATTAAAAACAATTTGAAGCTGTGTTATCCTCTCTCTGATAAAGCAAAAGGCAAAAAAGACAGAAATACATAGACAGTACGAGGATTAGACACGGACCCAAATATATTCATGTTTGTGTGCATAGGCACAATGGCAGTTCTGAATTGGTATATTACACGCAACATTTCAGTTCTATTGTCTCTGTGTCTGGATTTCACCACTATATTGTGTGTGTGTGTGTGTGTGTGTGTGTGTGTGTACAGAGAAGTAGGCCAGTTGTAATGAATCAATTTGACTAGAGAAGGAAAAAAAATGAGTAGGGAACAAAACAAGGTCATTCTCGCAGATGTTCTGTAAGATGGTGAACAAGTGAAACTTCACAGTAAGAAGGAACTAAAACAAGAAATGGAAAGGTGAAATACTGGAGTGTTGCTCCTCTCCGAGTAAACGGCCGCTCATATGGCACTTTTATCCAAAGGGCTTTACAATGTTGCTCCTAATTCATTTGTGTAGTTTTAGGCAGAAAGAAAACTTTACGCTTTTCTTAGGTGTTTACAGAGAACCCCTTCACAAATCATGTGACCCCCGTTCTCAGACAACGACTTTGGCTCCCTGTTCATCCGCATTAACTGTACATTTTATTACTACTCAGCGTTAAATGAGGTTTAGTTGGCGCTTTACGAACACCATAAATATGTGCACTGTGTTGTGTTCTCTTCGGTAGCTTCCTATTCATTTCAGGATTCCTCTTCAGATACTGTTGCTCACTTTTAAAGCCCTTAATGGACTGGCACCTTCTTATCTGGTTGCTATTTGTGCAGCAAATTGTGATCTTAGCTCGACACATCAGTATTACCTAGATGAGACCAGTGAAATGTTAATCTGTAAGATGTTGGCCTTCATTTGCCTGTGAGCTCAGTTAATCTTAACTTTTAGGGAGTTCGTCACAATGCACAGCACCTTATATTTTGAGACTTGGATTTATTGGTTGTGTTTGGACAGAGGGAAAATACAGATTTAGTTCATAGGAGCCGTGACTTAAACAAAATGTGTAAAACTCTCGCTGGGTTTAAGCAAAATAACGCCTGGAATAAATACAAGACTTTGTGACAAGGGGCAACAAATAGTGCTGGGTAGGGTTAAAAATGAAAAATTTACTTCTGCCTGCTCCATTTCCGTCTCATCTGAGAGACATACACCATCATATCCAGCCAACTTCATTGGCTCCTGGTCCACCCGCATTAACGTTAAGCCTTTACTCCTCACATTTAAAGCCTCAATAACCTCGCACCTCCATCCCTGTTCCCTCAGCCCACCTCTGCTCCACTTCCACATGCTCGCTTGTCTTCTATGGACCTAGAGCATTCACTCACTCAGCCCCCATCTGTGGAACTCTTGCACTAGACATCTGATCCATAGACTCTCTCCCCATGTTCAAATTCCGTCCTAAAACTCAGCTTTTCAGTCTTAACTAATACACCTAAAATCAATAACCAAAGTTATTCTTTTTTCAAACTGATTATTTTAGGTTAATGTTTATATGCTATTGTCACCAATTTGTTTGTTGTTTTAGCTTGTATCTGTAAGGTGACCTTGAGTGTTAATAAATGTGTTATTAATTTAATATCACCTCCTTTGTCAGGTAGTGATGTCTGAATGACAGTAGGTTTTTGCTTTTTGTAAAATAACCAGCGGAAGGTGCAGCACGCACAAGAAGGATCCATTTGGTTTTTGAATCACCACAGTGGTTAAAGGTGCAATGAATCAACAGCTCTTTTTATGTAGACCCAATTTATACAATTGTGATATGTAAGATATTTCTACAGCACCCAGATTTTTATGAGAAACACAATCAGATTTACAGCTACAGGCCACTTAGTGTTACCAATTAACCTAAAATGTGTGTCTTTGGACTGTGGGAGGAAAGTTGAGTACATGGAGGAATAGGGAGAACACGCAAACCCCAAACAGAAAGGCCACACTTGGCCACGGACTCGAACACAAACCTGCAGCTCATGGCCGTACGACAGCACTGCTAACCACTCAACCACCGTGCAGTCTGCCCTGGACAGCCACCACTTGCAAATTTAAAGTGCAAGCCCAACTTTTAACACACAAGGTGCCACTCATAAAGTTGAATTTTTTTTGTATTAGTTAATGATTTAATTAGTGTTTATCAACAGTATTCAAACTTTCGCACTGATTAGTGGATGAAAAAAAACACTGTGTATGGACATGTACATTTTATTCAACTGGACCTTTCTTTTCCTTGCATCCTCCACAGATAGATGTGCAAACATTTCTGACACAGGGTGGACAGATGATTTGTCATGAATTTTCAGTCCTACTTATTATGGTTATAATGAAGATATTATTATACTGAATCAGAGCCAGATTAATGTTTGCAATACAGACACATGTCATTTGAAATATTTGTGAAAAACACTTTTTAAAAATCTGTAAATTCTGAATTCTCAGATTTTCTAGCCGACTTAGTGCTTAGTGCAGATAAAGTTGTCGTAGTGGGCGATTTTAACATTCATGTAGATGCTGACAGTAACTCCCTCAACACAGCATTTACTTCATTATTAGATTCAATTGGTTTCTCTCAAATTGTAAATGAACCCACTCACTGTTTTAGTCACACCCTAGACCTTGTCCTTGCATACGGTATTGAAATTGATAAACTAACAGTATTTCCCCATAATTCTGTTCTCTCTGACCATTTTCTAATAACATTTGAATTTAGTTTATTGGACTACACAGCAGCTAGAAAAAAGTTTTGCTTCAGTAGGTGTTTATCTGAAAACACTGTGAACAAATTTAAGGAAATGATCCCTTCATCATTTACTTCAACATGTACCGATATAACAGAGTAGCCTCATTAACTGTACTCCTGTACAAGTTGATTACCTTACTGATAATTATGCAGCATCTTTACGTTCCATACTTGATAGTGTTGCCCCTCTAAAAAAGAAGGCAGTAATTCTGAACAGGCGATCTCCATGGTATAGCTCGCAAACCCGCAATTTAAAGTAGGCGTCACGAAGACTAGAAAGGAAGTGGCGTTCCACTCATTCACAAGAATCACGCCTAGCCTGGAAAAAGAGTTTATACTTATACAAATTAGCACATTAGTAAAGCCAGAAGAGCTTATTATTCATCACTAATAGAGGAAGAACAACCCCCGGTTTCTTTTCAGCACTGTAGCCAGGCTGACTAAGAGCCATAGTTCAGTTGAGACTAGTATTCCCTCAACGCTATGTAGCAATGACTTCATGACCTTCTTCACAAACAAAATCATAGCTATTAGAAATAAAATTCACCAGACCCTCCCCACAAATACAACAGAATTAGAATCATCAGTAAGTCCTCAGTCCCTTTTAGACTGCTTTGTGCCCATAGACCTTGCTGAATTAACTTCAACTATTATGGCATCTAAACCAACAACATGTCTGCTAGACCCTATTCCAGTTAGACTGCTCAAAGATGCTCTACCCTTATTAGACACGTTTGTATTAGATATCATTAATCTATCTTTACAAACAGGATATGTACCAAAGGCTTATAAGATAGCTGTAATCAAACCTCTACTTAAAAAACCTAATCTGGATCCAGATGTCTTAGCCAATTACAGACCAATATCCAATTTCCCCTTTATTTCTAAAATACTTGAAAAAGTAGTTGCAAAGCAATTATGTGACCACCTGCGCAGAAACGACTTGTTTGAAGAATTTCAGTCAGGATTTAGAGTTCATCATAGCACAGAAACCACACTGATTAAAGTCACCAACGATCTTCTTCTGGCTTCAGATAACAGACTTGTCTCTATACTAGTTCTATTAGATCTTAGTGCTGCATTTGACACCATTGTTCACAGAATATTATTACAGAGACTAGAACATGTTATTGGAATTAAAGGAACTGCACTAAATTGGTTTAAATTGTATCTATCAGATAGATTCCAATTTACTCATGTTAATGATGAATCTTCGTCATACACAAAAGTTAGTTATGGAATTCCACAAGGCTCTGTATTAGGACCAATACTCTTTACTCTACATATGTCTCCCCTTGGCAACATTATTAGAAAACACTCTGTAAATTTTCACTGCTATGCTGATGACACGCAGTTATATCTATCTATGAAACCTGATGAAACAAATCAATTAATCAAACTACAAGCATGTCTTAAAGACATAAGGGACTGGATGACGTATAATTTTCTTCTTCTAAACTCAGATAAAACTGAAGTTATTGTATTTGGGCCTAATAGTCTAAGAGACATGTTTTCTAACCATATTGCTACTTTAGATGACATAACTCTTGCCCCCAGTAGTACTGCAAGGAATCTTGGAGTCATTTTTGACCAGGATTTGTCATTTACCTCACACATAAAGCAAATCTCTAGAACAGCCTTCTTCCACCTACGGAACATTGCCAAAATTAGGAGCATCCTATCCCAAAGCGATGCTGAAAAATTGGTTCATGCATTTGTTACTTCTAGATTGGACTATTGTAATTCTCTACTTTCAGGCTGCCCCAGTAACTCTCTAAAAAGCCTCCAATTAATCCAAAATGCTGCAGCAAGATTACTGACTGGGACTGGTAAGAGAGATCATATTTCACCTTCGTTAGCTTCTCTCCATTGGCGTCCAATTAAATGCAGAATAGAAATTAAAACCCTTTTTCTTACCTATAAAGCTTTAAACGGCCAAGCCCCATCATATTTAAAAGATCTCTTAGTACCATATCATCCTACTAGACCACTTCGGTCCCAAAATGCAGGCCTACTTGTGGTTCCCAGAATTTCCAAAAATAGAATGGGAGGCAGAGCCTTTAGCTGTCAAGCTCCTCTCCTGTGGAACCAGCTCCCAGTCCAGATTCGGGAAGCAGACACCCTCCCTATTTTTAAGACTAGGCTAAAATCCTTCCTTTTTGATAAAGCTTATAGTTGGTTATAGTCATGCTGCTATAGTCTTAGACTGCTGGGGGACTCTGCACTGTGCCACTTCCTCTTCTCTTCATTCTCTCCTCTCACCCCACATCTATAATGTCACCACTGTATGACAATAACTCTGTGTCTTCTTTGTCCCGTAGTCGTCTTTCTCCCTCTCTGTCTCCCTCTCTCTGTCCCTGTCTTCAGGTGTCCCCGGACTTGGCGCTGTGTGTCCTCCAGTGTGCAGCTACTGGTCCTATTAACCTGCTCAATGTTTTGTTGCTGCTTTTGTTGCTCTGTTCTTTTCTCTCTCCACTTTCCACTCTGCTCAACCGCTCAAGGCAGATGTCCGTCCACCCTGAGCCTGGTTCTGCTGGAGGTTTCTTCCATTAAAGGGAGTTTTTCCTCTCCACTGTTGCCTATAGCTGCTCAAGGGGGATTTGTTGGGTTTTCTCTACATGTTTGTATAGTCTTGACTTTATTATGTAAAGTGCCCTGAGATGACATTGTTGTAAATTGGCGCTATATAAATAAAGTTGAATTGAATTGAACTGAATTTGTGCTCTTCATGGTGATCAAATTCAAACATCTTACTTGGAAAACAAAACTGATCATGGATAAACAGACTCAATCTAAATGACAGGAGGTCATATATAAAAAAGTATTAATATTTGGATTTGGCATTCTGAATGTCTTTCTCTAAAAATGGACAGAACTGTATTAAGGTGTTTGAGAAGTGTTAAAATCCTGGACTTCTCTTGTTACTGGAGTCCAGTGAATGGTTTTCAAGCTTTGACACTAACTGCACACTTTTGTAATACTGATGGATAGGTTATGCCTCCATCAGTATTGCTGTGACTGCCTATACACACACACACACACACACACACACACACACACACACACACACACACACACACACACACACACACACACACACACACACACACTTGTCTCGCTTCCTCGATTTATTTGGACTCTGCTTTCTGTTTTCAATTTCCGAAACAGTGTCACTTCAATATGCAATTTTTGGTGCAGCCCCCCATGCATGATTACCTTTTACAATTTTTGCACCCTTAGATCATTGGCATGCATATGGAAAAGACTCAATGCAAATCTATTCTTTGACCTACATTTAGCTTTGCACCCGCTAGCACTTGGATATTTTCAATGTTCCTCTTTGGATATTTGCAGCAATCTTGAATTTTTTTTTCTCAAGCAAAGATGAACAGGGTTCTGTGTGTGAAGTTTAGTGATATTGTGGGTTTGTCTTATGCAAAAAGAGCAGAGAGGAAAAGAGGACATGTTGTCAGGTTGCAGAAATGTTTAATGGTTTCAAATTCTTGTTCTTTTTACAATAAGCATCCAAACCCAAACTTGTCCAATTTAAACAACTGAAGAGCAATTTATTTGAATGCTATCCAGGCTCAGACAAACAGTCTTATGCCCCTCAAATTGTGGCGTTGGTATGTGAGTAATGAATGAGTGATCAACAAATCAGAAATTTCCCAATAAATAATAAAATAGAAGAATCAGAAAACTGCTTATTACCAGGCACAGTTAAGAACACTTAACAGTACTAAGAATTTTTCTTGGTGTCAGGTGCAAATATTAATTCTACAGAAAGAAGAGGTAATGTGCAAAGGTGTGACACAATATGAAATATGTACAGAAATAAGATTTTACAAGAAAAATAAAACACATCTGCTCAGTATCTAAGGCATGCAGGTTTTCCCTATACCACATCAGAATGATCTGACCCTACCTCTCAAAATATACAACCCAATTCACATCTCTTCTCAATAGCTGCCTATCACTATTGATGGGGTTAGCAGAAAGCATGACCAAATCTCTGCAGATTATCCAAAATGCAGTAGCACACCTCATTTTTAACAAGACAAATATGACTCATGTCACATTGCTCTTCAGGCTTTCTGTGGCTGCTGGGATTAAGTTCAAAGCTCTGTCTCTTGCCTACAGAGTGGTCAACTCAGCAGCTTGTGGTTACCTCAACTCCCTGATTCAGGTCTACAATGCCTCGTATCCACTGCAGTCTGCCAACGAATGACCTCTGGTCTTTAACTCTTCAGCTCAGTGATCTCACGATGGTGGAATGAACTTCCAAACTCTGCACGCTCAGCAACCAATATTCAAAACACTGATAAAAACAGAAATGTTCCTCATCTTCCTATGCAATTAAAAAAAACAGAAAACAAAAGAAAAAAATGCCACTGATGCTGACCTGCAATGATTAAATAAAATAAACACAATTTTAAGCAGTGAAAGTAGCAAATATTTTCAGTTTTCCAGTGTTTGTATATCATTTTGCAACAGCAAACAGGAGATGGCCCTTTCTGTGCATGGACATGCTGTTTTTCTTTCAGTGCACAAAAAAAATGTAATGATGCATAAAAAACATTGATACTGCTAATTATTCATACATTTAGCCGCAATGATGGTTAGAAAAATCAGGCAGCATTAAGAAAAATGTGATTTTATGCTTTTCTCCCTTCATAAATCATAAGCCTTATATAATATAACAGGTAGTTAAATGGTTTTTTTCTGCCACAAAGAAACAAAAATTTGGTTTTCATGGCGAGGACTGATGCAATTTTATTAAACCAAGTTGATAAAAGTAGGAAATTATAATTATTACAATTAATATTTAATAATACAATTATATATTAATATCGTATAATATATTTAATTTAATTTATACAATTTTTGGATTGCAAAAGGTCATTTTTGGCCATATGAGTTTCATCTACTTTGCTTTCTCTGCACAAACATAATGATGCATAATAATCAGTGGTGCTGTTAACCAGTCACTCCAAGCTGTGTTGCCCTGGTTACCGTTTTCTCTCTCTCTCTCTCTCCTGCCCTGCTGCTCTCTCATTAGCACAACTCACTTCACCTGTGTTGTATTTTTAGGTATAAACACAATAACTTTAGTTTCATCTGAGTTTAGGACATTGTAGGACACCCAGGCGTTAGTCTTTAGACATGCCTGTAGTTTGATTAATTGATTTGTTTCATCTGGTTTTATGGACAAATGTAACTGTGTAGCAATAAAAAATTTTGTGTTTTTTAGTGTGTAGAGTGTTTTCTAATAATTTTGCTTAGAGGAGTGTTACGCCCCTAGTCTAGGGGAACCAAGGCATCACACAATGTGCTCCCCCACTCTTCCCATTCCCAAGCAAAACCAGTGACCAAATGTTCTAATTTAAATGATAGCAATTTATGATCTTCAGATGTGAGCAGTGCCCAAAACAACAAAAAAAAAAACTAACAAAACCCTACCTGAACTCCTAAAAAAAAAAAAAAAAAAAAAAAAAAAAAAAAAAAAAAAAAAAAAAAAGGAGAAAAGATGAGAAAATAAAAAGGGCTTTTCACTCCTTCAACTGCTATCCGGTGCTCAATATTCACAGTGGACTATATACTATATGCTGGGTTAGTTGGGAGTGGCAGAGGTGGAGAGAGAGAGGGCTGCCGACATCTGGTGTTTATGAAGTCTCCAGCACCATCTTGTCCAATCGGTGGAGACAATTAATTCAAAATGGCCAATCCAGAGACTTCACCTGTAGCCGATCCCTCAGACACACCCATACAAAGCACAAGTAGGAGGAGACAGACATCAAAACAATCTCACAATAATTCAATTACAAATAATGACCCTGGTCATAACAAGGAGACATATATAAAGTAAAACGTATTGGTCCTAACACTAACTTTGGTGAGAGTTAAACAGTTGCACAATCCATTATTGTAAATTCAAATGTTCTTAGCTAATAATACAGTTTTGTCTCACCATTTTCTAATACTGTTAAATTACAAGATTTATTGAATTAAATTAGGGGAGTTGCAAATAAAACAGTTTTTGAGTTTTCCAGTTTGGGTGTGAAAGGCTCAGACTAAGACTCTGAAATTACTTATAACTATGTTCAGTTCCAGCGTTTATTGGTAAGTTTGAGTAGAAGATTGCTGCTACTCCTCCACCTCGGCCTGTGCACTTCTTGACATGAAAATAATCATGACTTGGGGGGTCGACTTATTTTAGACTGACATATCTTCCTGCTGCAAACAAGTTTACTTCTCCAGTGCTATTAACACAACCCAGTCTGTCCTGCTGGGACATAAAGACATTAAAGAGCATGCTCTGTGACACCTTCATGGTTCCCTGGTACCTCACTGACCGACCCCATTATGTCCATCTGCAGAAATGTGTGTCTGACACTGTAACCTGAAGCACAGATGCTCCCCAAGGAACAGTTCTCTCCCTTTCTCTTTACCCTGTATATCTCAGACTTCCGGTACAACTCAAAGTCCTGCCACCTTCATAAGTTTTCAGATGACTCTGTGGTTGTTGGATAGCTTGTATTTGTATATTAACCAAGCCCTGATATCTGCACAAGCCAGTGCATTCTTTTTATTCAATTCAATTCAATTCAACTTTATTTATATAGCGCCAATTTACAACAAGGTCATCTCAGGGCACTTTACATAATAAAGTCAAGACTATACAAACAGGTAGAGAAAACCCAACAAATCCCCCTTGAGCAAGCCATAGGCAACAGTGGAGAGGAAAAACTCCCTTTAACGGAAGAAACCTCCAGCAGAACCAGGCTCAGGGTGGACGGCCATCTGCCTTGACCGGTTGGGCAGAGTGGAAAGTGGAGAGAGAAAAGAACAGAGCAACAAAAGCAACAACAAAACATTGAGCAGGTTAATAGGACCAGTAGCTGCACACTGGAGGACACACAGCGCCAAATCCGGGGACACCTGTGGACAGGGAGAGAGAGAGGGGGAAAGAGAGGGAGAGAGACGACTACGGGACAAAGAAGACACAGAGTTAATGTCATACAGTGGTGACATTATAGATGTGGGGTGAGAGGAGAGAATGAAGAGAAGAGGAAGAGAAGAGGAAGTGGCACAGTGCAGAGTCCCCCAGCAGTCTAAGCCTATAGCAGCATGACTATAACCAACTATAAGCTTTATCAAAAGGAAGGTTTTGAGCCTAGTCTTAAAAATAGGGAGGGTGTCTGCTTCCCGAATCTGGACTGGGAGCTGGTTCCACAGGAGAGGAGCTTGATAGCTAAAGGCTCTGCCTCCCATTCTATTTTTGGAAATTCTGGGAACCACAAGTAGGCCTGCATTTTGGGACCGAAGTGGTCTAGTAGGATGATATGGTACTAAGAGATCTTTTAAATATGATGGGGCTTGGCCGTTTAAAGCTTTATAGGTAAGAAGAAGGGTTTTAAATTCTATTCTGCATTTAATTGGAAGCCAATGGAGAGAAGCTAATGAAGGTGAAATATGATCTCTCTTACCAATCCCAGTCAGTAATCTTGCTGCAGCATTTTGGATTAATTGGAGGCTTTTTAGAGAGTTACTGGGGCAGCCTGAAAGTAGAGAATTACAATAGTCCAATCTAGAAGTAACAAATGCATGAACCAATTTTTCAGCATCGCTTTGGGACAGGATGCTCCTAATTTTGGCAATGTTCCGTAGGTGGAAGAAGGCTGTTCTAGAGATTTGCTTTATCTGTGAGGTAAATGACAAATCCTGGTCAAAAATGACTCCAAGATTCCTTGCAGTACTACTGGGGGCAAGAGTTATGTCGTCTAAAGTAGCGATATGGTTAGAAAACATGTCTCTTAGACTATTAGGCCCAAATACAATAACTTCAGTTTTATCTGAGTTTAGAAGAAGAAAATTATACGTCATCCAGTCCCTTATGTCTTTTAAACATGCTTGTAGTTTGATTAATTTATTTGTTTCATCAGGTTTCATAGATAGATATAACTGCGTGTCATCAGCGTTTTACCGGTCCCAAGCTCAGATACATGATGTCAGGAAGTGCATCCAGCGTAAAGCCTGTGCCAAAGCAAACATGAGAATCACTAATGTGACTTCCATAACGCATGGGTCACAACTGGTGCTGCTGACCTGCAGGGTGCTGGTGGAAATTGGGCTACTGTTTGTGAGAGAAGGAGAGCAGGAAGGCCTGTTCGTACGCAGAGACGCAGAGAGGAAAGGCAAGATTGTGGGACTTTGAATGTTGGGACTATGGTGGGGAAGCCTTGAGAGTCAAAGGAAAGCCAGTGGAAAGGTGTCAAGCCCAGAAGCTTAGGAGCAGGGTTTGAGTTGTTTTACCATGGTGTGGATGGGAAAGAGAAATGGAGCAGGAGTTATCCTGAAAGAGGATTTTGTAAGGAATGTTCTGGAGATGGGGTGATAAGTCTGAAGCTGGAAGATGAAGGTGTGATGTTCAATGTGAGTTAGAACAGAGGGAGAAATTCTAAAATGAGTTTGATGAAGTAATGCAAAGCATCCCCAGAGGTGAGAGAGTGGTGGCTGATGTAGATTTCAATGGACATGTCGTCAAAGAGAACAAAGGTGATACGAATGTGGTGACATTTGGTTGGCCCTTCAGGACAGGAATGCAGAAGGACGGATGATAGATTTTTAAACAAGGATGGAAATTTAGCTTTAGTGAATAGATTCTTCCAAAAGAAGCACGGACCCTAACACTCCTTATCACAATAGCAGGACCTCTAAAGGAGGCAGAGGAAAAACTACACGAGACACAATGAGCCAGTGAGTGAAGGACAGACAGGAGACAGAGAAGGCGTTGTTAGCAACGCCTTCTTAGAGGTAATTGTCTAACGCAAGCATCTGCCACATCCCGAGTCGTAGTCCTTGTGCCGAGAAATCAGTTATTTAAGTAAAATACGAGGTACGATTATAACAATAAACAATCCCTGTTTCCATTTGGAAATAGCCTAATGAAATTTAACTTTTATAAAACCATTTGTATCATATTTGCTATGCAAATTTCGAAGACCTTCATCTTATCAACATAATCAACATTCCCTAACAGGAAGGCATTGGAAGGTTTTTTTTTTTACCTTTTCAAAATTCCCACTGTCATTAAATCATCTTGATGACTTAATTAATCAACTTATTTGATGATGTAATTAATCAAATTAAAGACTGAAATGTTTTGGTTTTTTCACAATACAAATTCCTCTGAAATCACTATTCTATATTGACCAGTTTATGTGTGTATTTTAGATGTCAAGAGGAAGGAAAGAGGAATTGAGAAACATTGAAAATGTCCAACATGAGAAAAGATGGTAATTCAAGGGACATAGAGCAGAGGAGGATGAGGAGGAATGGTCAAGTCTGTCAAGTTCAGATAGCAGGTAACGTTAAAGTGCTCGTTAGGTCCTCTATTAAAGAACTTAGTTATTTATTTACATTTTCCAATCTGTAATCGGTTACGTTTAAAATACCAATTTCTGGATGTTTGGTCACAGTAATGGAAGTTGGCACCAAGGTCACCCTTGGTGGCTGGGTCCCACTCAGCGGTTCGGGTGGGACCAAACTTGTTGCCTTTTGTATCCCGACTAAATGCTCTACAACTGAGCCACCATTTCCAAACCCAAATATATGATGACTGTTTTTGTGTGGTTCTGCTCGTCTTTGTTTGTCCTAAATCACCAGACGTCCTGCTGCAGCACATTTGTAAATCGATTTGCCACAAAGAAAAGGAGTCTCCCTGTTTAATGGTCATTACTGTCTGTAAAGAGACAGGATCAAACAAAGGGCCAAAGCAAACCACGGGTAATTATTTAATATTAATTCCATTTAACCAGGCTGTCCTTAGGGATGCAAGGATTTCAGGGACCAAGCTGTTTGAGGCTCCTGAGCTTGGCATCTCAGACTCTGTTTTAATGTATTTTTGTATTCATGCTGACACTCATATAGATGCTGGCTGCTCCTTGTTTGTAGGTTGAACCATATGAATTGTCATAACAAAGTGTCTGATTTAAATAAGGGACACTTTTAGTTGCTATTTTTCACATTAATAAGTAAATTTATGCAGCAAGGTTTCTAAAATCTACTCCCATCCTCTTTCTGAACATAAGGTTTTTGGACCGATTAACCATAACAATGGAGGGCTCAAACATGCACATGGTGTTAAGTATAAGTATAAGCAAGTCAGATTTTAGAACAAATAATTTTTATAGATATTGACAAAACAGAAATGTTGATCCATGATGCGCACAATCAGGGTAAAAAATGTACAAATGTGAAGGTGCAATTTCATATAATCTGTTTCATAAATCTTAGGTTGACCTTCTAAATAAATGAGAAACTATAAGCTTTGCTCGAAAACTGCTAACCAAATATTCTGTTTTTACTTTCCTTAATAGAGGAATGATACATTAAAAACACTACTGTTCCCAAGCCAAACTTTGGCAAATCTGACCACTCAGCACTCCTGCCACAACTCAACCACACCAACGATTCTGAACCATGCATGTTGGGTCAGCAGATGACTAAGGCACTGGCCTGTTTTTGATACCACGGACATAGGTTCAAGTCTTGGTGTACTCATCCAGTCCCCTAGTCTAGGGGTAGTACTTTTTGACGGTTCGAGTACTTTTGGGATGAAGCCTGACTGTTGCTAATTGGTCAGATGCCACCCAGCATTTCACACTTGGAACTGAGCAAAAGAATTGTTTTTGTTTTGCTCACTATGAAAAGTCATAAGTGCCCTAGAGAATATAGCTGCAATAATCATTTAAATAAAAAATACACCGGGAGAGAGTGTTAATTAAGTTGGGACCATGGGGGGCACATTTCTTGGTATTCCAGGAGCTTTGACCTTGGTATGGAAATGCAAATTACAATGCACTGCAAAGACTTTTACCCTTGTGGTTTACGTACACCAGTCATCAAGCTGGAAGACTGAGTACAGAAGTGACCACGACACATACACAAACACAGAAGGACAGCGATTAAAGGGAAAAGGGGACGACCATGAACCTGGAAAGAGATATAAGGAGATCCAGTTTGTGTAGAACACATTCAGTAACCTTGGTTGGTAACATTTAGTTATACAGTAAAGATAATTCTTTTTTTTTTCATCTACATAGTTCCAATTCCCAAATAAGTCATTTCAAGGCATTTCAGTTCTCCGGACTATACAGACTATACATCGGTCCTCCTTAAGCCAGCCCCAGACAACAATCAAAGTAATGGGATGACTAGAAACATCACTAACCTTGTGAGGTAACGTTACATTACTTATTATATTACTCTGTTAATATGAAAAGTAATATGTTACATAATGAGTTACATGCAACACTGTTTAACTGTGGAAATTTGACAAGATTAGCTCATTTTGAAGCAAATTAAAAAAACGTTGGAGGGCAACAAAAGTCTGGAAAAGAAATTGCTGCAAATCAAAAATAAACTGAGGAGCGTTTGAAAACTTATTAGGTTAAATGGCAACAGGTTATGTTGCCAGTTAATGACTTGAAAAATTAGTTGTTGAGTTGAGCCATTCCCCTCTGTTTTGCAGAAAGTCACACTAAAGCATTAAGTTAAGCATAGACTAAGACCTAAGATCAACAAATGTTTATCAGGCATAAAGTGTCATCACACAGTGATGCACACACATAGAGAGATCTGGGACCATTTGATAACTAATTAGATTAATTAGCAGCAGGTTAGTTAGGCACAAGACTGAAGGTCCAAACTGGATGCACATGATCTTTGGGCCCTTTAAAGGGCACATTCATGAGTCTCAAATAAAGGCATCACTGCTTGGACTCAGGACATTTGGCACATCATGAAAGTAGTAGTAGTAGAAAATCTGGCAGCAAAGGCCCAGGACTGTTGAGCAGCTAGAATCCTGCATCAGAAAAGAATGGGTCAAGATTCTTTTCCTAAAACTCTAGCAACTGGTCTCCTCACTTCCCAGACATTTAAAGACAGACAAGGAGTAGGTACAATGATTTCCAGAATGCTTTCCAATGATGCAGTTCCTGCATTTACTAGTGGTGCAACAGATCAAAAAGAGAAGCATTAGATCACCTCACAGTTCTTGTGTCATTGATGGGAGCAGCCTTAAGATTTCCAAGGTTTAAACACATATATCTTGATGTTCAAATGTTCAGCTGCTAAATGTATTTGCAGTATGAGGCATGGTGCTGTTTTGTGTTCATATTTTGTACTCATCCTTGAACAAGTGAATGAAAAGGTATTAAAATTATGTTGTACTTTAAAAGGTTTTTCCCAAAAATGACAATGTCTGCATGTCTGTCTGGGAAGAAAGTAGACCTCTTTGAAGACACTTCCCCCTCCCACTATGACTAACTATAAGGTTTTGAGCCTAGTCTTAAAAGTATAGAGGTTGTCTGCTTCCTGAATCTGGACTGGGGGCTGGTGCCACAGGAGAGGAGCTTGATAGCTAAAGGCTCTGTTTTCCATTCAGTAAGAAAAGAAGGAATAAAGGACAAAATATACAATCACTCCAAACATTCAGTCACCTGCTGAGAAGCTTCTTTTCATCCATCCATATTGTAGTCTCCTCTGGTCACATGCCAAAGTGTCCTTGAGCAAGACACTGAACCCCCACTTAGGTTCCCCCCCGGTGAGCGTCGGCCAGCTGCATAGCAGCTCCCCCATCGGTGTGTGAGTGTGTGTGTGATTGTGAGTGTGAATGGGTAGATAAGAAGCAGTGTAAAGTGCTTTGAGTACCAACAGGTAGAAAAGAAGGTAGAAAAGTGCTATATAAGTGCAGACCATTTACACACATGCACTTGTCAATAGCTTTATGTGAGGACAGACAAAGTGGTTTGTGTTTGGTCTGGTTGTAAAAGGCACCAGGGATGACGTTTTCTCTCTCTTCTCACCACAGTACTGCAAACGGAGATGGCTGAAGTGCTCAGACACCATATGGCTTCCTCCTTCTCTTTTTCTATGGACGGATGCACATTACAAGATATTTTCATACATTTCGGGGCTTAGGGCATATATTGTGCTTGTCAGCAGCTGGAGCTTGCATTCAGAGAAAATACCACCACAGATATTTGGTACAACAACTTAACATTGTTAAATGACAAGATCAATTTGGCTGCTTGTACAGGTCAAAAAATATCTGTTTGTTGTATGTATTTGCTTAGTTTATTCTGGGCTGAAAATGTGAAATGCATCTGGAAGCCAGTTTAGAAAATCCTGTCTGTGGCCTTTCTTTGTGGGTTTCCTTTGCATACTCTGGTTTCCAGAGACACTTGTTTTGTAATGTTATGTATGTCTGGTGACTTGTATGTGACCATGATCATTTACATGCTGTCCACAATCCGTGGCAGCAGACTGAATCATATTGTAAAAGCAGTTTCTCCTACCGTTTACATGGGAGTCTCTCGTAAGGAAAAACATCTCTGGTGGCTCACAAAAAAATGTTATTTTACAGCCCCAATCCCAGCACCTCAAGCTGTCTCAAGTGTTTTACACCTCTGACAGTACTTCCTAAAGAGGTTTATATTCAATTTCAATTAAATTCAACTTTATTTATAACAAATCCTCCTTGAGCAGCTATAGGCAACAGTGGAGACGAAAAACTCCCTTTAACGGAAGAAACCTCCAGCAGAACCAGGCTCAGGGTGGGCGGACATCTGCCGTGACCGGTTGGGGTGAGTGGAAACTTAAGGGAGAGAAAAGAACAGAGCAACAACAGCAAAAACAAAACATTGGGCAGGTTAGTAGGACCGGTGGCTGCGCCTTGGAAGACACAGCTTCAAAACCTGATCAGCAGACTTATGAATGCAGCAAGGACTGGTGTAAATCTGAGCACAGAGACTATGTACACATACTGATCTGATCAACCAAACAGTCTCTCGAGTGACCCAGGCAGCGTTACAGTTAATGAACCTGAAAAAGGTTTTGAAAAACGCAACAGGACAGACAAATATGGAGCTAACAGGGAGTTGGGACCTTCTTAAACCTACGAAATTTGAGAGATTTCTCGACAATATTCTCTTTTTTATCATGGCCAGTTCTTTCCAAACGCTGTGTGTGAGGTTGTCTAACACTGGGTTACCAGTAGAAATCCGTACCTTTGCGCAACTGTCCCACTGTCAAACCCAACAGCTGTCAGTCCGTTCTAATATTTCATGCTAAATGCCCATGTATAAAGCAGACGCACTCACAGATCATGTGCAGTCTTTCATGTCAGGTGCTCACCTGACCCATCCTGAACAACTTGGGCTTCAGTGTCTTGCTCAAGGGCAATTTTGACATGTGCAAGGAGGGACCGGGGATCAAACTGACAACTCTGGGATTGGTGACTGTTCTACCTCCTGAGCCACAGTCACCCCAGGATTTTTTTTGTCTGTCTTTGAATAGGACAATCTGAAAAAACAGAGCTGCTGGATGAAGCATCTGGTTTCTGGTGACAGGTCAGTAAAGACTCCCTGCTAACATCAAGCTAATGTCAACAGAGGACTTTCATGTCAAAAAAAAAACTAGAGTAGAAATGTTAAAACATAAATATTCAGTTTTCAGATGCTAAAACAGGAAGAGGGAAAAACAATCACAGAGATTTACTGGCCAGGAGCCAGGGACCAATTAGAATTTTGTTTGAGTGTGTTTTAGCATATGGGCTAATAAACATTCAGCTCTCTGATTCAAAGTGTGCTGTTGGCCTCAAGCACACAGAGACACAGGAGGTGAGGTGGTAACAGAAACAGATGGAGGAAAAGCTTGTTGTTGCCACTTTTGTCCTATTTTCTATTCAAAACCAGGCTTTTTGTTATTTAATTGCATATTTTGCATAGAGCTGATAGTTTCATATTTGGGGGTCACTGTATGGGATGACCGCCAAGTTAACAGGGGCAGTGAGATTTCAACTGTGCGCTTGAAATGTACTTTTCTCAAAGTTTCATTTGTGTGTGTGTGTGTGTGTTTGTTTTTGCATTTTTGGTCTTTGCAAGGATTTGGACTGTCTTTCATCCACGGCCATTCTTCATTTGTGACCTTTGGCTGAATTTCTCAGAGTTGCATACATGATATCATGTATGTGTATATGTACACATAAATAGAGAGTGTGGCGATTCATTTTAATTGTACATATCACGTAAATCGGGAAATAAAGAGAATAAGAAGCTCTTCAGCATCCTTCTCCATCAGCAGTTGATACTCAGCCTTATATGAAAATTGTAGGGATCCAGGTTTGCCTTGAGACTATTATAACGTGTTTCAGAACCAGTCAGTCTAGACACAATTGATGTGAGACCTCTGACCTCAGTCTTCTCGTGTCTTCTCACAGAAGATTATGGTCACTCTATGGACACTTCATAGTCCAACATGAGTACAGCATTGCTTGCACTAAGTGCACAATCATGATCAGTGAGCCATTAATAAGCCCCACTGCACTAATATGAATCATTAGACATTGTCAGAGGGCCCTGTAGTGATAAATCTGTAAAACGAAAACACAGTTGCTTAATTTGAAAACTGTGAGAACAAGGCTAAAATTAGGAAAAGGGGGGTCAAAAATAAGAATCTAAATCAAGTAGAAATGATTTAGGTATCTTCTTGCCTTACTGACATTTCTTTTTACTTGTCTTGTTTAATCAAATTCAATGAATCAATACACCTGGTCTCTTATAGGATTTGTACCAAGCAGAATTTAGGCCTGCTGTCAGTTCTGTCTGCAAGTACATTTGGCATCTTTTTGGATCTACCTACCTACAGAACCACCAAATGCCTACAAAAGCACCATCACTGATAGAACTACACCATAGTCTGTTGAGCACCTGATTTAATCTATCTTTAGACTTTTTATCTTGGCGTATGTATCCATTATTTTGCATTTGTGTTGGTATGGTTCTGTCCCCTTTCCTTTCTTATTGAGCTGAGAGCAACTGTAACAAAATGATTTGAATGAATTCGGTAGTCCCCGAATTCTGGGGCAGAGCAGTGCGTTCATGGCAGCTGTGCCATCAGTGTGTGTGTGTGGATGAACGGGTGAATGTGAAGCAACTGTAGAAAAGCAGACCGTTTACCATAGCAGTGTGTGTGTATCAAATTGCCCTGTAAGTCGCCTTGGATAAAAGCATCTGCCAAATGTCTAAACGTGAATGTATAAGGTTGTCCAGCTGCCATTGAACAATACCTTTGGTAAAAGCATAACCTGGATGACTGAGAATTCCTATGGTTTCCTTTTCAGTGGAAGAAAATGTGATGGTGCCCTCAAAAGTGTCTCCACTGTAATGAAATGCACTTTAAATGAAGAAGATGCAATGCCCCTGTAGTTATGCTAATACCATGGGCCAGAGGTTCTGTATGAGTGACTTTGTAAAAATAAGGGAAATGTGGCGTTTAGGGTTATTCTAAGTCTAAAAGTCTAAAATACACACAAGCGTGTACTTTACTGTGAAAATTATTAAGGGTACATTATTCATTTACAAAAGATTTAATATCAACCTTTTTTCTTTTTGTTTTAAGCATGCCGAGGAATACAGGCAACGTGTGCTCTGTGAACAGTGTCATTGGATCAGTTTATCCTTACAAGAACATTAGCATAAACTGATGCAATGAAGTCATATGTTGTATGCTAAACAAGAGAAAATGATAACCGATGCCATCATCACTAAAGTCTGAGAGTCAGCATATTGGGTCAATTCAATTATATGCAGAATAACCAAAAAGAGACTGGACATTTGGTGCCTTGACCCGACGAACCTAATACAAATTTTAAGGGAGCCCACTACCCCAAGAACAAAATCTTACCACTGCTGCACAGGAAACAATATTTCAGTCTTCTTGACCCTGAAGAATGTTCACTTGAGGTGGGACCTCAGCATCAGCGAGCTATCAACAGGATTAAAAGAGTGTGCACTGGGCAACTCATCCTGATCCTGATCAAACCCAACAATGACTCAGCAGTGTGGTGCCAGCACTCTTGGCCTTGGAGCCTAGATTAGGCAAATTGACCAACAAGGCAATGATACAATGGCTCAGAATCCAGATACTCCAGTGATGTTTGGACTAGATGAGTTTGAATAGCACTATAACACAGTAATTGTCCCTTGGGCAGATATTAAAGAAAAATTCTGCTGAGAACCCCTTCAGACTCCTCAGGTTTATCGTATCTAGAATGTCTCAAGTTTGACCTTTTATATTTAAGAACCAACCAGGGGAAATTATTCCAGTTGCATAGACCCTCTGATTTGTCTGCTTCAAGAGAACTACACAAATGCCTACAGGTCAGCAATCTGAAGTACACTTCATAACACAACTAGATGATGTAACCTTCACAAATGACGAAGTCCTCAGCCAAATTTTTTATTTATTTTAGGAATAGACTTAGTTTGGCATCAGCTGATTCATTAACAACATGTCATGTTGCATGTTATTAAATCCAAAATAAGAGTCAAAAAAGAATTCCAGTTTTATACTGTTAAGACCTAAAACCTGATATTTAAATATACTGGTGAAGGAACTTCACCTCCAGATAAATCTTCAATTAATCCAAAATGCTGCAGCAAGATTACTGACTGGTATTGGTAAGAGGGATCATATTTCACCTTCTCTAGCTTCTCTCCATTGGTTTCTCATTAAATGTAGGATAGAATTTACCTATAAAGCTCCATCCTACCTAAAAGATCTCCTAGTACTAGATCATCCTAATAGACCACTTAGGTCTCAGAATGAAGGCCTACTTGTGGTTCCCAGAATGGGAAGCAGAGCCTTTAGCTATCAAGTTCCTCTCCTGTGGAAACAGCTCCCACTTCAGGTTCAGGAAGCACACTTTTAAGACTAGGCTCAAAACCTTATAGTAAGTTCTAGTCCTGCTGCTATAGGCTTCGACTGCTGGGGGACCAACCCCTGATGCACTGAGACACTTTCGTCCTCTCAGCCCGCATAATATGTCACCACTGTAGGACATTAACTGACAAAAAAGTGCATTACTGTGAGATTCTTTATACCAATTCTGTACCAGGGTAAACAGTGGATTACACAATTTACCGTGTAATCCACATATCAGTAAAAAACATCCTTACACCCCAGTGTACTACTATTTTCCCTGGGCACATTGAGCAACATGATTACAATGACTCTGTGGTGTTACGAGACAGACCTTATCATTTCATCGAAATAAAACTACAACATCTGTATATTTACTGCCTATGCAAGTAATATACAGCATGATCTACTGATGATCTACATGACCACTTTTAATAGACAATAATGTACTGGACTGTTCACTTCAATAAATTGCGCAATGTACAGTGTATTATCAGTAATATTATTTAATTTTTAACCTCACTGATATCTTTTTACTGTGTATATATGCTGTATTATTATATGTAACAGCTACAGCAACAACAAAATCTTTCCCTTAGGAATTAACAAAGTATCTATTGATTTGAATTTTCTAAAAATATTGAGTAAAATATTTTAAACAGTACTTCTACCACCTACAGTTGCAGGAAAAAGTAAAAATCTGAGCACATTTTATGAACAATTCATGCAAGACTCCATGTAATCCCAAAGGGTTCACATACTTTTTCTTGCAACTGTAGCACACAACGAACTATATTTCTGTCTTGGGCTGAGTGGCTGGAGGCTGCTCAGATTGGCTTTGCTGACCCTTGTCTACCTAGACATGAAGACCACCAGTGTTAATGTTTTGCCCCTTTGCCGTATATATGTGATATTTACTATTAAACTAAAATGAAATAGGAAAAAGGAACACAAATGTAGTTAAGGCACTTTAATATGACAAACAACCCCGTCAAACCAAATGTTCTTTTGTTACAAGACAACCACCTTTAATCCATTCAAATGTTTAACACAACATATTTTAAACAGCAAAAATACCTACTTCTGATTAAGTATTTTAAAGAAAGTTGTTCTTTACCTCTTCCATATACAAACTAAAAACTCTCCTCTTGCTATGGGGCTAAAGCCATTCTTGGTTGATAAGAAAAAAAGAATTCCCTTAAAAGAATGTGAACTGTTAATTTGACAATCTAAAAACGCATGGGTGAGGAAGATATGAGTGACGTTGATTACAATGGTGTAATGTTACTTTGATTACACCCTACAATGACAGTGGTAGGGTGTAATGTGTTTTGAGATGTATTTAAATTTCTAAACAATCACAGTTATAATCAGTTCAGAAGCAGAAATATTAAAGGAAATGCGTTTTGAAAATGAATTAAAGTTGCAGGAAATAACTCCTCACACTTTACTCAATAAATTACCATATTTAATTGTGCCTACAGACATGCACACAAAAACAAACTAAATTTAGTCCATCACTATAGTCCCACTAGTTTCAAACACAGTGACAGGCACTGAAACGTGTGCATGGATCTGTGACACGTTTAAAAGCACATTCTGTTAACTGTTGGGGATGTGGCACCATCTTGTGGGATTTCCTGCTTTTTGGTGGATGAGTTGGAGGCGGTGTTCTGACTTTCTATAATGATAATGAAAAGATAGCTCAGTAGTGCTGCCTTACCTTTGCAAGTCTGACTGTGCTTTGGTTGTTTGCAGGCTGATCTAGTGGATCGTGCACTGAGCCTCTGAAAAACTGTTCATGTATTTATTGTTATTGTTTTTTTAATACAATTGCTTGTTATTGCGATTTAATTTCACCAGTAGGTTCCCTTTTCTTCCTGTTCATCTCTCCCCATCTCAGGACTGCATAGATCTCAAGATGGCACCCGCATCCCCCTAAAATTAATGTGGCATTACATCTTAACATTCTCCAGTGAATGAATAAATTCAAATTTTGGTCCACTTTGTGTATCATTTATTCTAGAGGGGGTTTGGCACAAGGCAATTTAGAATCCGCATTCGTGATGAAGCAGGTATAAACTCACAGATGCACTTTGCAAAGGCAATCATGGCTTATAAAACAGTTATGTAGCATTTCTGACAGCACCCTGCTTGTTGGCAAAACTTCCTGTCCTCCAGAAGCTGGAAGATGATTGTTCACTCTAACTCATCAGGAAGCTGCAAGATAGACGACAACAGTTACTAAACAGTTGTAATTGTCAAGCAGAATAAGATTAACAAAAGTAGTTCTGCATCTGTCTTTACCTGTATGGGTATCCGTGGTACTTGGCTCTAAATATGGACAACAGCCAGCTAAAGAACAGCATCACCAGACCAATACCTGCTACACACATAACTGACACACAAAAGCAGAAAGACACTTATGAATCCGCTGATCTCTCAGCATATGTGACACAATAAGCCACTAACGTGTATCCTTTACGATACTAAATGTTAGAGAAGCCTAGACAAAAATGCTCCAAAACTGCCCAACAGTAATGCGAAAGACTAGTGTCTCGTTACCTCAAACCTTGGTTACAGCTCATGTCTCTGAGCTGTAAAACCAGGCACCATATGTCCTGGGTAAGTTTAGGGTTTTCACATTGATGGTATGGGGGTTCTATAACTTATTGGCTTAAATTATCCAATTATCATTTAAAACTGCTTCTTGTGTTCAGTTGTTTGTTTGATGATGTTTTTTTTATTTGATTACAAATAAGTTATTATAAATTACAAATAAATACCAAGGGATCTGTAGCTGGTGTCTTTGGAATCTTTAAAGTGCAATTATCCCTAATCACTTCATGGTTAAATGAGTCTAGCTGGACCAGTGTACTGTACCACAAACAGGGAGACAGCCATTCTGTTTTCAGAATGCACTCATACCACTTTCAAACTTACTGTTTAAGCCAGTGCTAATAACGAATAATCAATGATTTCTGTATATAGAAGACTCTGGAGTATTTTCACATTTTGTATTTTGAATGTATAAAGAAAAAGGGAATCAAAGAATATTTTGTGTGCATGCACATCCGCCACATACTCTTCCTTTTTCCAATGTCAATTTCAGAGGTAGCAGCCTCACACAGGAGAACAATCCCCATTGTAACAGCAGCATCTTAAAATAGGGTCAAGGTTTATGCAAGGATTCCATGACATCAGCCTACTGAAAACCCAAGTTACCCTACTGCTACAAGTTAAATGCTAAAATGTAAAAGGTGTGAATTTCAGGCAAGGCATGTAGTGGTGAGGTTTCAAGTTTGTGGAAGGGATCTGTAACAAACTGAAGCTGATGATATGCTTTAAAAGTAACAAGACAAAGATGGAGGAGTCAAGAAGATTTGAAGCAGGGCAAACATCTCAGGCCTAATGTAAGCAGCGTGACTGTATATTAGAACTGCATAATATACTGTGCGGCATGTGCAACAGACACATCCCAGGACATCTGATGTCAAGGGAGCGCTTCATTACAGCCTGCTAATGCTAGCAGCTAAAGCTAACTGCTGTGCTATGTGGGGTAAACAAAGATTGAGTTTAGACGATAGCCACAACATTTTAACTGAAAGACTGACATGTCAAATTATTGATCATAGTGTAAGTGGAGTTAATTATAAGCCCTAAGACAATTTACATTGTGTTGTTAACATATAAAAAGTGTTAAAGTGTTAAAAATAACATCAGAGATAACGATTGATTTAGCTCTGAGAATTAAGTGTGTGCAGACTATGCACTCAGCTTAAGGATACTGAAGAGTAGGACGATGTGTGTCTCGGCCACAAACTGGGCCTGACTGCTGCCATGGATGTAACTCTGAAACACACAGTTAAATGCTATTCTGATAAATAGTTCACATATTATACATTGCATACTGTGTTGCAAACATCACATGTGTGTCTTACAACTTGTCCAGTGCTGGGGTTCTTGTGAGCATAAGGTGGTCCTCTTATGTGGTTCCACATCTGCCCTGAAGTCATGATTAGCACAAAGCACTGAAACACACAGTAAACACACACACTAGGCATAAAGATCAGATTACATGATCTGTTTTTTAATCAGCAAGAGCTCAGATGATGTCATCTGGAGGACCAGCAACCAAGTCCACCATGACTACAATCTAGTAGAAAGTTATGGCATCATTCAAACACTCCCAGATAATGTTATGTGAAGTGCCATAGAACTTGAAACATCGTGCAGATAAACAGCGTGAGCTTCACAACGAAAAAGTTGATGCATAAGAAGAAAGAGTAGATCAGATAATGGAAGATCTGAAATCATATCCTCTGACAAGAGCTTACACAACCTGAAAGAGTGTCTTAGTCAAAGGACTGAGCTTTGCAGTAACACCAGAACAGCTACCTGTACAACAGCCCAGCTCACATACAGTGCCTTGCAAAAGTATTCATAGCCCTGAAATTTTGCACTGTACAAATTTTGTACATATAAATCTCTGAAAAGTGTGGCGAGTCTTTGGGGTTCGTCTCTACCAGTTTGCACTGGAGGGTGAGACTTTTTCTTTGCAAAATAGCTCAAGCTCACTCAGATTGGATGGAGTTTGTCTGTGAACAGCGACTTTCTAATTGGATTTAGGTCTGGGCTTTGACTGGGCCAATTTAACACAGGAATATGCTTTGATCTAAACCATTCCATTGAAGCTTGGGCTGTATGTTTAGGGTCTTTGTCCTGCTGGAAGATTAACCTCTTTTCTAGTCTCAAGTCTTTTGCAGTCTAACAGGTTTTCTTCTAAGATTGCACTGTATTTTGCACCATCCATCTTCTCATTAACTGGTGTGTGATGGCGTGTTCAGGGTGATGTGCAGTGTTAGGTTTACACCACACAAAGCGTTTTGCATTTAGGCAAAAAAGGTCTAATCTCAATTTTGGTCTCATCTGACCAGAGCACCTTCTTCCACACGTTTGCTGTGTGCCCCACATGGCTTGTCACAAACTGCAAATGGTACCTCTTTTGGCCTTCTTTCAATAATGGTTTTCTTTTTGCCAGTATTTCATAAAGGCCACATTTGTGGAGTGAACAACTAATGGTTGTCTTGTAGACAGATTCTCCCACCTGAGCTGCGGATCTCTCCGCCTCTCAGCCTCCAGGCTGTCAGTTTAGATTGAGGGCCATTTTTTGGTAGGTTTGCACTTGTACTGGTATAGCACCACTTATGGATTATTAAATGTAAAGTGCTCTGAGAGAAGTCTAAAGATTGGGATATTTTTTGTAACCTAACCCTGCTTTAAAGCTCTCCACAACTGTATCCTGGACCTGTCTGGTATGTTCCTTGGACTTCATGATACTGTTTGTTCACTAGTGTTCTCTAACAAACCTGAGGGCTTCACAGAACAGCTGGATTTATGCTGAGAATAAATTACACACAGGTTGACTCCATTTACTAATTAGGTGACTTCCGAAGGCAACTGGTTCCTAAGGATTTTAGTTAGAGGGATCCGAACAAAGCGGGCCGAACACAATTTCAAGCTAAAATTTTTAGATATTTGTAAACCATTTATCATGTTCCTTTCATTTCATAATGATGTGCCACTTTATGTTTCACACACTCACTGATAGGCGAGCTGCTATAGGGCTGGCCTGGAGTCATTGCGACCAACTCAGTTGGTGTCCAGCGTCTTGTTTAAGGACACAGAGATATGTCACTTTAAATGTTTCAGATAATTTACCCTGTTAAAACAGGGTCAGTATGAGCAGACTTAAAGATTGGAAAACCTGCTGAATGTCTGAAAAAGCTGTGAAAGGATCAAGCAGAATGGAAAGACAGATTTGTAACACTGAAAAATATTTAGATATTTAAATCTTATTTTCAAATGGTTCTCCTCTGTGTGCAAGAGCAAACACACCAAAAACATGCTTCATTTGTGCTGTCGTAAATGTAAAGCATAAATTATAACATTTATATCATTGTCTAAATTATACTATTATTAAGGACACACACGGCCTGTAGAAACTGGAACCAAACCACCAGCCCTATGGCTAATAGGCCGGTTGCTCTCCCAACAAAGCCATAGCATAAAGGAGTATCTTTGATGTATCTATCGCATATTTGATTAATTATTGCTGTCCTGACAATATGCACGATTCAATGTTTATTTCATACCTATATTATAAAAGTTACAGTTCAGTTTAATTACTACTGTTTATCTCTATCTACACCATTTATCTCCTAATGTAGAGGATCTATCCCCCTTGCAGTAGCAGCATTTCACTGGTAAATGTTTGCCTATATTTTAGGTTTGAACCTTGAACCTCACCTTGAACATTTGTGTGTGTGTGGTGGCATGAAAATCTGTGTACTAATTTTACCAGTGCAGAAAAAGCCCAGACATTCCTGTTAAAGAGAAACTCCAAATTATGTCTTCGTAGGTATGCCAGCCCTCCAATTACAGCCAGAAGGAAGCCAAGGAGGAGAGGCCCAGCGTAGTTCGGAGGACGAATAATACGAATCTGAAAGACAGACCAATAACAATTAGAGGATTGCATTGTGCTTTTGTTTGAGTCTGGAGGTTAATGTTCAGAGTGGATATGCTTTGGTTTATTTTATCACATAAAAAATAGGGTTATGGCGGTTATTGGTCTGCACTTATTACTATCCAAAGCATTTTACATTGCTTCTCATTCACACATCGATGGGAGAGCTGGTATGCAGCTGACCTACACTCAGGGTCACGCTCAAGGACACTTTGTTTGATCCCCAGCTCCTGTGGTCACATATCAAACAACTCTAGGATTGGTGGACAACTGAGGTAGATGTCTATACTTGCCTGCACATCAGTCCTGTCAGCTACCCATCTAGCCAGTTGCTCAGCTGCAAATCCTCTGACCTGCAGTTCATATGTATCAGACCTGCGAGGCTTCCCTTTGGATGGGAAGTGGAGGAAGGTCGGAGCAGAATTCATATTCAGCTGCAACACAAACATAAATACAGTCAAATTGTTCAATTTGTGTAGCAGTAACATTTTAATTTCCTCACAGAATCTCATCTCACAAGATCAATTTACAGTTCTTAAATAACTGAACTTATTAATAAGTTAATAAACACCCCTGTCATACCCTTATTTGGACTATTCTCCCCCCTTCATTCCTTGATATGCCAGTAATGGGCTTGACCATCTGAAAACCTGTTTTTACCAGTCTGAATGTTTCAGTCAGTGAGTACGTTTACATGGACTTAACCAGTTAACCTGGTACAGTTGGCTGTCTCGGGAAAGCTGATTTCTTCAGTGTTCAACTCTTCAGCTCAAATTTGGGTCAGGGGATTAGAGAAACCTGGTTTCCCCATGTGGAATACTGTCGGAGAACACTGATTACTCTGCCACGTATTTGCGTAACCAGGTTTCTAATCAGTTTTCTCTAACTGCACGTGTTGTAAATGGGTTAACGGGGCGGTGCTGCCTCATTTTAAAAACAAGTGTCTAAGATACGACAGGGCGGGAAGCTAAATTCTTGCTTTGCACACATTTAACGCTGTCCAGGAGAGGACAAATGGCAACCTTCACATAGAAGGGTGTGATCCTTACCAACAAAAACCCATCTGGTTTTTGGATTAGAGAATAAAATTTGCAGGTAGTGAATTACCATTATCATCTATTGAGATTCACTAAACTAAACTGACTGCACCATGGAGTCCGCACAGCTTATCACCTAACTGAGGTTCGATAAGGTGATAAGAATTCCTTTGACCCTTTTTGTAACTTCTGATAATAAATTAAAATTTGTTCATTAGTATTAAATGAACATTTGAAGGTACATTGTTATATTATGTTTAGGGTTAGGTTTGCATCATGTTACACTGAAATGAAATGTATGACAGGGATGCAAACTCAACATAATAATGCACCTTCATTTGGTAAAAATGTTCCTTTATTATTAGAGATAACAAAAATAGAAAATAATGTATTCAAAAAGTTAAAAAACAAAAATCTTATTTTCTTTCAGAACCAACAAAGTAGATTACCTATTTAGGATAAGAATATCTAGTTTTACGTATTTGAGCTTGGATCCATTTAGCTCAAAGTTTTATTTTTCTGACAGACAAACGCATAACTCATAAGGCATAACTCTAAAACAAGAATTAGTCTTACCATCTGAAAGACATCTGATCCTTCATCAAAATCAACAGATGCAAAGAATACTTTATTAGTAAAGGCAGAAGAATAACGCCAGGAATTGGCCAGCACCTGGAACTCCTCATCAGCTTGCCTGAAATATAAAAATATATTCAAATGAATAAATTAAAATTTAAGTAACAGTAGCAAAACCTGGCCATACTTCTCACCTGCAGACCCCACACTGTCTCTGTGGTTGCAGTGCTGTGAACATGACAACCACCGAGTAGTTTCTGGGAGGAGCTTTGACAAAGCGGCGAAACTTATCACCATTCATCCTGATGACTGACCGCTTGGAGGCCCACTCCATCATCTGAGTCACCTTTTCTGACAACAAGGTCTGCAACGGACAGAAGACAGCTGCTAGAGTTGGGCACAGGAAGATGTGAGTATGGAAAACAAGCTAAGAGCAACTAACTGTATGTTGTTACTGGCATTAACATTGTTTCCCCAAGCCATTAACTCAAACCAGACAGTTATTCGATTGTGATGTTTTATTCTAATGTATATTTTTGGCACGTCAAGCGTTCAAATATTCATTGCCCTACATATACATATATATACACACACACGCACACACACACATGTATTTATATACTTCCCGACTCGGGGAGGTAGTGACGAAAAATAATAAGTAATGTATATGTGTGTGTGTATAAGTACATTACTTATACACACACACATATACATTACTTATAAGTAATGTACTTATACACGCTATAAGTAATGTACTTATACACACACACATATACATTACTTATTATTTTTCGTCACTACCTCCCCGAGTCGGGAGTGGGTAATTTGCGCGCCTGGAAGGTCCCGCGAGGGGATCCTCCGCCACAGAGCGGCCATCCCTAGCCCGCCGAGTTAAACCCCCGGGGCAGACTGCGCGGACCCCACCTGTTTACCTCTCAACGGTTTCACGCCCTCTTGAACTATATATATGTATATATGTATACATATATGTATATATATACATACATATATGTATACATGTATACATATGTATATATGTATATATGTATGTGTGTCTATGTATATATACATATACATATACATGTACACATACATAAATACATAAACATGTATACATATATACATATATGGACATGCTTTTCAGTGTATGCGCTGTTGAAATATAAAGTTCAATGCCCTCTACTGGAGCAATTTGGCTTTTAAGGTGGACCAAAAAATTCGCATCAGAAACTGAATAATAGTCCAGATAACGACTGGTGCAGTTAACTCAGGTGGTCTCACGATAAAATAAAACTAATAATAAAATGTGATCAGAAGTTAACACTCCTGTCCCACCAAAGCCAAATCTAGCATTGGATCATTTAAACCGGGGGTGGTCTCAATGGCGGCGTAGGACGCCTCACACCTAAGAGGAGGGTCGGCTCGAGGCAGCGTGTCGCCACGGTGAACGTGAACCGGCAGGGCTGACAAGGCGGACGCATGAGTGGTTTAGGTGGCTAACGTCGCGGTAGTTAACTTGAGCTGAGCGGTGAATGTCTCTTAAAGTTCACCAGGATCCACTCACTGGACCCGACACGGCTTAATTTGTGCACGTTTACAGCACTACGGCCCTATGACGCTATCACCGTCTGTGGTTAAAGATCAGGTGAACGTCATCCTTGAAAAACTACTTCTTTTACAACTTCCCGCTTGACCCAACAGGTTAGCTCGCTTCGCTTGTGGTTACTGTTAGCATAGCTACTCAGACTGTCGCGGAAGAAAGAGAACTTTGTAAACATCGCAAACATTTAAGCCAAAGTTTATTAACTTTGTCCACTATGTACCATTAAAGACAAGTTACCTCTTTCTTCTTCTGAGCATCACTAGATTCGTAGTAGACAATAAAGACAAAAAACACAGAAATAAAAAGTTTTCCAAACATTCTGCAACACTGCAGCCGACACGGTCACGGCGAACAACTTCTTCTACTTGACAGGCGCAGACTCTGACTGTGGCTATTGCCCTCTGCTGCCCTCCTCCGTTTGGAAGTCGCTACTGAGTTCTGCTTCTTTTTCTTCTTCAGGTGACAAACCGGCTTATTGGCCACCTACTGGACCGAAGATTAGCACAACAATATATATGTAAAATGAAATTATTGTTAATTCACACCTACTGGCAAATGTAGATTTACCAATTCACCTAACATATCTTTGGAATGTGGGAGGACACCGGGGTATCCCGAGGAACGAGGAGAACATGCCAACTCCACACAGGGCGGCCACAGCTAGCAATGTTTAATTATTATTATTATTAAGATAAGACTTAATTGATTCGGCAGCAATAGAACAAAGAACCTACAAAGAACAATGTACACTTTAGTTTAACTTTAAATCAGATAAGAAGAAAAAAACAGCAGTATTAACTGTGCAAACAAGGTATGAAAAGGTATAATAATTTTATTACAATAATTAATAATAATAATAGCATTCATTTTTAAACTATTGAGGGCACTAAAATTTCAGAATCTAAAATGCCGGAAATATAAAAGAAGGGCAGGACAAATCTCGAGGATGTTACGATGAAAGGAACGCTAAAATTAATTATGTTTTACAAAATATTTTTCAACGAAGCTCTGGGGGAATTTATTTAGATGTTTCAGGTAAACGAACCGCATGTCACTTTTTTGAGTTTAAGTCCCGATCCGCACTCCAGACCAGTTGGTGGCAGTAATGCTCCGACATGCTGTGTGCCAGTCGCGATAAAACTCAAGGGAGAAGGAGGAGGAGGAAGAAGACGAGGAAGAAATAGAAGCTTCTGTTGATAAACGTACCAGTGGAACAGTAATAGTGATCTAAGTTAAACATAGGATGGATTCAGAATAATCACCGCGCCTGTGACAGAGAAATACCGGTATGTCAGCAAAGCTGCCGACTCTGCTGAGAGTTTCGTTCGGCGTCTTTTCCGGTTGTGTAGTTTTGTCTTTGACCACAGTGTTAGCTGCGGCTATGCAAACAAACCGAGCTAGCCCTGACAAAGAGCAGGCTGAACCTCGCTCCTTCAAAAGTTAAGTACGCCAGCTACTGCTATTGTGGGCTATACTTTATATTGCATATTTATAACCTAGGAATTCGTATTTGAATTTTTACATGATGACTGAGCATTTGACTGTCACTGGTCAGTTAATATGTGTAACTCGTGCTGGTAACCCGTGCAGTGTTGTGTAGACGTCACCAGCACGCGCTTTAAACTCAGCAGTAAACGGTTGGCGTG
The DNA here is from genome assembly GCA_033026295.1 of Channa striata. NCBI lineage: Eukaryota > Metazoa > Chordata > Actinopteri > Anabantiformes > Channidae > Channa > Channa striata. The sequence continues at coordinate 28,435,357 of CM065173.1, forward strand.
ACACCAACGAACTTCCCATGGTTTGGTGTTCCGGAGTAACAGCAGTGGAAAACAGCTGTGTAAAACCCAACAGACGTCAAAGATCGCTTGTGCTAAATGTTTCATAGGACATTTCTCACATTTCATGTCGGCTTAACAACGATTCGGTGATAGTGTGGTCAAACCCAGATCCCAAGTTCAAGAAGTTTGATTACAAGTGTGATGGTAAAGGAAACAACTGTAAGAAGTATGTAACAATTTAAACGGTGCCATAGGCATTTTAACTCTGTCAGAAAGTGTTTTATTCAAGCATTATAGTCTACTCAGTAATGAAGTAAAATCTTTTTTTTCTTGTCATCATTCAGCTCTAGACACAGATTACTTTTTAATATCTTTGGTTGTTTTTTTTTTACTTGGCTCGTTTGTGAGTAGTAGGTGTTTGTTTTGTTTAGAAAATGCAGAATTATAGTCATATCAAATTTGTATGTTAAACTTTGCTTTCATAAAACACACACACATATTGCAAAAATAACAAATGAGTGGCATTCTGTTGATCATTTTTGCATCTTTTTGGGCAGATGTTTCCACTATGTCCTCTGTCCTGATTTAGATACTTTTTGTTTTTAAATAAAAAGAATCACTAGTGAGACAGAAATCTCCTCACAAAACCAGGTGGAGGTATAATGTCAGTTCCTCCTTCCATGGTCCCGGTTAAATTACTTTTTTAATATAGCATTAATCAAACTAAGCGATATGCATTAATTTTACTCTTTGGCATGTTATGCTTTGTTGGGCTTGTCTACTATGATCTGCACTGACTGTGCAGAAGTGCGCGCAGCTAAAGTGAAAAGTCCCGGGCTAAGGGTCTATTTTTAGACCTAAAGCTACTAAATCCTTTGTAAAATGTGATTTCAAATGGGGACCATTAAATGCAATGTCGAGTTCACTCTTAGTCAAAGTGAATGAAACAGTATAATAAGCAGGGCCCTAAACGGTTCCTGAACTTGAACTTGGCGTTGCCCGCCTCTCCTCTCTCTCTCTGCCATACACACAGAAAGAGGGAGAAATAAAGCATTGCTGAGAACTGGCACAGAGTGGTTCCTGTTGGTTTTTACATTAATTTGATAATAGACTGACACAATTTCATATATGGGTCCCTCCACTTTCAAAGTGAGGGCAACCACAGGTGCTGGTGAACTTTGGGGTTATGCGTGACCAACCACTGTGTTTATCTGAATTAAATCAAGTGATATCTGAGTGTCATACCTTGACGCTCATGTTTTTATTATTTATTAAGTTTGCCTAAAGTCCATCTGTTTTCTCTGAGTAACCTGATCACATAAATACAGTCACTTATGAAAAAACATAGCAGAGTCTGTCTTACTGTCGTTTCTTCACAAGAAGACTTTTTCTCTAAAACAAATTATTAGCTGATCTCACATCTGCTTCACAATCTTATAGTTAAATGTTTGATAAATAGAATTTCACCACATTTTAGCTTTTAGCCGCAATTTAACCATGAAGTGCATAAAGTCATTAACGAAAAAGAAACAATATCATTTGAACATCCTAGGGTTTTGTAGTTCATTTGCTAAAACATACTATATATCTAAAAAACTAAACAAGTACCATGCCTCCACCAGGCAACATCCTTGGTCCTTCTGACAGAAACAAGTCATTAGAGACATTGTTCATGATAGCAGACCAGATCTGTTTCCTCATAACTCATGAGTGAGGGCATATGAAATGAGGCAAATGAGATCCCATTTCTCTCTGTGTCATCTTCCCTCTGTGTTATTATTTTGTCTGTCTTTGTGATGTGCCTAGAACTAAGGTTCCATGCTACAGAACGTGTGCGCCAAAGGCCGAGTACTGGCGTAAACGTGATGGGTCCAAGGAGGAAGGTCTCCAAATTGCAGCCTGTAGGGGGCAGCATAGGAGGGGAACCAGTCCCAAGACACAGTGAGCCTAAAGACTACATCAACGAGCTGTCCCATGAAGTCCTTTGCCATATATTTAGGTACATTGTCTTCCCCTACACACATCTGTTGTAGCTTATATGTTCTGTTTGTAGGTGCCATTCTACCGTAAACCCTTTTTTCATTCTGTAAACATCATACATAGTTGTGAAGGCAAATCTATGTTCAGTCACTTTCAACACGAGTGTCTAACAAAATTGGACTTTAAATTACATTTTGTACAGGCAGAACAATTAAAAATATAAATGTTTAATGAAAAAGCAATAATTGGGTGCATTGAGTTAATTGAGGTTTTCTGATATAATTGCAGCATCAAAAGTTTACAAATTTTAAATTATACATACACTCACTTTAGATATTATTTCAGTGGTGCTGAAAGCCTTCTCTGTGCAAAGATATTAAAAAAGGGGGGTTGACAGCATTTACCAACTTACAGTACAGAGGAACAGTCCAGTGAGCTAAGTGCAAATCGGAGAAGGAAGAGGCTAGATTTATATAAGATCGTCTCTTTCTATACAACTGCAAAGAAAGGGCATCAAATTAAACACATATACATAAAAACAAGGAACCTGAGCTGCAAAAGGTTTTAAATGTTGGGACTTTTTTTGTAGGTACCTTCCCATGAAGGACATCATGTGTATGGAGTGTCTATCTAGAAAGCTTCGAGAAGCTGTGACTCTGTACCTGCGAGTGGTCAAAGTAGTGGATCTATGTGCAGGTCGCTGGTGGGAGTATATGCCTTCAGGTAATGGTCCACAGTAAAACCATTCCATCCCTGACAAATGACTAAAAACAAGTGCTTAGAGTTTTTATTTTTTTAATTACAACAAGTCCAATCTTAGAAGGCAGTTTTTAGTTAGCATCAATCCAAGGGCGTAAAAACTGACACAATTTACTCACAGATTGATCAAATATGACAAAAAGGTATTTTTTAAAAATCTACATTTTTGTCTTCAGTTGTAATTAGAATTTGGCAATAAATAGGACATATTTTAATCATATTGTTTTCCTCTCGTTGACAACTTAAAATGTCATCATCAAGTGGAATTGTGTTGAACATAAAAAACCTTGCATTCAAAGAAATGGAGACTGTATAATGTTTACAGTCTGGTTTCAACATATTGAGAAAGAGGTTTGATGAGGTTTCTTGTGTTTTATGGCTTAGGTTTTACAGACAACAGCTTTCTGCTCCTTTTAAAGAAGATGCCAGATTTGGAGCAACTATATGGTCTCCACCCTCGATACCTGGAGAGGAGACGGGTTCGAGGCTATGAGGCTTTCAGTATACCTGGAGTCTTAGAGGCACTACAAGCCTGTCCCAGTCTGCTGGTCAGTATGTTGAGTAAAAATGTGTCACTACATGTTGAGCCTGAGTATTAATGAGTATCAGTATTTTTTCTGCAGGATTTATTCTCTGGTACTACATGCACTTTCTGCCTCTAGTCTTCAAGATCACACACACACACACACACACATTTGTACATCTTTCCTTGTGAGGACACCCATTGATGTTATGCAATTCCTAGCCCCTTACCCTAACCCAAACCAAAACGTAATTCTAACCCTTACCCTAAAACCCCGTCTTTACCCTCAAAAATCCCTTTTTTTGGGCCAAAATTAGTGAGGACCGGCCAAAATGTCCTCACTTCACAAAAATGTCCTCACTTTGCTGTTAAAAAACGAAATTTGGTCCTCACTAAGTAGTCCCACCTCTTGTCATTCACTTACATTACTATCTACTAGTGTTGTCAAAGTATCAGCTTTCTTGCTTCGACTTTTAATATTTCTTAGATGACCAAAAAAAGGGTCTACAGACATATGAAAATGAAAGTGATTTGTTTTCCTTGGGGTAAGTCACTCAAGCTCCTTTCAGACATGAACTTTAGAGGCTGTCAGGAGGATCAGGTCCATACATTATCTAGAGTTTTCCCTTTAGACATGCAGCCAGCATTGTCTAGATTATGTCTGGATTCCAGTGCATGTTTGAAAGGGGATTCGGAAAACATGCTGTAATGTGGCTATTACTGCTTTACTATGTTCAGTGCGTGCCCTCCCATTCACTGCAGGGCTTGACATTAACGTTAGCTGCTTGCTACATATACTCTCTGATGGGGCAGTTGCCTGATCGTGCAATTAAAAAAAAAATATGACCGCCTACAGTGTTTCCCATACTGTTGTTTTATTTATTTTTTATTTAATGCTATACTGCCCATTTACTATATTAGCAGTAATTTCATGGAGCATTATTAACATAGTTCCACAATACAGATTAAGTGTTGGCTCTGTTTTGTCATAATAATGTAATTCAAATTTACTTTCTGAAAGATCATAATGTCCTTCAAAAACTTGACATGAGCTGCAGCTGCCAGTCAAATTGTTACTGTGTGAATGTGGCACACAGGCTAATCAATGCAATTTTTAGTTGAAACAGCACGGAAAGGTGCTTTAGCGACATACAGTCTTCAAATCTCCCTTTTCTGAAAGACCTGCTTTCTCAATCAACAGAAAAATTCAGATACAATATTGCTACTATAGACACACTATTTGGCTAACCAGTGTCATAACACATGAAACCTTAGGAACGAACACCTACAACCAAAGAACTGGCCCTGAACCAAGAAAACAGTTTTTGTAAGTTATTTTAGCTTAAACAATCTTCATTGGATCTTTTATACTTTTTGATACTTTGAATGTTGGAGCAGCTAGAGTGAGTTACATCACACACAACTTTTATTAACATTTTTTTCGTTTTTTCAGTCAACTTTTATCTTTCCTCAACAAATTATTCATTAAAACGCAAGTTTTTTTTTCTTCAGGAAATGTAAGTCATAATGACAGGTCTTGTGATTTATTCGTAGTGATTGTTGTGCTTAGCATTAGCATTGCTGGGAAAGTGGCATTGTATACAGGAACGCAGTGATGTCTCCAGCCTGTGGAAGAGCAAGTCAGCTCTTAGAAGGTCTGCAATTTAAATAAGTTCTCAGCAGCCCAGGGGGTAGCACCATGTTGGTGGAAGGGGTAAGAAAGCTGTAGAGTTTAGTAATACTTTGAAAGAAGTTCTGTGTACTCAAAGTAATAGAAACATTGTAGTTTCTTTGGACTTAGTTGTCTCTTTTTCGCAGTGACACAAATAAACACTTGCAGGTATTGAGTTTAATTTTTTACTTATATCTATATGACTTAATATTAGGGTGTGGAGACATCCCATCTGGAGCTGGTGGAAGCCATATGGAACTACATGCCTCAGGTTCACATTTTGGGGAAGTTTCGCAACCGTAATGGTGCTTTTCCTATTCCTGCTGAGAACAAATTGACTATCCCCATAACTGCAAAGATCCAGACCCTACATCTAGTGGGTAAGTAGGAAACCCTCCTAATCTGACAGACACTGAATGTAAGTGAGCTCCAGCTCTGTTAGTGTCGTCTTAATAAGGAATTACCTGACCTGAAGAATGCCCCTGTTTGGTCAGAAGTCCCATGTGGTGGCATGCTATGTGAACGCTAGAGTTAATAATACCTTTGTTGTTTTGCTGTACTTTACACAGTTTGTGTGTGTTGTAGGTGTGAATGTCCCAGAGATACCTTGTGTGTCCATGCTGCGCCATCTTTACCTGAAGTGGGTCCGTCTCACCAAACCACAGCCATTTAAGGACTTTCTGTGTGTGAGCCTGAGAACTTTTGTCATGCGTAACTGTGCAGGGCCGACCAATTCCCTCAAATACGTTCCCTTAGTTACTGGTTTAGCATCTGCCCGGAACCTGGAGCAGCTGGAGCTAGTGAGAGTTCCCTTCCTAGGAGGGCTGATCCAGCATGTGGTGGAGGACAGCTGGAGGTCAGGTGAGAAAACAGTGTTGGTTTTAAATAGTAAACAGTCTGCATAGTACCCACTTATTTTGAAACATAATTATGTGCTAAAATTTACATATCCCATGATGTGGTGATTTCTATGACAGTGGAGGAGCAAATCCCCCCCTTATAAAGGGGGTGACACTGGACTGTATTTCAAAACGCATATCTCTTCCTCATTACCCTAAAGTTCTCTTTCATAGCATTCGTTTGATGTCTTACTTTGAAAGAAACTGACTTCTGGACAGCTGGCAAATGTTGTCCTGAATGGACATCCTTCTGAAAACGAATAGGTGGTGGCTGTAAACCCTTTCATCCACATGCTATACATAAGATACAGTCACATGCAGATACAGTACAGTAAGAGATCATTGTTTTAGAATGCAATATCCTAGGTGGTCTTTTGCCCATAATACAAATAGCTGGTCACTTCTCCTACAACCTCTATCGCCATTTTTGTCTATGTGGATGTGCAAGGCCCAACCTGGACATAGCATTTTTAAACCCCTAATGCTCCACTGATGAGAATGGCGGAGTCAATTTAGCTAAAGTCAGAGCAAGCAGTGACATGGCAAATAGCACTTCCAACCTTTTGCTTTTCCCCCCAAAGTGCTTAACACTGCTTCTCATTTACCTATTCTAAAACACCCCAATACGGGTGCTCACTGTGAGCAACTAAGTTGGGCTTCAGTGTCTTGCTTAAGGATACTTTGAAATGATTCAGGGATCAAACTAACAACTGTGATTAGTGGACTGGTGCTCTACCTTTCGCCGCTACTTAAAGATGCCGTTTTACATTCCACCTGTTATGATTCAAAAAGTGTCTAAAAGCCCCTCCAATACAACAGGAAGGTTCCATGAGGTGCTTAGTTGTGTTGAAACAGTGAGCTTGTGACATATACCCCTAATGAGGTTTCCCCTGAAGATCAACATGGTAGGCAAAAACAGCCACAAAGAAGGCCTTTAGGGTAAAAACAGTTTTCCAATTATCAACTAAATCTTGAAAAGTCAAATCACAGCCACAGAACAATGGAAGGGAATTTTCTGCCTATCTCAAAAATCAGCCGTTTGCTGTCATAAAGAGACCTTATTGAGGAGGCTTTAGCATTGTCTCTAGATGGTCTCAATTACATTCTACATTCAATTACATCCCAAGAGTGGGATAGTCATGCTTCCTGCTCCATCATTTGGAGTTATCATGCCAGGTCTTTCCTTCTCCTTTACCATCTAAGTGGAGGTGGTTGTGGTGTCCTTTTCTAAGACAAATGCTTTTTGTGCCATTGAACTTCCTGCCAGCGAAAGGGGTGGGGTAGAGAAGTTGTCTTGATTGTCTGGGGCTTAGAGTGCCAGGGGAATCTGAAGCTGGCTAAGCTACAGCTTGACCAAATTTTTGTCAGTAGATGTCAGGGGCAATATGAAGAGAATTTCTAGGTGACACAGGTTAAGTGCTTCTTCTCGTTTCTTCTGTACGCATTTCTTTTGCATTGATGGGACAGCAGACCCCAATATGTCATCTGGTGTAAAGGGAAGGTCAAGGAGCTTCCCTTCTGTGGACAGGAGGGTGAATTTCAAACATCTAACTCTCTCCTGTCAGACCATCAGCCAGGCCTGTTCCCACAGCCTGTACCTCCTTTTAACCGACATGGAGGCAGGGGTCAGTAATGTTATACACCTCCTCCCATAAACCATTGTCAGGCAAAGCTGACATCTCCATCTCAACTTGGTATAGTATAAAGAGAGAAGATGCATTAAATGGCTGACAGCAAAGCCGCTTTATATAACTTCTTCATTTGGCTAGTCTGAAAACATTTTGCTCTGGATGGGAGCGTGGGTCCTGTTCATAACGGGGACATTTTTTGGTGTAGATGAAACACCACTGCGGGTTCTATTTGGGCAATGTTACAAAGACTGTTCCTCACAATCAAGCATGAAATGAATGCTATGAAAGAGAATGACAGACCCTGCGACTGGAGGATGATAACTAGTCCTAAATAATCAGAAGGTTGAATTATGTCAGCTGGAATGTTTCCGTTAGTGTTCGCAACATACTCATCCAAGCAACCTCTTCAGTCTGAGGGAAACCCAGTAAAATTTTCCAGAAGAAGATATTTCTTGTTTGTAGTTTCTCACCTGGCCTAAATAGTCTTTTTCTCCAATAAGAAAGAAGTCCAGTTGACATAATTCAACCTTCGAATGAGTAAACCTAGATGAGTGAGAAGTTTCACCGATTGCTCCCAGTTAAGTTTTCACATTTGCACACTGTTATTTTTACAATTTGTGAGTGAAATGCTCCCATGATTGTACACGCACGGGCACACACACACACACACACATTTTGTTAATTTTAATTAACTAAATTGGTGGCAAATTAAGAAAAAGCCCATAAATTGTATTATCGCTAGGTTGTGTTTACTTTGTGTAATGCTGTTTGTTTTCATGTCCAGGAGGATTTCGTAACCTCCACACCATTGTATTTGGAGCTTGTAAAAATGCCCTCGAAGTGGACTTGGGCTACCTCATCATCACTGCTGCTCGCAGGTGCTCAACCAGTAAATTCTTAAACTTATTCAATGAAAAATACTAGTTTATACACAGCAAATGAGTCACTGTCCCAGTGTTCCGTAATTTCAAAATATCTAAAGCAGTAATAATTTAGCGATACTACATGGTAAATGTAAAATAAGGTTTTCAAAAATAATCTAGTCTCCACCTAGCCCTTCCTCTCCTGGCTTCTCTGCAACTCACTTTGCTAAACCTGCAGCTATGCTTGATGCTCCACCACAATCTGCACTAAGCTTCAGGTATGTTTTCTTGACAAATTTAAAATATTATGCTACAAAAGTTACTACCCTCACAGTGCCATAATGGCATGATGCTAAATCACTATATCTGGCTTTTCAGTTAAGAGAAATTATGTCCTCTGTGCCAAGGGGCAGTGACTGCAGAGCTCTACCCTTTCACATCAGGTTATTACCTGATATTTTATTAGTTTTTTATTTGTTAGATTTTTTTTATTTTATTTTAATTTCTTTTCTATTTCTTAGTTGTTGGTTATTATAAATATTTTTTCATTTTCAGGTTCATTTTATCCGGATTTACCTTTACAGATGCAGAGTGTTCTGAATTGCAGAACCTTTCTTTCGGTTTCTGGGTTGTTTCTTGATTTTCAGCTGATTGCGGTTTGTTAAATGCGATAGTGTCGCCTTGGGAACACATACAGCTGCCATGCAAGTATAAAGGGAACACATGCATGGATATCCGTGCACCAGCCCACATTGCCGTTGAAGTGTATTGGCAGAGAAGTATAAACCAGGCTTGAGGGGTCCAGGCTTGTAATTGGTGATCGCATTAGGCCCCTCCCAGACAGGCAGAGTGGTTGGCTGAGAATTACTGTTCTATTCTCTTACCAAGTGCTTATTTAGCTCTGCTCACCTCCTTGCTAAATCTGTACTTAGCCTCTTTGTAATTGTCCTTGTCTCCACTTCTGGATGCAGCCTCTTTGTCTAACCTCAGCTGTCTGAGTTTAGTGGTGAACAAGGGTTTGTCAGTGTTATAACTCACCGTGGTGCGTGATGGAATCACACAGTCATTGCACAGATAACATGCACTGAATTTAGCAATTGAGCATTTTAATTTTAAGAATTTTCCGATTCAATTTGAACATTGTGTTATGTTTTGTTTTTTAATTGTTTGCCATTTCCACAAGCATGGGCAAAAGCTCTGAAAGTTCTTTCTACATATACGACAGTGGAATATACAGCTGCCACAGAAATCAGTAAATTACCTCCTTTTTGAGTTGAGAATAGAGTGAGCTTGTTTTAAGATGAATAAACTTTTAGTAGAGTCAATGAATAAACATTAATCCATAATTACAGCATATTTCCTCTTAACCAAACAAGGAAAGGACAGGTTGTACATTATTGTTTGAATGGTTTAAAAGAACCCACCCTGAAGACATACAGTACATTAAAATAAATTATTTCTGTCTTTAACAGGCTTCATGAGCTGCGTATCCAGCCTTCGCTAACTAAAGATGGAGTCTTCTCAGCTCTCAAAATGGCTGAACTAGAGTTTCCTCAGTTTGAGACACTTCATCTAGGATACGTGGATGAGTTCCTGCTACAATGTTAGTTCCTCCTTTCAAAGTTATTGCCAAGTTCAAAATCATTACTAGGTCAATACCAGCATAAAAGCCCCACTTATAAGCAGGTTCAGAGGACACTGGTCACTATAGATTCGATTCAGTTCAACTCCATTTTATTTGTATAGCAGCAGTAAACGTCAAAGTGATCTAAAGGAACTTTAAAATAATAAAGTCAAGAAATATATGTAGAGAGAATCCATAAAATCCCCCTTGAGCAAGCCCTAGGGAACAGTGAAGAGGAAAAACCCCCTTTAATGGAAGAAACCTCCAGCAGAACCGGGCTCAGGTGGCCATCTACCTTGACCAGTTGGGGTGAGTGGACAGCTGAGGTAGATAGGACCAGTAGCTGCACACTGGAAACACACAGCTCCAAGTTCAGGGACACCTGCAGAAAGGGACAGAGAGGGGGAGACAGAGAGAGTGACAAATATGGGAGAAAGAAGACACAAAGCTAGTGTCATACAGTGGTGATGTATATATGTGGGGTGAGAGTCTTTTAGATAGGATGAAGCTTGACCATTAAGATCTTTATTTGTAAGAAGGGTTTTACATTATATTCTAGATTTTATCAGAAGCCAACAATAGGGAAATACGTTTGTCTAATCTAGAAGCAACAAATGCATGCGGTTTGTTTGGCATCGATTTGAGACAAGATGCTCCTAATTTTGCCAATGTTCTGTAGTTCTAGAAATTTTTTTTATGTATTAGGGAAAGGACAAATGCTGGTCAAAATGAACTACAGTAGTACTTGAGATTTTTAGACCCAAACACTAACTTCAGTTTTGTATGCATTTAGAAGTAGGTAATTGTAGCACATTCAGGACTTTTAATTCTTTTGAGCATGCTTGCAGTTTGATTAATTGATTTGTTACATCTGGTGTCATAGATAGAGCTGGGCATCCATGTAAAAATGGGAATTATGTTTTCTAATAATATTCCTAGAATAGAAAGAAGAAGTGGGTTGCTAAAGTATTGGTTAACCTTGAAATTTTCCACAATGGGATTTTATGTGATAGACCAACACAAATTATGTAAGAATATTTGTACTAGTTAAATGTGTATTAATGTTGTTACGATAAGGTTAGGATTATGTTTGCATTCCCCTGCATGTCAATTCCCCCTACTGTACTCGGATAAGACAGTTAAGCCCCATTTGTCACTTGCTTGTTTCCTGTGTCTGACAGATTAAACTACACAGATTTTAATAATGTGTCTGATGTAAATGTGACCTGATGTACAAATTTTATGCTCAAGGCCTTTTTTTAAGGTCTAATCACAGTGATTTAGTTTTGGGCATTCGATCAAAATGCAGGTGACCTACAAATCAGTGTACTGTAGTGAATATATCCTATCTAAACAGAGCACCAGTGTTGCTAGTGCAAATGGAGATGGTAGCTCACCCAAATAGTATTCTCAAGTTAGGGTTAAGTAGTTCGAACAGGCTCCCAGTTGATTAGTCATTGTGGTTTTCCTGTTCAACTAAAGAGAGATTTTTACATTTTCATAAATTGGAATAATGTTCCAAAATTTTAAATTTGTTATTTGTCATGATTTGAGTTTTATACATTTAGTGTACAGGTGTATAAAATTCTCTTGTGTGATTAAATCCAGGTAAGATGAGCCATTCAGAGCTGGTGAAATATGGTCTGGCAGATGTCATTGAGAATCCTGGCATCATCACTGATATTGGCATAAAGGTGGTGAATGAAGTATTCACTAATATAAAATACCTGCTCATCTACAACTGTCCTCATTTGCATAATCCTCACCACTGGATATCAGGTAAATACACTTCAGGCTTCCTTGAGTTTTGCTTTGTATTTGTTATGTTGATCGTAGTTTATCTGTGTAATACAGAGGGTGCTGGGTGCAAGTAGAGCCTTTATTTTACTGCTGTCTTTTATCTTTACCTTGTTGAATCGTCCAAAAGTGAAGGTCTGCTCACTGCTCTGTGGAAAGTCATATTCTGCCTTTTTGTCTTATCAGATCAATCGAGATGGAGCCGGCTTGTTGACCTCACGCTTGTTCGCTGCCATGCTATCAAATTGGAATCCTTCTCCCAGTTTATAGAGTTACTGCCCAGCCTGGAGTTCATCTGTCTGGACCAGATGTTCAGAGAACCACCTAAGGTATATACAGTGTTTACTAAACACAAATACCCTTTCATGCCTAGACAGTCTTAATTTTAAACTTAACAACTAATTTAATAACCTTTATGTAATAATAGTTTGTCATTTATTAATATTTTTGACTACAGAATAAACGTTTTGACTTTCATCATCTGATTGTTGGTCATGATACTGGTAGTGATACGAGCTCAATATAAATTCTTCCAAAAAAGACTAATAGAAAAATATTTTATCATAGAAAACTGTTAGGTAGCTAACTAAAATTAAGACTGAAGATGCTTTTGGAACAGGGATAATACACCCCAATAATTTTGCTGAGAACTAATTGGGACTGTGATCAATGGTGTGAAATATAGAGACAAGTCCATTATCTGAAGCCAGAAGAAGATCGTTGGTGACTTTAATCAGTGCAGTTTCTGTGCTATGATGAACTCTAAATCCTGACTGAAATTCTTCAAACAAGTCGTTTCTGTGCAGGTGGTCACATAATTGCTTTGCAACTACTTTTTCAAGTATTTTAGAAATAAAGGGGAGATTGGATATTTGTCTGTAATCTGCTAAGGCACCTGGATCCAGACTAGGTTTTTTAAGTAGAGGTTTGATTACAGCTACCTTATAGGCCTTTGGTACACATCCTGTTTGTAAAGATAGATTAATGATATCTAATACGAACGCGTCTAATAAGGGTAGAGCATCTTTGAGCAGTCTAACTGGAATAGGGTCTAGCAGACATGTTGTTGGTTTAGATGCCATAATAGTTGAAGTTAACTCAGCAAGATCTATGGGCTGTCTAAAAGGGACTGACGACTTACTGATGATTCCAATTCTGTTGTATTTGTCAACCGGTCAAGGCAGATGGCCGCCCACACTGAGCCTGGTTCTGCTGGAGGTTTCTTCCGTTAAAGGGAGTTTTTCACTGTTGCCTGTGGCTGCTCAAGGGGGATTTGTAGGGTTTTCTTAACATGTTTGTATAGTCTTGACTTTATTATGTAAAGTGCCCTGAGATGACCTTGTTGTAAATTGGCGCTATATGAATAAAGTTGAATTAAATTTGTGAGGAGGGTCTGGTGAATTTTGTCTCTAATAGCTACGATTTTGTTTGTGAAGAAGGTCATGAAGTCATTGCTGCATAGCGTTGAGGGAAAACTAGTCTCAACTAAACTATGGCTCTTAGTCAGCCTGGCTACAGTGCTGAAAAGAAACCGGGGTTATTCTTGTTTTCATCTAGTGATGAATAATAAGCTGTTCTGGCTTTACGGAGGCTAATTTGTATAAGTTTTTTCAACAGTATCGAGTACTGAACGTAAAGATGCTGCATAATTATCAGTCAGGTAATCAACTTGTACAGGAGTACAATTAATGACGCTACTCTCAGTTATATCTGTACACGTTGAAGTAAATGATGAAGGGATCATTTCCTTAAATGTGTTCACAGTGTTTTCAGATAAACACCTACTGAAGCAAAACTTTTTTCTAGCTGCTGTGTAGTCCATTAGATTAAATTCAAATGTTATTAGAAAATGGTCAGAGAGAACAGAATTATGAGGAAATACTGTTAGTTTATCAATTTCAATGCCGTATGTAAGGACAATGTTTAGGGTGTGACTAAAACAATGAGTGGGTTCATTTACATTTTGAGAGAAACCAATTGAATCTAATAATGAAGTAAATGCCGTGTTGAGGGAGTTGCTGTAATCTACATGAATGTTAAAATCGCACACTATGACAACTTTATCTGCACTAAGCAGTAAATCAGCCAGAAAATCTGAGAATTCAGTCAAAAATTCAGAATACTGGAGGACGGTACACAATAACAAATAGAAGTGGATTTTGAGTTTTCCAAATTGGGTGTGAGAGGCTCAAAGTAAGACTCTTGAATGAGTTATAACTATGTTTAGGTCTAGGGTTTATTGGTAAGCTTGAGTGATAAATTGCTGCTACTCCTCCACCTCGGCCTGAGCTTCCAGGAACATGATAGTTAATATGACTTGGGGGGGGTCGACTCATTTAAACTAACATATTCTTCCTTCTGCAACCAGGTTTCAGTGAGACAAAATAAATCGAATTGATGATCGCTTAGTTTCATTTACTAACAGGGATTTAGATGAGAGAGATCTGATATTTAATAATCCACATTTAATTGTTTTAGGTTTTTGTTCGGTAAGAGGAGCAGTCCTGATTTTTATTAAGTCATTATGATTAACTCCTCTTGTGATCATTTTTAGTTTGTAAAATTTAGTTAATCGGGGAACAGACACAGTTTCTATAGGAATGTGGGAGTTGTGGGGGGTGACGGCAGTAAGGATACTGCAGAGAGACGTGTAGGACTGGATCTCTGCGTGCTAGGCTCAACTCTGGACTGTCAATCTTTTGATAAGACAGAGGCACCATCAAAAGTAGGATGGATGCCATCTCTCCTAATAAGCCTAGGTTTTCCCTAAAACTTTTCCAATTGTCTGTGTAGCCCAGTGTTTCTCAAATAGTGGGGCGCGTCCCCCTGGGGTGGCGCGTGAGACCGTGTAATTGTAAAGTCTAAAGTGTAATTGCACCTCCAGTCCAGTAGGTGGCAGTGGCGCTCTCATTGTCAGAGTGTGCGCAGGGAGGAACGAACGCGAGTAAACGAACAGATTTTGTCATCTTGTTGCTCACACTATAGAGTTTTTTTTTTATCATGGTCAGTTTGGTTATCTAGAGCTCAGCTCAAATCAATTCAACTTTGTTGTAAATTGGTGCTATATAAATAAAGTCATATTAAGGCACTTTACATACACTCAAAAAAATAAAATGTTCAATGAACATTATTTTATCATAGCACCTTAAGTGCATCTAATCCAATCAAGTAAATAAAGTATGTCTTGAACATGTTACTTCAACACTACATATTGTTGTGGGCACAAATTGATTGAAACATGTTCATTCAATGTCTTAGCATTCTATTGTATCCAAATGTTAGTTTTTTGTTAGTCTAGTATATTTCTTTCTAATTCACTCTACATCAGTAAACCTCTTCAAGACAACTAGTTAATTTCTTGTCAGTATTCCTAAATTCACTATTGTTAAATAAAGTAATATGGTTTTCGTAGTTTTCCTAAAATGTCATCGTGTCTCAATCAGATTTGTTTTACACAACCGCAATAGAAAGCATGAAATTAACAAAGACTCACTAATTTACATAAAAGCACAGAAAACATACACCAATTTAACATTTTATTTCTACACATTTTTGTTTACCACCAATACAATCTTGTGTTGCCCAACATAAAATGAACTTACAAATGAAGCAAGATAAATGCTAGAATGCAGTTTTTCAAGTTTTAAATGATCCATAGGCCTAAATGCCTTTATAACAGTTACCACTGTACACTCGTAAAAAGTATTCAGAAGTTTGTAACAACTGCTTCAGTCCATATTGTACTCTTTTAATTAACAGACTTCCTATTTTAACATTTCTCCAGTGGAGGAAGAAAATACAAAGAAACACTTTGTTTGAAACACATTTGTTTTAACTTTTAGCAGTCTTATTTAAGCTCACAGTCGAGACATCTATGATGAATTGTGCCAAAAATAACAGCTTTCCACATACATGAAGAAAACAAATCTTGCAGAACTCCAGAAAGCAGAGTCTTCGTTTAAGCTCACCTACTCCTGAAGCTTGTTTTTGAGGAACTGTACCACGGATGGCAGAGAAAAATCTTCTGCAGGAATCAAAACATGCATTTATGT
Source organism: Channa striata (assembly GCA_033026295.1). NCBI lineage: Eukaryota > Metazoa > Chordata > Actinopteri > Anabantiformes > Channidae > Channa > Channa striata. Next base: position 28,451,157 of record CM065173.1, read on the forward strand.
TGTACTGGGCAGCATACGTCCAAATTGGTCCAAATAAAAGCACAAGTTTTGCGATGTTTCCCAAGCCTCTGACATGTTTCAGAACTTCAATTAAGACGCTAAAATCCTGTGGGTAATCGTCAGGCACCATCCTTCAGTACCATGTATACTCCCCATCACAGCTTGCTCCATGGGACTGTGTGTTAGGATCTGAACCCTGTAGGAATGAATACAAAAGGAGTCATGTGAACAACAAATATAATATTAGGCGCAGCAAGATGCCGAAAGCAAGATGCAGAAAGCAAGACGCAACAGTTAATAAGAGCACCTTGTGGAAAGCAAACATTCAGAGAACTCACCTGAATTTTCTTTCACCCATTTCCAACAAACAAGAATGAATCGTTTAACATAACGAAACTTGTTATATTGTTGTTCATCAAACATCCTTGTATTTTGCAAATCCAACACTCCACTTTTGGACTTTTTTGAGTGTAGCTCCCACAGATAACACCGATAACATCATCTGAACTCCTAATGATGAAATACTCTGGGCTCCAATAATGAGATGGCAGAGAAACGATCCATCGCATAACGATGGAAAGAGATGCCATGTTTTCCGAGGATGGAGCCCAGGGGGAGCAAAAAAAGGAAAACAGGATAGATTATAATATCACGGTCCACTTTATCAAACTCAGCAGGTAAATCAAGCAGAACAAGGACCACACAGTCACCAGAATCAGAGGTTAGGAGAATGTCATCAAACACTCACAGAAGAGCAGATTCAGTACTGTGTTTTGTTCTAAAACCAGTTTGAAAAATTCTCCAATGGGTTGTGCTCATTTAAAAATGCTGTTAACTGACTATAAACAAGTTTCTCTAAAACTTTTGATAAAAAAGGCAATCAATAAACAAGTGGATTGAGCCCAGATTTCTTAATGAGAGGTTGAACGATGGCATGTTTAAAATTTTTGGGGACCAGCCCAGACATTAGACTACCATTTATAATGGTGACAACAGATGGTCCTAAAGTAAGAAAAACCTCTTTAAAAAGACGAGGGGGAAGAGCATCACATGGTGAACCTGAGAGTTTCAAATGGTCAACAATCTCCTGAACATGAGACAAGGTTACAGGCTCAAACCGATAAAAGACAGCAGAGCATAAGTGGGGGACTGACATGACACGTATTTTGATTCATCTGCAGGGGTGTGGTCGTGCATGCTGGTAACCCCATCAACAGTGCATTGCAGTAACCTAGATGACATATGGTCAATGCCTGCACAATGATTTGGGTCGTGTATTCTCAGAGGTAGGGTCTGATTTTTCTGATGTTGTTGAGAGAAAACCACATAACCTAGAGACTGAGGTGATGTGTTCCGTGAAGCTCAGTTGGTCATCGATGATGACCCCCAGATTTCTGAGCGACTTAGCAGGGACAATAACTGCAGATCCTATGTTGATGCTGATGTTGTTATGTTGAAAATCTGGCTGGGAAGTTTAGAATTTCAGTCTTGCAGAGGTTAAGCTGAAGATGTCTTTCTCTTTTGTCAAAGCAGAGATGTCACAGAGACAGGCAGAGATGCATTTCGAGATAGTAGAGCCATCTGACGGAAAAGATAGGAAGGGACACAGGCTGTGTGTCCTCCGCATGGCAGTGATAGGAAAAGGCATGTGAAAGGATGAATGCAGCTCAAAGAAGAAGTATAGATGGAAAAAAGTAGATGGCCAAGGATAGAGCCCTGCGGTACACTGTTGGAGAGGTTATGAGAGTTAGACTCACGCCCCTGCCAGGATACTTTGAAGGTTCGTCCAGACAAGTAAGACTGAAGTCAGGTTAGAGCCTGTCCAGAGATGTCTAAGTTAGAGACTGCAGTCAAAAGGATATGATGGTTTACAGTGTCAAAGGCTGCAGATAGGTCTAGTAGAATTAAGACAGAAGAATGACCTGCAGCTTTTGCAGCCCATAGGGATTCCACAACAGCCAAGAGTGAGTTGATTGAACGAACGGAGAAGAGAGACTGGCCTGCAGTTCTCCACAAGGGAGGGATCAAGACAAGGCTTCTTCAACCGTGGAGTAATCTCGGCCTGCTTGAACAAGGTGGGAAAGGTGTTGTGAGAGAGAGGTGTTGATGATCTATGTAATTGCTGTAATTAGTGTAGGTGCAGCAGCTTGAAGAAGAGCGGAGGGGATCAGATGTTGAGAGCAGGTGGTCAAATGGTTTGAGAGGAGAGTGGATACGTTGTCCTCTGACAGCTGAGAGCGAGATAGCTGAAGAGCGATGCATCGTTGATTGTAGTTAGCAGGATGTCGTCATCTGGAGGGGAGAACTGGGAGCTGATGGCTGCCACCTTGTTAATGAAGGAGGCAAAGTTGTCTCCTGTGAGACAGGTGGATTGCGGAGGTCGAGGTGGGTAGGCCAGTGACTTGAAAGTGGAGAGAGCTTTCTGGTGTCTGTGGTGTTGCTGAGCTTGTCCTGGTAGTATTCAGTCTTCTCCCTAGTGACACTGTGAGAGAAAGATGCAAGCAAATCCTGATAATCAGCAAGAGCGGATTGAGTCTGGGATTTGTGCCTCTTCCTCTTAACACTCCTGAGCATGGTGTGTTGTTCACTGATCTGCTGGTTTGCCACAAGTTGGAGGCTGAAGGATGAGCAGGTGTAGAGGATGTCAAGCAGTCTGTCCAGGCAGGGTGAAAGCGTATTGCAGAGCCTGTCTTTGGATGCTTCTGCGTCAAGGGTGGAGAGATTCTGCGGCGAGGACAGCGTTGCAGAAACAAGGGAAGAGAATCGGTTAAGAGATCTGAGGTTATGGCAGAATGTTACCAGTGTGGTAGGAGAATGTGACGGTCTAGGGATGAAAACTGTGAGCTGAATTGATCCGAAAAATGCAGAGGAGTGACAGAGATGTCGTCCGCAGTGCAGTTCCGGATCAGAAGGAGGTCCAGGTTGTTGCCATCTTTGTAGGTCGACCAGTCTCAGATTCAACTTGATCAGAAGAGCGAGCACATCGGCTGCCTGGGGTTTGTCCAGGTGGGTGTTGAAGTCTCCTAGAATGATGAGAGGAGTGCCATCTTCAGGTAACTGTGACAACAGCATATCCAGCTCAACACAGAAGTTCCTCAGCTGGCCCAGTGTTTGATAGATCACTAGCACGTGGACTATGATCAGTGTTGTAATCCTAATGACATAATATTCCATGACAGCTTGTTGAGGGGTGCTGTCAGAGAAACCGTCCAGGGGTCAGCAACAATATGTCCAGTCGCGGCGGTTGGTAGATCACGATGATGTGGGTTGTAATCTGTGTTGTAATCCTAAATGCATGTAAAAATGCTGGACTCATCGGCATTAGCCCATGTCTCAGTCACACAGAAAAAAAATTGCTGGATATAAAGAAATCTTTAAGGATAAGTTTTGTTTGTACTGCTATTATGTCAAATAAGTCTATGAAATAAGACAACGGAAGGACAGACTGACACGATATCTGTCTCTAGTGACTTTTTTTCATTCAAAATGGAAAAGTAAGTTTTATTATGAAATCTTTAAAGTGATGGTAACACAAAAATGATTAAGAATGTAGTGGAGTAAAAAGTGTATATATTTGCTCTTCAATGTAGTACACGTCTACCTAAGTAAAGTACAGAGACAGGATGGATGGACTTCAGTACGGTAACAATATTGTATTACTTTCCACCACTGGTCCTTCCCACAATAATTTTTGCCACTATTCAGTGTACTACACTCACTTAGTCTGACATAGTTTTACAGGTGTTGCAAGAATAAAGGTCAAGGGCTTTGGAACTAAAATCACAAGAATCCTTGATATAGTCATACTTGTATGTAAATGGAAGATTAACTCACCAGAACCTGAAGTGACCAAAACCCTTTCCCAAAGAAGTTGAGGAAGAGGTCCTTGCAAGGGGTGAAATTGTGAATATTTAGGCTTGTCCTGGACATTTTTTCAGGTTATCAAAACATCCTTGAGCTCTAACATTGTCTTATGGTCTGAGGAGGCAAAGAGGATCATTCTGGCTCAGCTGGCAGTTTGATATTTTTATTTAACAAATGGGTCACTCAGCTTGTCATTGCACCTATTTACCACAAATTAACTCCCATAACTAAAATAAATGCTTTTAGTTTTTTAACATACACACTCCTCTTGTATGATAATTATCTGTCTTCGTGAACAGCTTATGCTATGTCAACGTATGCTATGCCATGTGATTGGATACATGGATGGATTGATTGTTTGATTGTTTATTGTCATTCCCTGAAACTGTGTAAATTGTATTTTATTATATATTAAATTATAGTATTAACAGCATACATAAGTCCATAAGTTATGTATCACTATATCCTTAACTTTTAGAGCCAATAACTTATTAACAGTCTAGTTGGTGTCTGTTTTTTTTTTTTACACACACACTTATGTTTATATACGTATATGTGTGTGTTCCACAATAATGTCACTTTACAATATTCATTGTATGCTTTTGTATAGGGCTGTGCCAGGGTAGGCCTGAGTGCAGGTACTGGTATTGGGGTGTCATCAGCACTGGTCAGTAACCAAAATTCAAACAATGATAATGATAACAACAACAACCACCATCATCACCATCAACACAATAATGAGGCCAACCTGCCCCCTGCTCCTCCACCCGCCATCAACAACAACAACCAGAGACGGCAGCAGCAGCATAATGGCAAGTCTTCCCTTGTGAAAGTGGCTTCTCTTGGCCCCTTCACTTTTAATTTTAATTTTTTCTGGGCTTCAGTTTAGTGGCGTTTTATAAAAACATTGAACAAGCAAACAGTACTGCAAATTCCCAAAAGTGATTATAACTGCCTGCAGTTATTAGTGCTCTTTGATAGGATGAATTAAATCTGTCACATGAAATGTAAGTTATGGTGTTTTAAATTCAATTTTATTACTTGTTAAACCACCTGTGAAGCAAATGCCATCAGAAACGCATAGTTGTGTTTTTGTTTAGAGGATCTCAAGTTTTTTGGGTTTTTTTACACAATGAAGATTGGTTTGTTTTCACAGGACCAGTAGAGGTAAATGGGATGGAAGATGATGAGGAGGTTGAAGAGGACGAAGAAGAGGATGGGGTCATTTTGGAGGAAGAAAATGTAAACATTGAACCTCAGATCGAGTTAAAAGGAGCAGAAGGGGAGGTAAAAGGAGAACAAGCTGGCATGGTGCCAGGGTGCAGTTGTCCAGCTGGAATACCACAGTCTCCTGATGAGGAACAAGCAGGTTTGGGGCTAATCTTTTTTTTTGATAATTATTGGACATTAAGAAAGTAGTTCACCCATAATCTTCATTTTATTAATTACAAACAGTATTAATTTTTGGTTTCTGCTGATTTGTAATTTGCATCTCCAGGGCCAAGTGGTTTAGTCCAGCAGTGCAGACCATCTGATGCTATTGTTCCCAAACCCCCACTTGTCATCTCAGACTCGGACAGTGATGAAGACGAAGGCCTTGCTTCAAGACTAATGCCAGCTCCTTGTTTGCAGCAGCCAGCTGCTCATACGGAAGGTGTTGACACAACAAAAAACACCCCAAACAGTCACAGCAAAAGCATAAACTTTAGCTGAACTCTATGAAAATTTGCTGGAGAAAACACATAAATGTGAATTTCTGTCCAGTTACATTATAGGATATTATAACAATTGGTTCAGTGACATAAACAGCTCTTATTATTTTTATTATTATATGTAGTCATTATATAGCCATTAAATAATTGCAGACAAGACAGAACGATGAGTTCAATAAAAAACTCCAGTGACTGTTTAATTAATGTCTAATGCAAAGTGGACCAAATAATGCAAGTCTGACCTTTTTGTGAGCTTTATAATTTACTGTCCTCTTATTGGTCGTCTCATATTTTTCCCATTTGCTTTTAACTGTGAATGGTCAAAGGTCTCTTTAAATTATGCTTTTGTTCTAGTGTTTTTCAATTTAGCTTTGCATTTACTCATTCATACCAAAGCACACTAATGTCGACAGTTTCCATACAAGGTGTTGGCCAACGCACAACTTTGGGGTCATGGTCTTGGACAAGGACACTTGAATTTAATGATTTCTCTTTGATAAGGAAGGTTTAAGCCTAGTTTGAAGTAGAGAGAGTGTCTGCTTCCTGAATCTAAACTTTGAGCTGGTTTCACACGAGAGGAGCTTAATAGCTAAAGACTCCCATTTTACTCTTGGAAATTCTGGGAACCACAGGTAGGCCTGCTTTCTTAGATCAAAGTGGTCTATTGGGAGGATATGGACCCAAAAGCAGAAGCTGAGACACATCAAGAGTGCAGAAGAGTTATTAAAACATGAACAGCTAAAAGTTATATACCTATCACACAAAATACTGATACTATAATATTTAGCACAACCCTTGAGAAGGTGACAATATAAAGACAGAGACTTGGACTATGACTAAATTTACTTAAATTATTAAACAATATTAACTCCTATACTTTGATTGTAACACTTAGCAACAATGTCTATATAAAACATAAAGACAAGGTTCTTTGTAGTAGCACTGGGGGCTGAGCGTATGCCATGTAGAGTAAGGATATGGTTGGACAACATATTTCTGAAGTCCTTTGGCCCAAAAAATAGAACTTCTGTTTTATCAGACTTTAGAAGTAGGAAATGTGGGACATCGAGGCCTTTGTGTTTTAGGCATACGTCTAAGTTTGATTAATTGATTTCCTTCATCTGGTTTCATAGATAGATATAAGTGGGTGTCATCAGTGTAGCAATGGGAATTTATGAAGTGTTTTCTAGTAATGTTGCCTAGAGGAGACATATATAGAGTAAAGATTATTGGTCCTAACACAGAGCCTTGTGGAACTCCATAACTTACTTTTGTGTGCATGGAAGATTCATAATTAACATGAACAAATTGGAATCTATCTGATAGAGGAGATTTAAACCAATTTAGTGCAGTTCATTTAATTCCAATTACATATTCCAGTCACTGTGATAAGATTTTGTGATCAAGGGTGTCAAATGCAGCACTAAGATCTAGCAGAACTAGTATAGAGACAAGTCCATTATCTGAAGCCAGAAGAAGCTCGTTGGTGACTTTAATCAGTGCAGTTTCTGTGCTATGATGAACTCTAAATCCTGACGGAAATTCTTCAAACAAGTCGTTTTTCTTTCTTTTTCAGCGATTTTAGAAATAAGATTGGGAGGGAGATTGGATATTGGTCTGTAATTGGCTAAAACACCTGGATCAAGACAAGGTTTTTTAAGTAGAGGTTTGATTACAGCTACTTTATAGGCCTTTGGTACATATCCTGTTTGTAAAGATAGATTAATGATATCTAATACGTACATGTCTAATAAGGGTAGAGCATCTTTGAGCAGTCTAACTGGAATAGGGTCTGTGGATGAATGACACACACATCATACATACATACATACATATGTAAATGTGTATGTATATATATATTTACTTTCTAGCTTAAAAGAGAAGCATTGTTTTTGCAATGTCCAAACTCTGCATTCCAGAACAAGAATATTACCCCATTTGTGAAACATAGTGTTGCCAGTAACATGATTTGGGCCAGGAAGACCCATGAAGGCTTTCCAACATTCCAACTATGATTTGTGAGTTAATTTTGTAGTCGCAGAAAACACTGATTTCTAACTTATTTTTGTGAAAGTGTAAAAGCACAGGGGTAGAAAGGCAAAGAGAGGGGAGTGAAAAGCAGCTTACTAATACTTTGATTAGGCACTTTATGTTAGTTTCATTTTTGGTCAGATTTTTATGTGACAAGGAAGCTCCATTGCCCCATTAATAAGCTCTCCTTTTACATGGCAGAGAAACTGGCGTTCTTTGGGAGAAATTTTCCTGGGGAAATCACGTTAACCCCATTCCCTACCCTGATTACTGAGCTTTACTATTTACATGAAAGTTAAGAAATCAGCTTTACTGGGGAAGCGGACTGTAACCTGGTGTACATGCACTAAAAATCCCAACCTTGAGTCTGGGGAAGTGGTGTACCAGACATTTCACACACACTAAAATTTGTCATATTCATTGTTTAACTGATATTAATAAGTCAACCCCGTGATTTCCAGTATGTAACACACAAGACCTTGGTTTATTCCTTAGATTAGGTTGCTTTTGGTTTTTCACACTTTTAGCCAAGACAAACGCTGTTGTGTTTTGTAAAATATAAGGAAGGGAAGATAAATGCATGAATAGTGTTCCCCACCAGCCTAACATAAATGTGTCTTTCCAGGTAAAGGAAAGACTCCTCTGCGACGAAGCAACAACGTTGCCGTACCGGTGACAGTGGATCAGATAAAGTCTCATGTATTGGAGAGCACCTGTGAGAAGAGCTGTCAGGTTACCAGTGAACAGATTAAGGCAGACATGAAGGCTGCTGCTGAGAACAGCAGGAGGACTAGCTGTACAGGAATTACCACTGAGGCTGGGGAATCAACTCCAAGGCCAGGAGCTGACAATGGGATAATGCAGGGAACTGGCACCACTGGGGCAGAAGGAAGCACTGGTGTGAGGCCAGTAGCTGGAGCTGTGGGCAGGACTGGACCAGGGGCAGTCATGCCAAGGCAGGGGGGTGGATGTGGGAAGGTGGTAGCAGGAAACACCCACAGAAAAGCCACAACCACTGACAGAGCTACAGGACCTGGCTGGACTAATGATGGTAGTGAGGGCTCCTCTGGCATCAGTTGCACTAGAGAGGCCAGGGTGAGGCAGGGTTCTGGTTCGGCAAACACAGACACACCAGAGCCCAGAGGTGCCGCTTTAAACCATACTCCCATGGATCCAACACTGCTGGCTGGACAGGGAGAGAGACACACTTCCTCTGCTACAGCTTCTGGTTTTCGGGCTAGAGAGGAGAACTTTGTTCCGAGACGACCTTTGACCCGATCTTGCACACGCATGTCCTCTGTGTCCCTGATACCTGAAACAGGTAAGACTTGGTTTACCTACACTGAACACCACTAAACATTTGGAGTGCAAATAAAGCTACATCTGCTCACTTGCAAAGGTTTTGGGCTGTTGTTTCATGATTGGGAATGATCAAGCTTGTGTTAGATACCTTTGTGCAGTCTGTCATTTTATGGGTTTACATTTTTCTCCTGCTAAAGGAATTATTTTTGAAAAATGCCAGCCCTGTTTGAAAAGTAATGTCCCCAGTAAGACGAAGCAGTAAAAACATCCCTGAGTAAAAAAAAATTAAAAAGAACATATACATGTAGTATGAATATGATAAATAATATTTATATTGCCTAGATAATTGCATGGTGAATTTATGACACTAATAAATGGAAGAAAAAAAGTTCAATTAAAAGAATCCAAAATCAACTAGAACATTTGATGCGGCAAATATACCTGTGTTTTAAATATAAGTACATTACAATATAAGAACAGTGATTAAACACAACCTACTAAATATAAACGTATGCAAACTGTGGCTCTGTGTTACTGTAACTGTGTTTGTCAAACATTTGAATTGAATGACATTACTTTGTATACACTAGCACAGATGAAGATCATAAGTAACTGAAATATCAGAAATATATATCATACAAAAATGCATGACAAATTACAAATCAGATTTAAGGTTTTATTGTTTCAATTTCATACGTCCACTGCCAACTTGTGCAAGTAGGTGGTTAAAGGCAAATTTCACCAAGTAAATGCCAGGAATACAAAAAAAAGATGTTGCCTCTGTTTCTGCTCAAGTTATTTTTCATTTATTTATTTTTGTCTGACGGTGTTACCGAAGTGTAATGATAAATCAATGAAGTATGCTTTGTTAGTAATAGTTGGCAACAATTTGACCTGTTTGTTTTTTGGCAGAGTTAGGGCCAGAACAAGCTTGCTGTGGAGGATCATGTGTGAGCTCCTCAGCGGGTGAGTGTGCGCCATCTGCAGCAATCAGCGTTTTTATGCGATGGATGTATTATGAGAGCTAGACACTGCTTCAAACATGGCACTACAATATTCTCCTGCTTCTTAGTAGTGCATAGTCCCAAAAAATGCATGTTTCGGTTCATAGAATGTACGCGCTTGCAACCTAATCCAGTTGCACCTTTCAGCTCCTCATGCACATAAATGGTGATAAAACAATTATTCCTATCTAATTTACAAATAAATAAATAAATCAAATCTTTATAATAATTTGTAGAGTTTGTGCTATTTTGTTTGCAGTGATTCCGGCCAGTGTACAATATGTGATCAATGCAGAAGCTGCAATGCTGCCATTGGAATAAACTTAAAATAATGTAGATGGCTCAGTGTTACCTTTGACCAATTAACTAATGTTCAACAAGGAGAGTTTATTTGAAAGAAATAAAATAAAATAAAAACATTGTGACACAACCTTACTTGTACCATGTATTAAATGCAAGCAGTCGCATGGTGTTGCACTACCTTCTTCAGAAGACAAGAATCCAACCTAATATGTAATGTTTTATAGTGTTGACGATATTTATACTTTTGCTATTGTTTAGATCTTTCAAGAGCCAGGCCTCGAGTAGCAGTGAGGAGGAAACGCATGGTTGACAAATCGACCAGCACCTCAGATCCAGTCACTGAGGATGACCACATACAGGTACATCAACAATCATTGTTACATGATGATAATGTTAAAGCCCTTGCTAATCAGCACGAAGATGTTAATAATTCGCTATCATTCAAAGACTTAAAGTTATGTAGCTATACACGTAAGTGTGTGTTTACTCTCGCGCTTTTCTTTGTCAGCTACAAGCATTTACAACCGAAAAACCAATGCAACAAATGCGTTGCGATAACTGGTGATGTATATTTAACTGTTAAAGTTTGCATTCCCTTATTTTTAAAAGTCAAAAAGAGTAAAAGGTTTTTATAAGCAACATATTGAATGCACATTCAGCTTGTATGAAAGAAATTAACTGGTTAATATTTTATCAGTTTATTAAGGGGGACGCAAACTTTTGCATTGATGTAATTCTTTATACACTCTTTGCCCAGTTAGGCATAAGTTTGTATCCCACAATAAAATGGCATGGCAACCTTAAGCCTGATGTAGCAATAATGCACCATCAGCTAGTGACAGTTATAAAATTATATTTTGGTTCGGATGTAGCTCAGTAGGTAACACCAAACCTTAAGGTGGGTCAGGTGAGCACGCTGCGTGGCAGCCATTGCCATAGGTGTGTGAGTTAATGGTGAATGTCTGCTTATGTAGCACTTTTATGCAAAGCGCTTTACATAGTAGCTTCTAATTCACCCATTCACACAGACTCTTCTGCTCATCTGACCCAAGGGAGCAACTTGATAACTTTGGTCTGTGGACGACTACCTTAACTACTGAGCTACAGCCGCTGTGAGTGTGTGTGTGTAAATAAAATGGATATAAGTGGCCATTTACCATTTACATTGATTCGAGGTTTGCATTCACCTTGATAAATTAATTAAAAATTAACTAAGTATTTCTTTTGTTCTAGCTGAATATGCATATGCTTATAAAAACAATCATTTCTTTTCCTACGTTTGTCATTTCAAAAAACGGGATGTACACTGAGCATTGTTTATTAGTATAACTGACAAACTTGAATGTTTTTACCTTTTCAGATTTTGTCTCTGAAGAGTAAGAACCTGGTGGGCATCACTCTGACCAACTGTGGAATCACTGATCTGGTCCTCAAAGACTGCCCCAAGATGATGTTCATTCATGGTAACACTCAGACAAAAATGCTGATATTTAATAACTCATGTTTTTCATTCTCTTTGTATTTTTTAAACTCACACTAAAAATGGGTTAAAGTCAGTTTTCTTCGAAAACTGATTTCTGACTGCTCATGTAAAAAGGAAAGCTGGTTTCTGAAATCGGGGTAGAGAAATAGGGAAACCTTATTTCTCCAGGTAAATTTCTCCCAGAGAGCAATGCCATGTATAAGCATAACCAGCTTTCTCCAACAGCACGTGTGCAAAACAAAAGAATGCAGACGGGGCACTGAAAGGCTGAATTAAAGGAGGGATCATTTAGGAAGCAATGCTGCCTCATTAAATGCACCTAAAGTCCTTTTGAAAATCAAACTCTACACAAAGTGCCAGGTAGAGATCTAAATAACTTGCTTTCAACCACTGATTTATTTATTTATTTTCTATCCAGACAGTTTGCACTTTGGATCATTTCCCTTCACCTCCAATCTGCAATAACATGAACATAGAAAAATATGAATATAATATATAGTTAGAATCTGTTAGTTATGGAGTTAGAGATGGAGGAGAAATGTTACTCTGATCTAAAGGGTAATTTTTTTTTACTTTATTTATATGTCGCCAATTTACAACAAAGTCATATCAAGGCACTTTACATAATACAGTTATTTAGAGAAAACACAACAAATCCCCCTTGAGCAGCTATAGGGAACAGTGGCAAGGAAAAACTCCCTTTAACGGAAGAAACCTCCAGCAGAACTAGGGTCAGGGTGGGCAGAGAGACGGAAGAATGCATCAGGGGTTGATCCCCCAGCAGTCTAAGCCTATAGCAGCAGGACTAGAACTAACTATAAGGTTTTGAGCCTAACCTTAAAAGTAGAGAGGGTGTCTGCTTCCCAAATCTGGACTGGGAAGTGGTTCCACAGGGGAGGAACTTGATGCCTAAAGGCTCTGCCTCCCATTCTGGGAACCACAAGTATGCCTGCATTCTGAGACCTAAGTGGTCTATTAGGATGATCTGGGACTAGGAGATCTTTTAGGTAGGATGGAGCTGGACCTTTTAGAGTTTTATAGGTAAGAATAAGGTTGAAATAAGTAGTAGTGGATGCCAGAGTTGTCATAAAGTAACAATGTAGTTGGACAACATGTTTTGTGAGAAACACATTAACTTCAGTAATATCTGAGTTTACAAGAAGAAAATTATCGGTTATCCAGTCCCTTATGTCTTTTAGACATGCTTGTAGTTTGATTAATTGATTTGTATTTCATCTGGTTTCATAGACTGATAATACCTAGGTGTTTTCTAATAATGTTACCTAGAGGAGACGTATATAGAATTAAAAAGTATTGGTCCTAACATGGAGCCTTGTTGAACTCCATAACTAACTTTTGTGTGCGTGGAAGATTCATCATTAACATGAACATATTGGAATCTTTCTGATAGATGATACTTAAACCAGTTAATGCAGTTCCTTTAATCCCAATTACATGTTCTAGTTTCTGTAATAATATTTTGTGAACAATGGTTCAAATGCAGCACTAAGATCTAATAGAACTAGTATAGAGACAAGTCTGTTATCTGAAGCCAGAAGAAGATCGTTGGTGACTTTAATCAGTGTGGTTTCTGTCCTATGATGAACTCTAAATCCTGACCGAAATTCTTCAAACAAGTCATTTCTGCGCAGGTGGTCACATAATTGCTTTGCAACTACTTTTTCAAGTATTATAGAAATAAAGGGGAGATTGGATACTGGTCTGTAATTGGCTAAAACACCTGGATCCAGACAAGGTGGGGTTTGATTACAGCTACCTTATAGGCCTTTGGTACATATCCTGTTTCTAAAGATAGATTAATGATATAGAATACGAACGTGTCTAATAAGGGTAGAGCGTCTTTGAGCAGTCTAACTGGAATAGGGTCTAGCAGACATGTTGTTGGTTTAGATGCCATAATAGTTGAAGTTAACTCATGAAGATCTATGGGCACAAAGCAGTCTAAAAGGGACTGAGGACTTACAACAGAATTAGAATCATCAGTATTTGTGGGGGGTGTCTGGTGAATTTTATTTCTAATAGCTACAATTTTGTTTGTGAAGAAGGTCATGAAGTCTTTGCTACATAGCATTGAGGGAATACTAGTCTCAACTGAACTATGGCTCTTAGTCAGCCTGTCTACAGTGCTGAAAAGAAACCAGGGGTTGTTCTTCCTCTATTAGTGATGAATAATAAGCTGTTCTGGCTTTACGGAGTGCTAATTTGTATAAGTATAAACTCTTTTTCCAGGCTAAGCGTGATTCTTGTGAATGAGTGGAATGCCACTTCCTTTCTAGTCTTCGTGACGCCTGCTTTAAATTGCGGTTTGCGAGCTATACCATGGAGATCGCCTGTTCAGAATTACTGCCTTCTTTTTTAGAGGGGCAACACTATCAAGTATGGAACGTAAAGATGCTGCATAATTATCAGTAAGTTAATCAACTTGTACAGGAGTACAGTTAATGAGGCTACTCTGTTATATCGGTACATGTTGAAGTAAATGATGAAGGGATCATTTCCTTAAATTTGTTCACAGTGTTTTCAGATAAACACCTACTGAAGCAAAACTTTTTTCTAGCTGCTGTGTAGTCCATTAGATTAAATTCAAATGTTATTAGAAAATTGTCAGAGAGAACAGAATTATGGGAAAATACTGTTAGTTTATCAATTTCAATACCGTATCCAAGGACAAGGTCTAGGGTGTGACTAAAACAATGAGTGGGTTCTTTGACATTTTGAGAGAAACCAATTGAATGTAATAATGAATAAATGTCGTGTTGAGGGAGTTATTGTCATCTACATGAATGTTAAAGTCGCCCACTATGACGACTTTATCTGCACTAAGCACTAAGTCGGCTAGAAAATCTGAGAATTCAGTCAAAAATTCAGAATAAGGGACTGGAGGACGATACACAATAACAAATAGAAGTGGATTTTGATTTAAACCATGGCATGTAAAGCCGCTAGTCAACTATGCATGTCCAAGATACCCTGTGGAGTTCTGACAATTTATATCAAAGTGCATTGTCTCTCTCTCACCGCAGCTACCAGATGTCGAGTGTTGAAGCACCTGAGAGTAGACAGCGCCCCCATTTTAAACAGGTTTGATTATGCTCAATGTAAGAAGCTGGATATGGCGCAGGTCCTGGATCAGATTCTAAGAATGCCTCCTGAGAGGAACCGCATTATCTACATGCGTCCAATGCACCAGGTTGGTTATTTTGGGGTGTTGTGCCTGTTTCCTTAGAAAGTCACACATGCTTTTAAGGTATCTTTATTGATCCCACAACGGGGAATATAACGCAAATTTATTTGCGTTGTATTATATTTGTGGATTTTAGTTTATACTGTTATACACCCTTTTGCCTCGTATGAACTCTAGACATTGTCTTGTTTTGTTATGAAAATGTAACACATTAGGATAATGTCAGAGTCTGACACATTCTTTAATGTAAAAAAAAGTCTGCTTGATCTGAGTAAGGCTGGTAGCTGGTCAGAGTAGGCAGAAGGCACAACACGATGAGAAAAAGTGGGCATGACCAAACAATGGAAAACAGAATTTGATAGAAATGTCATAAAATTGCCACTCATTCCTTTAGATCAGGGGCTCTCTGGGACTCCTGCTTTGCTTCTTTTTCCAACTACCTTCTGCCCCTCTTACCATTGCTTACCTGGATCAGGTGTTTTTAGCCACTCAGAAGCTTAAAGGTTACCATTTGAGATGAGAGTGGAGTCGGGAAAGACCAAGCGAATGGTATCTTTCAATTGAACAGTCAGCAGTGGTTTGGGGAGCAGTGGAGGGTAAACAAGCAGAGCAGGGCTCGGTAAGGACTAGGATTAAGAAGACCCCGGTCTGGAGAGTTTGCTTGCTTATCCAAACATGGCTTACTCATACATTACCAAGACTTTAGATAGACACTTTATTTAAGCGAGTAAGAAACTCACTGAGATTTCAATCTAATTTTTTAGTGAGTCCTGGCCAAGACAGCAGCATTAACAATATAGCCTCAAAACATTACAAAAAACTCTTGTACATTACACTTAATATACATAAACACTCAATTTTAAATAAGACAGCTGTGATTAATAACAATAACAACTGGGTTTCAACAATTTTGTAATACGGTGCTTGTGACATAGGTAGCTGGGCAAAGTCTTGAATCCATAATGAAATGAAGCCCGCATCATCTGCATACTCAGTGTTTACTTCCCATGTTTTCCACAATGTTAATATTCTTTCTTGTTTGCCTTTCATGTTTAGTCTACTTCCTGATGCTCCATACTTAGCACAGTCACTTCTCTCTCGCCTTTCTTTAGATTGACTCAGTAGCATTGGAGCGTCAGCTCTTTCAGGGACCCTATCCTTACCACATTGCCATTGTGCACGAATTTAGCAACCCTCCAAATATTCGCAACAAGGTTCGCATTCGCAGCTGGATGGACACTATAGCCAACATCAGCCAGTGAGTAATACCTCACTACTAACTAGTCCACCTTTCACCCCTGTATTTCAAATGTCTAAATAGCCTTTTCTTCATGTCTTTTTTTGAAATTGAATCCCCAAAACTACAACTTTTGGGCTCTTTTACCACAAAATAGAAATGTTGATTGCTCACACTAGTTTGTGACATTTCTAAGAGAGTTTGGAAAAATACTCATCTCAGTTAACTTGTCATCTGAGTTTTTAAGTATGAGCTTAGTGATAGGATTCACACATTTCGAACACTTTAGTGAGAAAGTAAACTTTGTGACTTGGTGGTTTGGCAGCACAGCACACACAAACACGTCATCAACAATTAAATGAAGCAAAAAACAGACAAATTAGGCCTGTTTAGTTCAGCTTGTTTAAAATTACTCAAGCCCACAGAAAACTATTCAATTTTTCAACTTGTTGATGAGCAAGTATGAGCCCAAATGATCTGTGCATGTGAACCTTAAACTGACTGCTATGTCTCTTGGTTTCGCTCTCAGAGAGTTAATCAAGTATGAGTTCTTCCCAGAGGCCACCAGGACTGAAGAAGATGTCAAGAAGTATCCCAAATACCCCTGGGGCCGGGACATCTATAACCTGGAGGGTAATGCACACGTATTTCTAGTTTACTACTCGCACACAAATCTCAAGCACACATTGTTCAGCTAATGAAATGGTAAATGGTGTCTAATAAGTTGGTGTTTTTCTACATTATTGGCCCCCAAAGCGCTTTGTACTGCATGTCATTCGCACTAACAGTCACACACACACTCACCCACCGATGGGGGCACTGCTATGCTGCTGGCCTGCACTCCACAGGAACAAATACGTTAGGGGTTAATGTATTGATAAAACCCACTTCAACATGGGCTAGGTGGAGCCAGGAACCAAACCACCAACTCTGAGACTGGTCGATGATCGGTCTACTTCTACCAGTATATTAGATACTAATATGTTAAAGTGGGCTACAGTGCACTTTAAAGGATACAGACCATGTTGGGTCTGAGCATTATACGTGTTTAGATAACAGTCACATAAAGTGATTCCTTTAAGTCGCCTAACGGCAGGGTTTTTTACATTTTAGACAGTTGCCCAACTTTCCTGATTTAGAATTCCTAGCACATTCACCACATTCAGATCGTGCAGTGGTCAGACAAATACAAAAAAATCTGAGAGCTACACCTCAGAACCTACAGGCCTCACTGAGCATGTTAAATGTTAAAGTCTGTGACAGCACCGTTAGCAGAAGTATGGTTTGTGCTGAAGAGTTGCCAGAAGAAAGCCTCTTGTCTCTGAAAAGAACCTGAAAGTACAGCTGAGGTTTTCAGCCCAATTAAAATGCTGTGGCAGGACGTTGGGATATCTGTGCATAAACCAATGCCCAAAAACATCAATTAGCTGAAGCAATATTCAAACGAAAAAAATCATTCACAATGATGTTAAAAACTAAAAAATGAAACCTTAACTTCAAGTTAATGCTAAATGTGGATCTATAATCATGGGGGGAAGTGCTTGGTATCGCCCACATGTTTTTTTGTTTCTGGCCTCAGTTTAGCTAAAAAAATAATGACAGTGAACAAAGCTATGTGTTGTCCTTCATCTGAGGTTGTATTATCCTAATAGTGTACATGCTAAAATCTGATGATTATTGTGTTGGCTGAAAGAGAAAGGAAAATGAAAAAATATTCAATCTTGCCTGGAAATTGTCATACGAAAAACTATTTTTTTTAAAAGACAAAAGGATAGAAATCAGAGGCAGAAGTGGACATTTTAAGGGTATTTTTTTCACATGTCAAAATATGTAACAAGTAGTAATTTACTTGCAAATTAATATATATAAATATTTCTAACAGAGAGAAATAGAGGTTAGATTTATGTCTGAACAAATGTTGAGCAGTTGAAGAGACAAAACTGCACTAATGCCTAACAAGAAACAAATTAAAGAAACTTTAACGTGGTTTAGAGCTCATAAAACCTCTCAAAAAAAGTCTTTTGAAAACATTTGGGTTTGACATCTAAAGCTGAATATGGGACAAGAGATCAACATTTCAGCTTTTATTTCCAGGTATTTACATCTGGATACATAACTTAGAAGATAGCACCTTTAGTTAACCCACCCATTTTTCATCTAATCAAAAAGTATTGAACGGACAGGTGTGTTTTGTTGTCCAAGTGTCTCCTACTACATTGATTATTCATACAATAAATAGAACTGAGTGCCTATGCTTAGTTTCGGATTTGGGTTTTGTTTGTTCAGACAAACAAGCAATTTTGAAGAGAGAAGATGGAAAATCAGAGCTTTTGCACAAACATAAGGCATATGTCCTAAAGAAGAAATAAACCACTGGTCCAGTCGTCAAACGGGTAGACCAAGAAAATAACAGCAGGTGACGACAAAAACATTGTGAGAGCTGTAAAGAAAGATCATAAAACTACTGTTAGTTACATCGGCAACAACACCTAGAGGGGAGGAGTGAAGGTATCACAATCTACTGTTCGCAGAACACGACACCCGAAGAACAACTCAGCAAGAACAGGAGTGGCAGGCTGGAACAGTGTGGGATCGAGTTTAATGGACTGATGAGACAAAGATTAACATTTACCAAAGTGATGTGATCAGTTAATGAAACCCAAACAGAGAAGAACACAGTGGAGGTATTGTCATGGCTTGGGCTGGTATGGCTTCTTCTGCTGGGACGGGCTCATTAATCTTCATAAACGCTGTGAGCGCGAGCATTTAATCTGTCAAAGACGAGACTGAATGGAGTAACATCCCAAAAGAGGCTGCCGTGAAAACCTGGAAAATCATCACAAAAGAAGAATGCAAACGTTACGGATCACAACCTTTATGCAGTCGTTGCAAGCAAAGAATTTGCTACTAAATAATGTTTTATTCACTTTTTTTTCAGTACTTTTACATGAAAAATGGGTGGGTCAAACAAAAAGTGCTGTTATCGAAGTTGTGGATTGGATGCAGATGTACATACCATGAAAAACAGCTGAAATGATGATACCTTGTCTCGTATTCATCCAAACAAATTTCAGTCTGTTGCAAAAAAAAGGAATTGGCCTGACTGTCCCAATAGTTTTGGGGGGGTACATACTGTTTCTAACTGTTCAGCAAGGGTCTGAAGCCAGGTTCATGTTTATGCCCAGGTGGTTCTGTGAGCGGGGAAAGTGTGTGACAGTGGAGGGGGTGCACTCACAGTCTGACATCCTGGGTTCAACATCTCAAACTCATAAATTAAATGTTTCTAATAAACTCCTTTTAACTTAAATAAGCACTGTACAGGACTGCATATGTCATTACAGAGACTGCGTTGAAGTCCTGTCCTTTCACCTGCTGCACCCAGCTATTGCATTAAGCTACTCCAGCTCTGTTAGCAAAACTGGTATTGATGGCTGAGAATTGTGAAACATGCAGAACTCCTCATTATAAAAGTAAACATTGAAATATAAAGTAAGACTGAAAAAAGACCAGCTATAGTAGTACCTGCTCAGACTCATCACCACTCACTATTTACAATTGGTTGTGACAGGGCAAATACCTTTTGTAATTTTATGTGTTGTGGGGAAAAGGCTGTTTTTAAGCAGGGCTCAAAATCTCTGTATTTCCTCTAAATGTCTGCCCACGTACAGATGCAGCCCAGAGTTGCTGCTCTCAACCGGTTGACAGCCAGTTTATCCAAACTGCCACAGCACATCTAATTTCTAATTAACCAGAAAGGATACATGTCAGACCACTCTTCAACCCTCTGGACTCACTTCCTGCAGATTCAAAGGTCTCTTGCTCACAGAGTGGTCAGCTGAACAACTCCTGCTTACGTTAAAGTAAACAACAGCACACTGCTCCCATGATAGTGGAGCAAGCTAATGACCAAACTATACATTTCTTAGTAACTGCTTCCATTCATGCAATTCCAAGGCACCTCCAGAAGGCGGTGCAGTGCTCACAGAAACACATTTACACTTATACCAGTTTGACCTGTTGGTGTAACTACAGTAGACAGAACATTTTAATAGACTTGTTTTTTTGTTTTTGTTTTTTGCTGAGACATAATCACAAGTGTTAGGAACTTTATTATTGTCACCACCCCATACAGTTATTTACAGCAGAAGACCTTTAATTCAAATTTACTTAGCTATCGAGTTTATTTAGCAGTTTAATGCTATACTTTTGATTTCTGCTCAGCCTTTGATGTCTCAATCACTTACTTATTGTGCAGTATGAATCCCTGATTTTATCCTGAATTTCCATTTTAAGTATTTTTAGTTAAAATATAAATGTGTCTGACATTACTGGATGTTATAAATTATTTCACCAGCTGAAACCTAGTGGCTGTATGCTGCTCCAAAATGTTTTTCTAATTACATTTTTCATTACGTTGTACGTTACATTGTATTTCACTTAAAACAATTTGAAATGGTCAGGAAACAATGTCTGAAATAACAGTTGTTCCTGGTCTACTAGAAGACATGAATTTAATTTTTGTCAGGTGTCCCCAGAGCTGGGGACAAAAGACAGGGACAGACAGATGGAGACAGAGAGGGAGAAGCACAACTATGGGAGAAAAAGACCCAGATTTAATTTCATACAGTGGCAATATATAAATGTTGGGTTCCACAGGGGAGGAGCGTGATAGCTAAAGGCGCTGCCTCCCATTCTGGGAACCACAAGTAGGCCTGCATTCTGAGACTGAAGTGGTCTATTAGGATGATCTGGTACTAGGAGATCTTTGAGGTAGGATGGAGCTTTATAGCAAAGAAGAAGGGTTTTAAATTCTATTCTACATTTAGTGGGAAGCCAAAGGAGAGAAGCTAATGAAGGTGAAATATGATCTCTCTTATCAATCCCAGTCAGTAATCTTGCTGCAGCATCTTGGATTAATTGAAGCTTTTTAGAGAGTTACTGGGGCAGCCTGAAAGTAGAGAATTACAGTAGTTCAATCTAGAAGTAACTAATGCATGGACCAGTTTTTCAGCATCACTTTGAGAGAGGATGCTCCTAATTTTGTCAATGTTTCTTAGGGAGAAGAAGGCTGTTCTAGAGATTTGTTTTATGTGTGAGCTAAATGACAAATCCTGGTCAAAAATGATTCAGAGATTCCTTGCAGTACTACTGGGGGCCAGAGTCATGTCATCTAAAGTAACGATGTGGTTGGAAAACATGTTTCTTAGACTTTTAGGCCCAAACACAATAACTTCAGTTTTATCTGAGTTTAGAAGAAGGAAATTATACGTCATCCAGTCCCTTATGTCTTTTAGACATGCTTGTAGTTTGATTAATTGATTAGTTTCATCTGGTTTTGTAGATAGATATAACTGCATGTCATCAGCATAGCAATAAAAAAATTATGTGTTTTCTAATAATGCTGCCAAGGGGAGACGTATATAGAGTAAAGAGTATTGGTCCTAACACAGAGCCTTGTGGAACTCCATAAATAACTTTTGTGTATGTGGAAGATTCATCATTAACATGAAAAAATTGGAATCTGATAAATAAGATTTAAACTCACTTAGTGCAGTTCATTTAATCTCAATTACATGTTCTAGTCTCTGTATTAATATTCTGTGATCAATGATGTCAAATGCAGCACTAAGATCTAGCAGAACTAGTATAGAGACAAGTCCATTATCTGAAGTCAGAAGAAGATCGTTGGTGACTTTAATCAGTGCGGTTTCTGTGCTATGATGAACTTTAATCCTAACTGAAAGTCTTCAAACAAGTCGTTTCTGCGCAGGTGGTCACATAATTGCTTTGCAACTACTTTTTCAAGTATTTTAGAAATAAAGGGGAGATTGGATATTGATCTGTAATTGGCTAAAACACTCCTCTGCAGTATCCTTACCGCCGTCACCCCCTCACAACTCCTACATTCCTATAGAGACTGTGTCTGTCCAGCGAAAACTACAGAACTACATGAGCAAAACAAAAGCAGGTCACCCCTGCCACCGGCAGAACTCCCCCTACACTAGCAGTTTCGGTGTTCACTTTTTCTGCTTTACAGGCAGGGACTCAAAATTCTTTCAGCATGGAACTATTTTCTGTTATTAGAATGAATAAATATAAATTCATTAATTTAGCAGAAGGAGAAGTGACCAGATCTTAATCTGAAATGAATCACTATCACTATAAATACTTTATGTATGTTTGGCAGAATTCACGTTTTGTTACTATAACATTTGTGTAGCAGTTGCAATCAGGCAGAATATACTTGAAGCTGATTTTTAATCCCCCAACTTCTAGAACTAGAACTTTTATGACTCTTTGGGGTATTTCACAATTCTGACAGTAAACACTTAATAAACACAAAAATATCCAAATACAGTTTATTTCTAAAAAGTAAAAAAAAAATTAAATAAAATTCGAACCCCAACCCTGGATGGCACTACAACTTCTTGAAAGATGGCTTCCTCAAAATTTTATCTGAAAAAATTTGAAATGAAATCATTACTCAGACATTAAGCTTTATGGGATGTTTTGGCTGTGGTTTGGTAATTTTCTAACTACAATGTACATAAATTGTATATAATATGTTTGAAATATAAATCAAATTCTGGTCAATATACACTACCAGTGAAAAGTTTGGACACACGTTGTCTCTCTTAGTGGTTTTCCTTTGTTTTCCCGACCCCATTAAGGCAAGACATTCCACAAATGAGCCCTGACAAGGCACAGCTGTGAAGTGAAAACCATGTCAGGTGACGACCTCATGAAACTCATCGGGAGGATGGGTGTGCAAAGCAATCACAGCAAAGGACGGCTACTTGCAAGAATCAAGAATATAAAACGTGTTTCAAGTTCATTCACACTTTTTTCTTCACTCCATAATTCCATATGTGTTCATTAATAGTTTTGGTGCCTTCACTGAGAATCTACAATTTAAAAAGTCATTAACATAAAGGAAAACAATTAATGAAAAGGTATGTCCAAACTTTTGACTGGTAGTGTCGGTTGGCGAAAGTGGAAACTATACTATATAAATATATATATTCACCCCCTTCAGGTCAGTATTTAGTAGATGCACCTTTGGCTGCCATCAAGGAACAGAGTCTATGTGGATGGGTCTCAATCAGGCTTGTGCATCTGAACACTGCAAGTTTATACTTTTTTCAAAATATTCTTTTTTGCAAAACTGCTCAAGCTCTGTCAGGCTGTGCGGACATCGGGTGTGAACAGCCCTGTCTTTAAACTGATGTCTGTGCTTTGACTCGGACACTTCAGAACATCTGCCTTGTTGTCAGTAAACCATTTATGTGTAAATTTCTTCAACAGCATCTTTCTCCTTGAGAGGGAAACTGTTATGGTGTGCACAGTCTCTCCCATCTCAGAAACTCCCTCAGACCAGTCATTGGTGTGTTGGTGGCCTCTCTCACTAGTTTCCTGCTTGTACGGTCACTGCACAGTTTGTGAGGACGGCCTGTTCTAGGCACGTTTAGACGTGGACCATATTCCTTCCGTTTCTTGATGATGGACTTCACTGAACTCCAGGGGATGTTTGGTGCCTGACCTAAGCTTTTCAACGACCTGTTCTCTCTCACGGTGTAATGGTATCCAGAATTATTGAATAACCAGTGACTTTACACTGCACTCAGGTGATCCCCATGTCACTACTAGCACCAAATTGCTGGACCTTTGTGGGATTGTCACTTTTTGTCATAATTTTAACAGGGTGAATATTTATGCAAACGCTTCTTTCACCTTACATATTTTTATTTAATTGACTTTACTTTGTACAAACTTGTCGCCAACATTTGTCGTTTGTTTTTTAGACTTTTACGACACACTTTCTGACACTTTCCTTTTGACTTTAGGTGGACTTCAGTTAAAAAATTAGGAGTATCGCTCTGATTGTCATCTGTCATCACATTCAATCAGCCTTTTGTTTTAAACATGCCTGTTGTAGGAAGCTGATTAGAAACCTTGTTACACAAATAGATGGCAGAAAGATCTGCAATTTCGGTTCTCAGGTTTCCCTAATCCCCTGCCCACATTTGGGAAACCATCTTTCATTTTTACATTAAAGACAAGTTATTAAAAACTCTGTTGTACGTAGTTCATAGGGTTTCTTCCATAAATAATAAAAGACTTGAACAGAGAAGGTGAATAGACCTGGCCAGTATGATTGCGTCAGTCAGTAATCCTATATTTAAAACCAATTCAGACACATCTATTGGTGGGAGAGAGTTGGATTAAATGGCTTATTTACTTGGTAAACACCCCATAATTCTACGCATTTGATGCTTTAGCAGTGAAAGGTGGATAAAAGGAGAGATTATTAATTGAATTATGCCACCTTATTTAGAACTTTTAGAATCCACCCATAGTCTGACCAAAAATTAAACTAGCACAGTCTTGTAGCAGCCTAAAATGAGTTGCTTTCTAGTTTCTAGTGTCTCCTCTCTATTTCTGTGTCCTTTCACTCACAGCAACATGAACATCAAAAGCAAAGTTTTCTGTCACTATGGAGTTTAAATGGTGAGGCATGCTTCCATCGCTGAGTA
This sequence comes from Channa striata, assembly GCA_033026295.1. Taxonomy (NCBI): domain Eukaryota; kingdom Metazoa; phylum Chordata; class Actinopteri; order Anabantiformes; family Channidae; genus Channa; species Channa striata. The sequence goes on from CM065173.1 coordinate 28,475,832, forward strand.
ACGCATTAAGTAAATTATATTAAAGAGAGGAGTCCAGGTAGGTTTAAAGCAGTGAGCAGCTAAATGGGAGCAACCTGCATTATCCACAAGACCATTATAGCACTTCAACAGAGGTGACAAAAACAATATGGTGGCCAACTGCTTCCCACCGCTGCTGTCAGAGATTTCTTCGTACAATGTGGTTTATGAGGCTACCACTACACAGCTGCACCTACTTGCCATTCATTCTGTTATATAGGTATCGGACCATGTGAAATGATAAGAAACTGGCACGGATCAGTTGCCCCTTCCTGCCTGACTCAGTGGGTGGGACAGAGAAAGACACAGAGGTCAAACGGGGTAGAGATTGAATGAGCAAAGGAAGTGGTGATAATGAGAACAAAGCAGTAAATCTGAACAATAAATCTTTATTTTCACTGTAATTATGTTTTAAAGCACAAATAAACGCAAGTACACCTCCACTTCAGTTCTGATTGTGTCAATCAGAGACACAGATCTGGATTCATGTAGTGTTAATGTTCACAATGTAGGTGACTCCAAGAGCTTTTGAGGAAAAGGTTTCTGAGGAGCTTCCTTAGGTGTGGTAACGAGGCAAGATTGATGTTTATTAAAACATGGGGCAGGGGGATGGGGCATTATGACGCTGTCTAGAATCCAAATGGACCCTCTCATGCATCCGGACAGATCCTGCTGTGAGTCACACAGCTCCTACATCTCTATTTTGTAAAAGATAAAAATTGTGTGTTTTCTTTTCACGTGGACTTGCTGTAAACGGTTTAGCCTGAAATGCACTTAATTGTCCTCTGTCGTGTTGTTCAGGAGTGGTGGATGGCGCTCCCTACAGCATGGTAACAGATTTCCCCTGGCTGAGGACTTTAAGAGCAGCTGATCCCAACAGCTATGCCCGCTATGACTTTGAAGATGATGAAAGCAGTGAGTGTCCACAGCACACACACCTGTATACCTACAAGCAGTCACAGTCTATCTGCTCATCAGTCAGTGCCCTGTACCTTTGAAGGACCCCTTCTCCAATTTTGCTTCCTTTGGTTCTTGTTTGGGTAGTACATGTACATAAATGTATTTCTTTGACTTCCCTACATTTAAATATATCTCTGCTTCGAGCTGAAAAATCTGAACTACCAATGACGAAGAACTCCTCCAGGCGATGTCATCTTGGGGGTTTGTCTTATGCTAGAAGCAGGGAAATATTTTAACATAGTGAATCAGAGGAACGCAAATTGAAGCCAAAAAAAGCCATATGACACTGGTGAATTCGCCCTTTAACAGAACCTTTAAAAACTTCAAATGTTTTCCTCTCCGTTGCATTAGCTACCATCTATGCCCCACGCCGAAAAGGACAGCTATCTGCTGACATTTGCATGGAGACCATTGGAGAGGAGATCTCAGAGCGCCGACAAAGCAAAAGAGGAGTGTTTCAGAGAGTGGTGGTTCTCTTCCTTCATCACTGTGATACACCAGGAGAACCTGTGGATGATGACTACATCTAGGCACAAAACAGGTCCAGAGTGACCACAAAAGAGACAGACTTGGAACAATCTGTTTGCTGTGGAACCTGCAAGCTAAGTAATTACACACTGTCATGCACGTGATACCTCAGAGACTCGACTAGTCTAATGGAGAAGGAATAGCTACAGCTAAAGAACACTGGGGGCACTGGAAAACTTGAATGGGACGACAGAACTGGCCACAACGGAACAGGTCAAAGGCACATTTGAAATCTCTTCCAGATTCTTTTCTGTTTTGGCAGAATCCTAAGGTGTCAGTGAGCACTCAAGCATACTTAAAATGATCACTTCAAAGCTTTTAAAAGAACAAAAACTTCAAGATTGTGGAAATGACAACTCAAATCGTGCATGATGTACGTGATCATTTAATGAATGAAGGAATTGTCTTTGAATATGAGCCTGTTGGGAATAAAATCATCTCTAATTTAGTTCTAAATAAGACCTGTTTTTGTTTTTTTGTCTGTTCAAGCCACTATTAACAGTTTTGTTGCTCTTGCTTTTTTTAAACTATTTTCACACTAAGAACACGCACCAAAGTGTTTATCTATTTTATGTGGGTGGTTGACTGTATGTTTACTTTAGTGAGAGTTACATGGAAAGGTTTGATGGAACAGAAATAATAAAGACTCACTTAACTTGATTAAGATTAAGATTAGTTGAGTTGTTACTTACGTTAATCTGAACATTTGCGCTGGTCCATACCCTTCGATGGAATCATGGAATTTGTAAGAGAACTAGATGGGGTGCTGGATTTATTTTCAACATCTTGACGAAACCAGAGAATTGTATTACAAATCATTTTCTTCCATAGCATCTCTGTTGCTTTAGCCTGGTCTCTGATTTCAAAAGGTGGATTTTCTTTTTTCCAAGTCACTTTGTAATAGATCTATATCAGTGATTAACAGATGTGGGACAAATCCATTTTTTTGCAAGGGTCAAGTAAGTCAGATAGTCTTAAAAGTAGTTTATCATGAACAGAATTTGTCTTCAGATATTCACAATTGTGCACAATAAGCTGTACATCCAAATGTTGGACCGGAGTCCTGATTCATGTTCTATATTTTGCAGCTCAAAACTTTGACATGATATCAGTGCCCGCAACGGCAACTTAAAATGCATTACAAGACACATACAGGCAGTAGTCTCCTTTAAATCTAAATTCGAGCTGTGACATTGTGCATATAAAGCAGCGATTTTAACATGCACACCAATAGGTGCAGTGATATCTGCTGGCATTAGTTACATTTCGCAGACCTGCCACTCTGTACTCAATTGCATATTGGTTTTGTTTTTTGATATCAAAGTACACTTTTATGATTTGTCCCTGGAAAGTACTGGAATAGCCAATGAGAACTTGTGAGCAGGTTGTAAGTGTCGTAGTTGCCCTCGCATTTGAATTAACCCTCTATATTTATAAGACTCTAGGCTAATCGACAAAAGACCTAAAACGAACATTCAACCAGCTGCCAGTTTGTCTCCTTTTTACATGATAGTTAAGAAATCAGCTTTCCACAGAAAGCCCAGTAACCCGTTTCCTTAAATGCATGTCAACATTCACTATTCGTGCTTCCATTGTGGTCAATCTCTTTAAAAAATGTTTTCTTTTTCCAATGCTCCAAAGATGACATTAGGTATATTTACCTTTGAAGACATGTCCGGTGAGAGGCAGGTCACTGTTGGACTATCTCAAGGATGTAAGAACATGGCTGATGTTTAACTTTAAGCATCCTAGTGTGTGCTGTATGAGGATAGCTACTATAACTGCTGTTGGCTGGGGCCTTTCCCCTCTGGCTCCACATCCAAAGACAACTGTGAAAAACCTCAGTTGTAACATTCAGCTGACGTTTTTCAGTAAAGTTCAGTGATTTTGAAATGAATATCCATGTTTTTATCACTTTCAGGCTTGTTCTCTGGTAATGATCAGTAATCTTCAGATGAACTGCAGGCCTGTTTTGACACTTCACAGAAAATTGCGATTGTTTTAAAGTGAGGGTGAGGGTGAGCTGCGTTGGCAAAAGTACTTTCTGCTAACTGAATGAAAATTTAAAAATTATGTTTATTAATATTCTACCTCTGGTTGGGGGAGGTGACTGACTAAAAAAGGATTTTTCAGCTTTTCAGTATAGTTTCTTGGCTTCTTGGTCTCCTTTATAGTTTCAAGTCTGACACCGGACAGGTACTGACTGATCATAGTACAATCCACACGTATGCTGTCAGGTCTTACAGTCACATGTTCAGATGTAAATGAGCAGCTAGAAAAGTCTCAAAGTCTTGAGGTTACAACCCTATTAACCGACCAAGAAAAAGTCTACAATTGCGGGGACGCCTGCCAGACACTGGTTGCATTTAGGTGTTGTTGCGCCCCCTTGCTGTTACTCATGTTTAAAGGTCTGTACGTGTGCACATCGATTTGGTCTTGTTTGTACAGAGTGAATTCATTTTTAGGGAACATTTGTCACATTAACTATTTTGCTCGATTCCCCGTCCTGCTTATAGTGTCAAACAAACTCAGTAGCCCACCAAGTAATGCATTTGCATGACATTTTGGATTTTTTTTTTTTACATGAGAGAGTTGTAGGAGACGTACAGCTAAGGTGCATTTGAATGTCGTATGTCGGAGTAATAAAGTCTGGCCGAAGTGAGGGAAGAGAACAGGCCGCTGTGGCCGTCTCCTAAGTTTTCCGTTCATTACAGGAACTGTAAACAACATATATCTGCATACAGCCCCCACAAATGAGGTCTGTTACAATATAGTTCTTGATTCAAAACTGTTCAAATGTCGAAGGTGCTCTTGTTTACAACATACTGACTCAAACTGTGAACATACTTGCTCAAGGTTTGATATTATGAACCTACCACAGAAAAACAAACTCAACGTAACTTTGGAAGAAACAACTGATTTCGGATCATATCACGTCTTCAACACTATTATCCAGCTAAGCTGTCAAATCTCTGTATAACGAACAAGACTCTGTACACTTTCAATATATGTCAACATTTATGCCCAACATTTATGTCCATCACAGGGCCACTTCAACGGCAGCTGGTGTGACACTAATGATCCGTGATCACACTTATTTCTGGCTTCCTCCATTATCCAGCTTAGTTACTTTCCGCTTAGTCCCCTGTTAATAGTAAAATACACATTAACCCCAAATTGCAGAGTTTGGATATCAGTTTTTTCCACTAGGGCTTATAGAAATAAATATAATTCAACAAGATGTTTCAGTATTTATGTGGGCACAAATAAGGGGAATATGACAGGTATACAGAGTTTTACAGCCCGAAAGGAAACTAACCTGTCTCTGAGAGAAAGGAGAATCCACTTTCTCTAGAACCCAGGAGATTCTGACAGGAGCGATAAACTCTTTCATTACACCACTTAGTCTGAGGTAAAACAGAGCTGATTATATAACCATATACTGTTGCCAACTGAAGATCTCCTTAGGTTGGTACATACAATAACTGTATTAACTATTACCACAAGCTTCCTAAAACTTAATTAATGGGCTTCCACAAATGATTTCATAATGCTTGATGCCTGAAAACTCACAAACATAATATTTTTTTGGAAAAAATTAAGTGTATGGGACCACAGTGCCACTAAATGGTAATGATGTTTATGATATCGATATAACAAATGCTGACCAATCTTATGTGTAAACCATGGATAGTTAAATAATCTGTCTAAAAAAAATCATAACATAGCACACTGGCTCTTTTAATTCTTCAACTGTTCACAGTAAAAAACATGGTAACCCCAAATTCCTTCAAATCTTGGCTTTGTTTCCCAGTAACACACCCATTACGGTAGGTACCAGTATTTACAAAATTATTTGGCTTTCTCCCCTAGTGTCTCCCCATAGTGTCTGCCTCATTTATCATCTGTCCAGTGGACTTACAGTAGGTACTAGCAGGAAGCTGTCAGTATTTTACTGACAGATGAATTGTACAAATAAATGTGTGCATTCATTTGTTCTGTCTTTTCCAACTGAAATGTTGTTTGGCAGCTGCAGAGACAGAGCTGATCTACCTGGACATGCCTTTCTAATTCTGGTTCTACTAATCTCTACCCTTCCTGCTTTGACAAGTTGGAGGACAGCAAGATGGAGTTACACTCTTAGTTTCTGTGACATGCACACACATACTTTACTAAATGTACAAGGAGCCTACACAAAAATGTAATGTATTCAATTCAATTCAACTTTATTTATATGTCGCCAATTTAGAACAAGGTCATCTCAAGGCACTTTACACATTAAAGCTCAGACTATAAAGACATGTAGAGAAAACCCAACAAATCCCCCTTGAGCAGCTACAGGCAACAGTGGAGAGGAAAAACTCCCTTTAACGGCAGAAACCTCCAGTAGAACCAGGCTCAGGGTGGACGGACATCTGCCTTGACCGGTTGGGCTGAGTGGAAATTTTGCATAATAGTGTGAATCTGTAGAAAAAAGGTAAACATCTACTGTAGCATGCAAAGTGAAAGACTAAAACCACAGAATTTCTAAGACGAAAGTGAACAAAAAAATAGTTGTGTAGCCTATTTGACCTTCAGTCGTTTTTTTTCAAACATGCTGAGTTAAAAAGTAAAATTTCCCAGATGCTTCCATATTTGTTTTGAACACATGAGAATTCTCCTGTTCATTCAGTCATTCCTGATAGTTTCAGGCTGTCAGAGACTATAAATCTGGGATAGTTGGTGGGAACATACTTTGACCGTCTTTTCTAGGTCCGTCCCCAGCCTCAGTCACAAGTGGTGGCAGCGGTGCTGTGGTGCTGCCCTCATTAAATCATCCAGAAAGAAGTAGATCGAAACATATTAGAAATAAATTAGCATCTTTCCTGTCTGAGGGTGGCTTCTTGAAATGAGTGAGTGAACTTACAGTGAACAATCCAGTGAGTTAAGGCTGTGCTACAGTTTGCAGCTTCAGGTTTTTCCATGGGACCAGAGAGTTGTGCCCCAGAGCCAGTTGACATAGTTTTCTGAACTCCTGTAATCCATCTCTGTCTATGTCCCACCTACCCATACAACTCCTGCTGCACTCTATCAGCTTGTAATGTTACTGCCATAGAAGGTGAGGTGAAAATGAGATTCCATACAGAGTATTTTTTTACAAGGTGTTCAACGTGAGAGAAATGAGGATGAAGGAGCTGGGACTCAGCAGGAGGCTGGTGATGGAGGACGAACTAACTCACGTTCTGACAACTAACATTAGCTGTAGGCAGTGGACTGTAAGGCCTTCCATTGACTATTCTGTTTGTTATTTCAAAGCTCCAGGGCTACAAAACTTGAAACACCTTAGACCCAAGCTGATCTTGTACAAACAAAGTTCTTTAGAACAAGTAGGGGGAACTTGGACATTATCTTGAGCATGAGACACCTCTTTTTCAATTTCTAGCTGGGTGAAAGCTAAACAGACAAAGGCAGGAAGAAGTCGGGTCTTCATGAGCAGGGAAAGGGTCAAACATACAGGACAGTGCATCAGCTTTGGTATTTTTGTGACCTGGGTGGTAGACTAGGGTGAAATGAAAGCAATTGAAGAGAGCCCATCGAGCTTGATGGGAGTTGAGCGTGTTGGCAGAAACTTACTTTTTGTGGTCCGTGAGGACTCTCTAACCAGTGCTTCCACCCTTCTAAAGTCAAGTTGACTGCAAGAAGTTATCAATTACCAGTGTAATTTTCCTGCCGTCAGAGAGACGGCAAGAAAAGACGGTGCATGTTGCACCATAGAATCGTCCCGAGATCTTTGAGAAAGAACAACCCCCACCCCCACCTTGGAGTATCTGCTGATGTCAGGGAGAGTGAGGATAGGAGCTGTGCAGAACATGTCTTTGAGGTAGGAAAAGACACGAACAAATTAGGAGACCAGTGAAAGGGTCTCTTAGATGTAAGTTGATGGGCAGCGATGGTACTGTAGATCCTAATGAAATGCGAAGAGAAATTGGTGAACCCTAGGAGGGTGAAGGGAAGACACACTTCTTTCCCGAACAGATGATTTTTATATAACTGGCACTTTTCTTATGTGAATGATGTGTTCGGTCTCAGAGAGGGAGAAGATGAGGTTGAGGTGGTCTAGGTAAACGAAAACAAAATTGTTCGACACGTTTCCCAAAAAATAATTTACCAGATTCTGGAATACAGCCAGACCAGGTTTTCTCACATAAGGTCGGGAGGCCGAGCTAAGGTCAGAGCACGGGTGGCTCAGCAGGCATCTCCCTGCTCCTGCTGAGCTAAACAAATCAGAAAAGTGACTCACACCATTATCATTTTTTTTCAGTGTCTTTCACTATCCAATTTAGAAAAAACCTTCTATGTTACTGTAAGTTTTTCTCCTGTTGGCTACGTGTTACATACAACAACCAAAGGGTTGTAAAAATAGACATTACACAATATACAGAAAAGAAAAGAGCAACAAAACATTGTTCAGTCTTAAGTTAATGGATTAAAGATGAATTAAAAGATTACAAGAGATGCTTTATGGCATGAAAACTCAAAGCTCAGAACTCGTATACTGAATGGTGTTTTGTGAACAGTGAGTTATGACCTTGACCTGCCCTTTACTGTAGTCCACACAGCACCTACTCTTATATAACAAATCCCATGACTAATACATGGTAAACGTTGAACGGGACAGTGTGAGGATTTCACAGAAGCTTTTTAGTGTCACAGGAAGTGCAGCAGAGCAGCAGGAGGCTGTGGCCAGTTTCACTCTGTTTACATTCACTGACAGCAGCAGATGAGTTGGATTCAGCTGTGTGTGTGTGTGTGTGTGTGTGTGTGTGTGTGTGTGTGTGTGTGTGTGGGTGAGTGAGACAGACAGAGAGAGACAGAAAAAGAGAGACAGAGTATGTCCATGCTTGGTTGCCATCACTAATGGCCTAGTCTTGTCAGCAGCTGTACACAGTGAACTATATCTAAACATTTCCTTATTAAGACACAAGAAACAGAGCAGACAGCCGAGAGGAGACCTTTCACCAAACACACACACACACACGCGACTTGTGTCAATGGTTTTTGTTGCTTTTACCACAAACGGCATTGAGGCAAAGTTTACTCCCAGGTTTCATGCAGAACATAAAGACTTTGCCTTGGCTGTTCTTGTGCAGCTTTTGTCTCCAGCATATCACAGATTTCTTAAATTGATACAACATTAGAGCTCAACTACCAAAACGTATGGATTCAGTAGATCTATTGAGCAAGTGATTTGCATTGTTATGTCAGTAATAAAAGTAAAATATATTTGATGCGGTATTCCCGAAATCTCTTGTCTTCTTACCCTAAGTACAGAGGTGCTCTGTGCCAACAGCAAGGCAGCCAAATGCTTGGGGCCCCAGTCCAGTAGGGGGCCCCTGAGGGCCAACAAAAGTTAAACTATGTACAGCACTGATTGTGTGTTTGTGTGTGTGTTTGCAATGACACTACAGAAGAGGACTCACTCCGTTGCAAGTAGCGCATGATTGAGTGTAAACAAACAGGATTAATGAAACCAGGAAAACCAGCTCTAAAAATAAAGAGGAGTTATCCTTCTGGAAGGGAAAAAAGAGAACATGGTGGTAAGTAAGGTAAGAGAAGATAAGACAAACCCTTATTCAGCCCACAATGGGAAAATGTCAGCACTGAGGAATGTTCAGAGTACGGCAAAGAAGAATATCAGAATACAGTGTATACACAATAAAATAAAAATATATATCACACATGTTGCACCAAGTGTCATTTGTATAGTGATAGTGGTTCACTGGGAGCAGCTCTGATTGTAAAGTCTTACAGCAGCAGGTAAAAAAGAGCTTCCATGTCACTCTTTCAGACATTTAGGATGTAACGGTCTGTCACTAAAGGAGCTACGCAGACATGATACTGCGTTGTACAGGGGGTGGGAGTCGTTCTCCACCACGGATGATAGCTCGGCTACCGTCCTCATAAGTCCAGCGGCGTCCCCAAAACCAAGCTGGCCTTCCTGGCCAGCTTCTCCAGTCTCCTCCTGTCTGCACAAGCAGACCATAGAAGATGGCTGAGGCCGCCACAGAGTCATAAAAGGTCATCAGTAGTGCTCCTTGCACTCCAAAAGACCTTAGTCTCCTCAGCCGAAAGACTCTGCCCTGTCCTTTCTTGTGAGTGCACCTGTGTTGTGAGACCGGTCCAGTTTATTGTTCAGAAGAACACCCAGGTCCACTCGCTCAGTGTCTATTCCCTGGAAGTTCACTGATGGAAGAGTGGAGTGTGAGCACCTGCTCTGTCGTCCACCACCAGCTCTTTGGTTTTCCCTGTGTTGAGCTGGAGATAGCTTTGCGGGCACCAGTCCACAAAGATCTGGATCAGTTCCCTGCTTTCTCTGTCATTGTCATCCGTGATCAGGCCGACAATGGCAATTTCATGAGAGAACTTCTACCGGTGACAGGACGCTGAGCTGAACTTGAAGTCTGCAGTATAAACAGATAACAGAAACAGAGCCAGAACCGTTTCCGTGTTGCAGACAGCCATGTCAGATTTACAGTCTTGAGCCCTCAGATACAGCAGTACGTTTGAGAGGTAGTCCAAAATTCAGGTAGAGAGATGTTGGTCCACCCCATGTGTACCAACTGGTCTCTCAGCAGTGCTGGTTGGATGGTGATAAAATGGGGAACTCAAAAAACATCACACTGCTCCCAACCTTATCCAGGTGAGGAAGATCTCTATTCAGGAGGAAGATGACAGCATCTTCAACTCCAATGCCTGGCTATAAGACAAACTGAGCCGTGTCTGGTGTTAGCTTAGTTAGCCATGACGCTGTAAAAACCATGATGCTAGCTTTCCGGTATTCACTCTGGTGCCAGGTCAGAGCAGCTAGCTCGTTCGTGGTTTGGGATGGATCTCACATTTCCCATGACAATGGAAGGCAGAGTCGGTCTATACCGTCTCCTTTTGGCCCGACACAGAGCGCCAGCTTTGTTCCCCTGTCTTCTCCTCCTCAGCTTGCAAGGAATATCTGGTCTTTCCCGGTGTAGCATCGCCATGTTGCGGAATGCTAACAGCTGATCTCTGGTGTAAACAATAGATCCATGCCCTCGTGCATTCCTGGACACAGAAGCAAACATAGTGCACAAAAGTAGAAAAAAACAGAGCAAACTCAGTGAGTCTGATGTCCATAGTGCAGTTCTCACATTCACACTCACTTACGCTCAGAAGAAAATACACAAAGTTTCCAAAAAATAAGAAATAAAGTAAAAGGTTACCACGCAACCGGGAGCTGCTGCAACAGGCGCCTAGTCAAGCTTTTTTGTGGACATTTAACATGAGTTAACTGAGCTAACTAAGTTAGCATAGCAGCCTAAAGTGTCCAGCTTTGTTGGAGTCACCACAATTTACCTTGTTAGCTTAGCTACCTTAGCTAACTCAGATAATAGTTTTTCTCTTGTAAACAGACTTGGGCTGTGTCCGACTAAGCTAATTGTCAAGCTAAGTTAACAACATTAGACACAAAAGAATTTGGACAATTTTATTACAAATCACTACGGCGTGTTACTGTAAATTATTGTGCTACGTGCAGTGTGGTGTGTAAGTTATTGTATTTCCGACATCGACATCTTAAGCATTGCGGTATTATGAAGTCCACATTTTTGCCGGGGGCCCCAACATGCTAGGATCACCACTGCATAAGTGAATGTAACATCTACCTTTGTGATTGGTTTGACTTCAAAAAGTAGCACCATGTGTCATTAGCAATATGGCATTATATTGTATTCAAAATTTAACACAAGATGAAAAATATAAGCCTGCAGGTTTTCACATTTCACAGCCTAAATTTCCCACTCATGAATGCAAAGAGTTGCATGAACATTAATCATTATCACATGCTTATTGTCAAATGCTCTTGTCCTCTCCATTTGACAGTTTTCCTTGCATGCAGAGCGCATTAGTGTGGACTGCTCTCCACGATCCAGAGAATTCTTTGCACTCACTTTTACACGGGCAGGTTTTGGTAGTTTGCAGCGAGGTTGTAGTGGTAAATTCTATTGGTGATGAGCAGTGGGCAGGAACGGGGAAACGGTGGACAGAACCGCTGTTCTGCCGCACATTAATGTGACGGGTTCTAAAGTTATCACACAGTGGTAAGTGAGTCATTTATTTGATACAAAAGAGGAGCACATTAATTAAAAACGATGTGTACTTGTTGTAGTTTTTTCAGCTTGTTTAAATGTATCGTAACTTCCCAAAGTTAGCTTAACATTAGTCAGGTTACCCGTGGACTGCAAGGAATGCTAACTGTGGCGAGTGTTTTCAGATGTAACTAATAAAATGCTTATAATGTTTAATAATTGTATTTTATCCTGAGCCCCCAGGAGTCTGTACATGGTAGCAAAAGGGAACGAGTGACATTTATTTTTCAGAACTAAAATTAACATTAAAGAAAACATTCCCTACTTTGGTCTTTTGATCATGGTGTTGTAGAGTATTTGAGTAATTGTTAATTAGAGGCAATTGTTATATTTTGAAAAACTTGTGCTTGTACCACTTCTTCATAAAAGTCACTACTTTTATGTAGTGACTAACAAATGTGCGTTTATTTGCTGTGTGTATGATCTGGACACATTCTATGCCTTTGAAGTGATAGTTTGGTGTTGATTGAAAAATTTTGGGTTTTTTTGAATTCAGCTTGAATTTTTGGTTCTATGTTTTCAGAGCATGGGTGGAGGTTTCAAGAAATGTCAAGAAAAGCTTCTCAGATGGATCTGTAAGATTTTTTAGATTTTTTGTTTGCACCTGATACCAAGACAAATTACTGGTAATTACAAAGTACTGGTAAGTGTTCTTCATGTGGCTTGCAGATTTCTGATCATGGGGGGGCTGGAGCTGATCCCAGCTGACACTGGGAAAATTATAGGGTCAAATATGTTTTCCCACAGTTTGACGTTAGCATTAGATAGCTTGTTTTCTTTTACAATTGTAAGTTGCCTTTGTTTTGAAGAAACCACTCTGTGATACACTTTGTGATAAAACTATACATTGCACATGAAAACTAAGTATTATCTGGTTAATAAGTGTCAGACACGTCGGTCTTTTACGGACGTGAAAGACACGACACAAGTCTTTCGCAGGCCATCTCCAGGGGCCTTGCTCTGTCTCTCTCGCTGCCTCTGCCACCCCTCCCCTCCCCCAGCAGTGTAATAAGTTCCACATGGTATTTCCGTTTACCTTCCAGTCAGCTGCTTCATGCAGAAAAAGCCCAAATTTAGAAGAAATATGAAAATGGACAAACGCTCTTTTACCCCTTAGCACACATTTTTTTCAAAACTTTCTCTGTTCACTTTCCACCTTTCTTTTCCCCTCCTTCCCTTCTTTGTTCATCTTCGTTCCTCTGCTCGTCTCCTTTCACTCTCTCTCTTTCCCCCTCTTTCTCATGGTTATGTTCCTCAATTTTTCCCAGACAGTCTCTGCAGGTCACTAGTGGAGTCTTCTAACATCAGCCAATCAGTCATTTCTGGAAGGGGCCATTCTCTGATCTAAGGCCTTCCCCCAGTGACCATACAAGGTAAGAAGGAATGCATGGTTTAGCAGTCCATCTGCTTCATAAGAGAGAGAGACACACACACAGAGAGCAGATGGCGTCCCACAGTGGTGAGCAGCACCCCGACTTTACTCTGATTTAAACGTAAGCTGACTACAGAAACTAGATCAAGGAATGTTTTAAAGAACCTTAGAAGGTTGCTGGTGGACACACCTGCTCCTCATCTTATTGCTAACAGATGTGTTGTAAAAGCAGCTAATTCATTTCAGCAGCAAGACGAGACACCAAGCAACGGACACCCCATCAGGCCAGCAGCGAAGCAGATCCCAGAAGCACCTCAGCTGACCTGCAGCAGAGGACTAATAAGGTACGATGACACACATTTCAAAGTAACATTAAAGAGCATCTACAAGGAATTATAAATCAAGTAGACTACAGATCATTTTACATTTTTTTTTTCATTTTGTTTATACATTCTGGCAGCCATCCAAGTATTCATATCATGTTTGCATTCATGCAACACACTGTTTTTGAAAAGGAAAAACGAAAAATACAATAAACTACACACCACACGTTTTTTCATTTCAAATTGATGACCTATGTTTTTCTTGTTTTTATGGTGCAGCACACAGTGATATGATCTGATATACCTTGAAACTGATACTGTAACTTACAATTTGGCCTAGAATGCAGCTATGTTTTTCCCCTGGCAGTGTGATAAGCGGTGAGTGTGAGACTGTAGTTGTGACACTGGACAGCCCAGATTATTCTCTGGATTAAGGTGCAGTGGTGAGTCCAAAATGATCTGCAGTGAGATGTAACAGGTCATTGATCGCACAGCACACTGCACGTCCCCCACTTCAATGTTAGCTAAGAATGTCGTTTTTACTTGATCCTGAACTCAGATCACCTTGGAATGAACATTCTTTGAGTTTTCTTTGGTAATAACAGTTGGCTGGAAGTAACAAATGAATTCAGCCACATTGCTCAATGTTACAAGTTTGAAGTACTTGTACTTTACTAAAGAATTACCAGCTTATGATACTTTTACTCCAAAAGGCTTATTTTACAGCCGCAGTTTTCAGATCAATATCAAACCCTGTCCAGATCACATACTAACCGTCCTCAATATAAAGACGGGATTATGTAAGAAATCCTTTTCAACACCTAATTGTCATGCAGCGTACATGAGACAGAGAGAGGATGTGACGCATCCCGAGCCTCTAATGGAGGGCGCAGGGTGTGGTGTGGCCTTAAATAGCAAAACCAGAGCTTAATCTCACACATTGAGCTAGCATCAGTGACTGCCTAATGCACATAACCTGGATTGTAAGTGGAATGTGATGTGAGAAGTTCCCTCACAATTCTACCTGTGTGTATTTATTCAAAGACGAAGAAATGCAACAAAGGTTGACACCCAGGCACCAACTGTGGATGTTGCAGTAAACTAGCAGGTGCTGCCTGAAGCCACTGTCACAATGCAGTTTTGTCGTTTTTCTGGAAACATTTGAGTGTAAATCCTAACTTTTAAACGTTGTTTTATGTTTTATGTTAATTCTTAGCTGCTCGTACTGACAAACTGGCTGTTGAATGAGCTAAAGTGCTTGATGGGAATATATGAGTGTGACAGAGTGAGGCTCCTATTCCTAAATCCAGTTAATAAAACACATGTTGTAAAGTTCCAGCAGCAGCAGCAACTGCTGTCCTGCTGATCACTGGCTTGAACATGAGAAAGGGTACAGAGGGAGTAGAGACGGAAATGCTGTATTTATTTACAGAGCAGTCGAGGTCTTAGGGCACCGGGTTAGGAGGACTTTCACATAACCTCCTACACACATACCCTCACACCAGTTCCCTTCTGGGACCAAGAAACCACAATTCCCATAATCAATTCCCATGAAAGAGAGGTAAAGGAGGGGGGGCATGTAGAAGGTGAAAGAGGAGGGATTACGGAGGTTCTGAAGGTCAGAACTTACGCAGTGTTTTTGTGTGTTTGTCACTCACTCTCATGGAACAGACACGTAGAACTGTATTCATTGAATCGATCCGTACTAACCCACGTGTGATGTGCAGCAGCACAGGGGCCCTGCACCTTGAACTCCATTCAAATCACACAGATCTGACGCTGTTTAACAGTACAAGAAAACAGCTGTATGTATGTACATGTACACAATTCACCTACTAAATCTGAATTGCTTCAGCTTCTTTGAATTGTGAATAGCTTTTAGAGTCTGTGCTCAGCTTTTCCTTTGATAGTTTTCACTTTTGGGAGCTAAATCACAATTTCATTGCATGCAGGACTTTAATTTTGTAATGCTTTAGCTCCTCATGTCCTGCCACAGCTCACACCTAAGTCAATACCTTTTTTCAGCTTTCATTGCACTCACAAACAATATTGTAAACATATAAATATGTTTTATTAATTAGTTTACACTGTATTTGTTTCAGAAACATTTTGCTTTAATTCTAATCAGCCTTCATCTTCTGTCATGCCTGTAGAATTTGACAGGCTCCAGTGTTTGAATCAGTTCAGCATTGCCATTTTTGGTAACATATTTTAAGACCCTTTCCCACTGGCTTCTTTTGTGTTGCACATATTTTTCTGTTGAAGTCTTTTTTTTTGGTCTTTAGTCCCTTTGGACCAGACTAATGTCACCTTATAACACTGATCACGGTTTTGCTTTTTTGTGACTGTACATATGAAAGGTTGGAACTTTTATGTTACAGTGTGTTGTTAAGCTCTCTGTGTGTAAAGACATTTAGAAACACCGACTGGTGAGTAAAATGGAGAGAGGGCTTCCTGTGTGTGATTTACAGAGCCAAGGGAAAGAGAAAGACGACCATATTAGGCAATGTTTGGCTCAACAGGAGAGATGGCTCTGACTGTTATCACAGCCTGTTTAAACACACTCACTCAAATGCTCGCACACGTTCATACTCAAAGCTGGAATTTTGCAGATAAATTACAACAAATTGTTGTACACTGTGTCACACAGAATTCAGGTCTTGATTTAGATTAGCTTCATTGTAGTAACCGCTGATGCTTTTGTTGTATTGGATGACATTTTTTTTAAGGTTGCTCTGATATTTTGTCTATCCTAAATTATAAGTTGTAGTGATTAATTGTTTGAAAGACCTTTAAGTCTATAATATTGATATTGTCACAGGGAGCTGCCACTCTTTACTTTAAATCGGGAACATACACTTTTTTTTATTTACATGCATGTCACCATAAATCTCCCATTCAAAAGGTGTTAATTAAAGAAGCAGGCAACTCTGGTGCTCATGGGCCTATGCCCTGCCCACACCTAGATCAGGTGTGTTCAGTCAGCCAGGAACTGGAAGTTAGTCCGTTTAGGTACGTCTTAAGTCTTGTTCTTCTTCATTCTCTTCATCCTCTTCATTCTGCTACTATTGAGCAGCAATAAGCACAGATACACAAGATCCTCTGTGGAAGTCTTTTACCAGACCGAAACCACCTTTATTGGAGTCCTGTTGGTGATTGAATGCTGCTGCTGAACAGGAAGGGTCTGGAACTGCATCACTACACCTGCACAGTTTATTACATAACCTATTTAAAACTGCTACGCTGTCATATTGTTTTTATGTTACCATGTTTGTGTATTGGTGTTCCCTGTCAATTGATTAGCAAAATAATCACCAACTGTTTATATGAGAGGAATGTCGATGCAGTTATTGGAAATGAAGTGTACTTATGTATGTCAGTATCAGCTTTAGCTAATTATAGCCAATATCTGTGATATTGTGTGTATACACTATCTGTGATATTGTGTCTTACAAAGCCTGCTTACAGTAATTTTCATGTGCGGTCATCAAATGAAATTGAAAAGTCGTGTAGTTGTATGATGGCATTGTGCTATACTACTTTAAAAAAATTGTACCAGCAGCTATGTGTTATTTCTGGTCAGCAGCTCACCAGCAGTTAAGACATAATAAATCAGTATTTGTCCAAGTCAGGAAACCTGTCAGCATACACAGCTGTTAAAAACAGCCCCACCTTTACCAACACCTTTTTTTCTTTTTTAATTAATTACTTTAGATGTTTTGCTATAAATTATCATATCAGTATTATCGGCCTACAAGATTTGGCGGATAAATACAACAAAGGCATGAAAACTGGTATTTTCTAAATCTAGTAATAAACGGGAATCCACTGTGTTTGCAACTTTATTAGCAACGTCCTCGTAATATTGTAATATGAGTTACGGCCTCTCAGCCCCACACTCTCGGCTTGGAGAGAAATAAAGTGGCGGCTTGGCTCTCTCTGTGCTCCTGTGTGTGTGTTTGGGCCCAGGGCCTTTGGTTAGGGAACAGAGGGGGACCGACAAAAGGGACCGAGGCGAGCATCTTCACATGCGTCAAGAGTCATAGACAGATGTGACAGACAGAATCCGGTCATTTTCCTAAATAAAACAGCAGCACTAACCACTCCACCACCATTGTGCCTTATATTCAGTTTTATTGAATCAAATTCAGGTGTATTTTTATAGAAGTGGATTGACTCAATTCAATATGTTTCAAAAGAAAGCTAAAGGTTTTATCTTCCGAAATGTTAAAATGTATTACTACTTACATTACTCCTTTACGTATTTTTTACCTTTAACTCATTATTTCAAAAAGAGGTATTTGTTCCAGAAGATAAGAAAATGAAGGCTTTTAACTTCATGAACCACAACACATAGAATATGAAAGCTGAGAGAGGGCAGATTGGTTTGTTGGTTTGGTTTACATGAAGACAACACTTCCTGAAAGATGCTAAAGCATGACCTACTGTGTGTGTGTGTGTGTGTGTGTGTGTGTGTGTGTGTGTGTGCATGTGAAAGAGAGAGAGTGATACAGAACAGTCTTTCTTCTTAATATGGTCTTGCTAAGTCCAGAGCAGAGGGAGAAGGACAAAGTGAGACTCTGCTGCCTTTTAAGTGAGTCTCTCCTCACTGTGACTAGAAAAGGGAATGTATGTAGCCAGCTGGAAGGTGGTGGCAGTGGTGGGGATGCTGGTGGGGGTGGTGGGGGAGGCAGATTATCAGTGGGAGCAATCACAGCCTGGAAGAAGGAATGTTTATCCAAACCAACTATCCCATTTTCCATGATCCCCAAAATAAAATCCTGCCTTGGGCCTTATATGGTCAGGGAGTTTACAGCCAAGCAGAGCATTTCTGAAAAAAACACGAGGTTCCTGCCTCTGTCTTTATATGTCATTCTCCGTCTGGGCTGTCGTTGGACTATCACGAACTGGGTCATATGAGAAGCAACTGTTTAAATGTCAGTCGACATTAAAACCTTGTGAATACTTAATTATACAATTGATTTATGTTTATACATAAAATACAAGCTGCTGGCAGTCGCCCTTCTGTGGAGTTTGCATGTCCTTCCTGTGCTTGCTCCAGTTTTCCCACAGTCGAGGATAATTAGCCGACACGTTAGGCTAATTAGTATTTCTGAATGTCTGTAGGTGGGATTTTTTGTCTGTGTGTTTCTGTCTGAGTCTATTAAAAAGACAATTTAACAAAGTACATGTGTTGTGTTTCAGATGTCAACAATAGCATGGAGAGGTAAGTATCCCTTTCTCAATCTCTCTCAAATACAAACACACAAATTTGCCAAACAAAATGTTTAATTTCTTACATGTCAAATGTAACGTTGGTATTCTTATCTCTACTAGGGGTTAAATTAATTTATTGCTTCCCAAAAATTTGTGTTCCACACACCAACATGAACTGAGGGTTGGTTTGTGCCTGTGTCAGTGACATTTAGCAGGTAAACCCACCTGCAACCTACAGTGGCTATAAAAAGTATTTTTCCCTTGGTTTTTACAACTTATGTTTTTACAGTATAGAATTATGGTTGATTTAATTTGGATTTTCTGACAAAACTGTACAAACAAATATTTTGTAATCTTGAAAGCATATGTCTAAAACTATACGTGCACCATGCAGACTAAAGAACACTCCAAGCAACTTTGTAAGAAGAAGTCAGGTGGTGGATACAAGAACATACTCACCAACTTAAAGTCACTGAATACTTTTGGGAATACAGTAAACATATCATAACGAAATTAAATGATTGTCAAGGTGAATTATTTAAATTTATTTGTATTAAAAAATATATTACTTTTATCCTTATTGTTCAAATAAAAAGGCCAGTTCCATCAGGGGTCGCAGTGGATTGAGTTTGGAAAAATGTCCAGAAATGTCCCTGTGTGGAGGAGAAGGAATTAAAATCTAACTGACTGTGCCTAATCTACTGTGAACATGTGGTTTCCTCCTGCTGACTTCTTGTCCATTCCTGTGGCCCATGGTGCAGTGCTGCATCTCTGGTCAGTTGGTAGTCTGAGATGAAGCACTGTAGCTCGGGACAGAGGACAGCAAGTTTCTCCTTCCACTTGGAACAAAAAACTGACACTGACACCATCAAGAGAAGAAAAGCAAATGTCTCTCACTACAGGATTTCACCAGTGATGATGGTGATGATGATGATGATGATGATGATGACTGAGAAGCAATGGCTCACCTATCCTCTTTCCTGGGGTCCAGTTTTCCCAGGAATCCCTTGACTTATAAGAAAAGGGGATTCCTGGAAATACTGTTCTTGGGGGTGAGGCTTATCGGCAATGCCAGTTTGCAATGTGTGTCATAATGACTGACACTGGTACCGAATGGCTTTGGACTAGATTTAAGACACAGACAGAAAACACACTCACCATTATTGTTACAGTCAGACTAAAAGTTGTGTGTCCATGAGATGGGAAATGCTGTGCCCTTTTCCATCCTCACTATGTTAGGAGCCTGTATCTTATGTAACGTATGGTAAACCTTACAGTCCAAAGACAGAAGCTGTTGAGCAGCATTTGTATTTGCTACAGTTTGTCTTTGTCTACTCATGCTGAATGGGATTTACTTTTACACAGCTGTTGTAAAGACAAGTCTCACTTTAACTCTGAACAGCAGGACATGTCATTTGTCACTGAAGATGTTACTCAAGAATAACAAATCCAAAGCCAAAAAATAATAACAAATGACAAATTACATGGACATTACAAGGTTTAAATGATTCTGCATAGTTTTAATTATGGCCACCTCAAAATGTAACACTGACAACAGCACAAACAGTGACACTAAGATGGAATCCCGGGTTTCTGTAACAACCTTGTCATGTGTAATGTAAAACATCATGTTCCTTTTTGTATTTGCAATGTTTATCCATATGAAGTTTATACTGCATGGATGTATATATTGCAAGAAAACCAAGGTACACGCATTTGTTCTTACTGAAAAAGAACAAAATAGATAGAAATAGTGGAGTAAACACAGATTTAGGCCAGTTCATCCATTGATCCATTATCTGTAAACCTCATCCTGTTCAGGGTCGCGGGGGCCAGCGGCCTCTCCCAGCTGTCATGTGGTGAGAGGTGGGGTACACCCTGTAGCTCAAGTTGTATTGATAAAAGACAATATAATGTCATTTGTCTATCCATTTCAATTAATCATTTTAAAATAAAGAGTTAATCTAAATGTAGTACAAAATGTTTTGTCTACAGTCCAAAAATATTAATAGTTAGGACTTGATGAACTGGACTGCTCAGATGGTGGAAAAGAATTAATTTTCAAAAAGAATAATAAAAACCTAAATTTCTCAAGCATGGATATTTGATATGATATGCCCTAGATAAAACAAATATTCAAATTTTTTTAAAAATCTGATGGGTGGGTGTGCCATTATTATTATTATACAATGTACAACATTTTATTTGCTACATTATAATAATAATATAATTTGCCATTACTAATGTATTATATTGCTTAAATAATTTTATAAGACAGTGATAATATACTTTATTGTTATTAAGCTAATATTATGCTAATAAATTCTATACTGCCATACAAGACTGTTTATTGTTGTGCTACTATACACATTTTTTACTATACTCACATAATTTTAATTCATACTTTTTGCACTATACTTTCTTTTTACTATTTTGATACATTTGATTAGTATTTTAGAATTTTACAGTTTGATAGATGTCGAATGCAGTCTGTTCTACCCCAGTACTTTAATGTTTATTTTGTATTTGCCAATTTGTTTTAGTTTTTTTTACATGATGGCTACTTATTCGTATTTGCACTGTGATGTTAAAGTGCTATGTTATGGCATTTAAATGTTATTTCAGCCTCGGTTTCAGTTCCTAGGAGCCTAACTGCAAAGACCCTCTGTGAGTAAGACACTGAAACCCAACTTAGTTGCTCCCAGTGCCACCTCCCCCTTTAGTATGTGAGTGTGTGATTGTAAGTGTGAATCAAAACCAGTGTAAAGCACTTTGGGTACTAATAGGTAGAAACTTGCAATATGGGTTGTCTGGACCATTTACCATATTATACAAAATGGATTATTGTAACTGGTTGAAAAATTAAAATGCCAGACTGCTGTATAAAACCTTTTTCTGGATTTATGTTACAGACTTGTCCTCTCCAATATGTGATGTTGACATATTACAGTAAGAAACAAAAACAGCCAGTGTTGTATCTATTTATATTCAATTCAATTCAACATTATTTCTATAGCACCAATTTCCAACAACATCATATCAAAGCACATAAAATAATAAAGTCAAGACTATACAGACATTTAGAGAAAACCCAACAAATCCCCCTTGAGCAGCCATAGGCAACAGTGGAGAGAAAAAACTCCCTTTAACAGAAGAAACCTCCAGCAGAACCAGGATCAGGGTGGGCAGACATCTGCCTTGACCGGTTGGGGTGAGTGGAAAACATTGGGCAGGTTGGTAGGACCAGTAGTTGTACAATGAAAAGTGTCTGAGTGCATCAGGGGTTGGTCCCCCAGCAGTCTGAGCCTATAGCAACAGGACTAGAACTAACTACAAGTTTTTAAGCCTAGTCTTAAAAGTAGAGAGGGTGTCAGCTTCCCGAATCTGGACTGGTTCCACCAGAGAGGAGCTTGATAGCTAAAGGCTCTGACTCCCATTGGGAGCCACAAATAGGCCTGCATTCTGAGACTGAAGTGGTCTATTAGGATGATCTGGTACTAGGAGATCATTGAGGTAGGATGGAGCTTTACACATAAGAAGAAGGGTTAAATAAGTGGTTCTGGGGGCCAGAGTTATGTCATTTAAAGTAATGATATGGTTGGACAATATCTTTCTGAGATTTTTAGGCCCGAACACAATAACTTCAGTTTTATCTGAGTTTACAAGAAGAAAATTATTGGTCATCCAGGTCTTTTTGTCTTTTAGACATGCTAGTAGCGTCATTAATTTATTTGCTTCATCTGGTTTCATAGGTAGATATAACTGCGTGTAATCAGCGTAGCAATGGGAATTTACAGTGTTTTCAAATAATGTGAATAAAGAGAATACATATATAGAATAAAAAGTATTGGTTCTAACACAGAGCCTTGTGGAACTTCATAACTAAGTTTTTTGTGTGGAAGATTCCTTATTAACATGAACAAATTGGAATCTATCTGACAGATAAGATTTAAACCAACCTAGTCATTTAATCCCAATTACATGTTCTAGTCTCTGTAATGCTACTGTAGTTCAGAAACAGTAACATGACCTTTTTCAAACTATAGCCAGGGCACTGGAATCTATAAAAAATTTGCTATGTGTAGGTCAGTATTAGTTATGTGTGTGTCATGTTGGACATCTAGAAGCTACAGTTGCTACCCTATGTGTAAAACCTGAGCCTCTCCGGCAGGGTTGGGCTCCAGAGGCAGGACAGAAGCCCAGGAGATGAGGAGGGATCTGGAGCCTGTAAATTAAAAAATGTGATGATAAACTCAACAGTAAAAATGTAATTTATGTCAGAAATCATAAATGAACTTGAACTGAGAAGTAGAAAACACAGCATGAGTCATCAGGATCCACAGAGCTATAGATGAATGGCAGATTACCAAAATACTTTGATTAGAGAACAGCCAGCTTCTCCTCCCATTGTGATCAGGCAAAGTCACATAGGTCATAAAACTGTAGGTGCAATTCATACATAATGATCAAGTAACATAAATAATTAACATTTAAACTGTATTATCTCTCTCACGGGTGTTGGTACTATTCTCATCTCTTACCATTAAAATGACAATTTGAGCACATTGATCTCTCCTATGTCAAGTGAAATTTTAAATAAATTTCTTATTCTATCCACCTGACAATTTTTTTTCTCAAAGCTTGCATCTACTAATTTATGTGTCTATGCTTTTTTAAAAATCTGAAATAAAAGTTAAAAGTCGTTTAAGTGCTCTTTTCCTCTATAATTTACCTGGAATTTATATTGTAGTTTCCAAATGTCCTGCAGTTAGATGCCAAACCCTTATGTGTTATGTGTTATGCACATAACCAAAATACAAAAGCTGGCCTTGTGATAACTTTGTTGGATCTACAACAGCTGTAGTACGATGACTGGCTCTGCTTGATCACAGAACACAGTTCTGTGCTAAAATTAAGTGGAAAAGTGTGTGCTTACATTAGACCATATGGCTCCTGGGTACAGAGCATTTGCAGCAAGCTGGTGTTAGCACTTGTCAAGTTGCCTGACAAGAGTCTTCAGACCTTGTCAGCCTTTACAAGTCTTCTGTCCAGCAACTAGACCTGGACATAATTCACATGCGGTTACTCAGAAGGACAAATCATTAATCACATCAGGAACATCTACAGTACATAAACACACCTTTGCATCACTTCTTAGAAAGAAGTCAGGAGAGCATCCATTTGGACACAGCCATTCCCTAGTAGCTTCTCTATTGTGTAGTCGTGGGTCATGTTTAAAAATCGTGAAGTCAACTGAGCTGTAGGCCTGATTATCTCTCGGGTTTATTGGGCTGCCAAATTGAAAGTTCAAGCTTTAAACAGCTATACCAATAACAGCATGGATATTCTGTTTGTAATTCATAGTTACCTAAAGACATAAATTGATATTCCAAGAACACAAGACACCCAGGAAGTGACTGAGTGGACAGAAGTTCACTTCATTTGATTACTTATGTAACAGGAAAACCTTGAAGGGAAATGTGTTTTAAAGTTTCTAAAGTTCAAATATTTACGAAAATTACTTTTACAGGATTAATGTAACTTTTTTGCAAGACCCTGTTTGTCTGCATTGACTTCAGCAAGATTTTAGGAGCTACAAATTTGTGCCAGACAGAAACTGGTTTAATGTGTAAAAAGTTTAATGAGAGAAGGTTGACAAGCAGATAAGCAGATTTTTAGTGAGATAACTCAGTGGCTCACTAGATGGCACTGCTGCTAAATTAAAGAAAAGACCAGAGTAAATGGTTATCTTAGTCTTACTCTCCCCAACAGCACAGCAAACAATACAAGACAGAGTTCACTAAGATGAACACAAGAACAGGAGTTTCATGGATCAAGCTAATACAACTGAAGCCCTTTCCTCAGACATTGTACAAGCACAACGTTACACAATTAAGGAGATTCCTCATCACTTAGAATCCAATCAGAACAACCCAGAGTCCAAATCCAAATCAGTTTCTCTCTCACAGGTATAACAATAACATTTAACATCAAAAGAGGAATAAGGCAAGGGTGTTCCTGCCTTGCCCTTTTGGAAGTATAAATGCTTTCTATCTTTATTAAAAACTGTTCAGTTATTAACCCTGACCCTTTGTTCATCACACAGCTGCCTGATGATACGATTATCTTCCTTAAAAATTCGGACTCAGAAATCATCCTTTTCCTTAATTGCGTTACATCCCTATTAAAGTGGAAGTTAAATATTTAAGAGTTACCATTACTAAAGAAGGTCATAGCAGAGATGAATTAAATTTGCTTCCTTGTACTAAAAAAAGTCAGACAATGCTGACTTCTTGGTTGCAAAGAGATTTATGAATATTTGAATGCAACCTAATTATTAAAATTGAATCTTTGTCAAGAATAACATATTTAGCTTTCTCTTTAGTCCTTCCTAAAAAAATTGTTAAACTACTAAAATGGCACTAATAACTACTAAATAGTCTACAGTTTAATTTGGAAGAAAAATTAAAAACATTATATGTAATTGATTAAGAGATAATAAATGGCATGATAAAACTGAAATGGTTACAGAAAATGCTGCAAAACAAAGGGGTATTCTAGTTTAATATACTATCACAATTCTTTCAGAAATGTGGGGAAATAGACTTTTGATTAGGTGGGATTTCTAATCTAGCCACAGGGGTTGCAAGCCAGTAACTTCTGTGCCGGTCCCAAGCCCGGATAAATAGAGAGGGTTGCGTCAGGAAGGGCATCCGGCGTAAAACTTGCCAAGTACAACCATGCGAGTCATCCATACCACTTTCATACCGGATCGGTCGAGGCCCGGGTTAACAACGACCGCCACCGGTGCTGTTAACCTACAGGGTGCCGGTGGAAATTGGACTACTGTTGGTCGAAGAAGGAGAGGAGGCAGAAGGGTTCGTGGACAGAGAGAAGGGGAAAGGCAGGAGCTTAGATCTGAGAGTAGGGACTCTTAATGTTGGAACAATTACAGGGAAAGGTAGAGAGCTGGCAGACATGATGGAGAGAAGGAAGGTAGATGTACTGTGTGTGCAGGAGATGAGGTGGAAGGGCAGCAAAGCACGTAGTATTGGAGGAGGATACAAACTGTTCTACCATGGTGTTAATAGGAAGAGAAACGGAGAAGGAGTGATCCTGAAGGGGGAGTTTGTGAACAATGTTCTAGAGGTGAAAAGAGTCTCAGACAGGGTGATGAGCCTAAAGCTAGAAATTGAAGGGGTGATGGCGAATGTAGTCTGTGGGTATGCTCCACAAGTTGGCTGTGAGTTAGAAGAGAAGGAGAGATTCTGGAGTGAGTTTGATGAGGTTGTAGAGAGTATCCCCAGAGGAGAGAGAGTAGTTGTTGGAGCAGACTTCAATGGGCATGTTGGCGAGGGGAACAGAGGTGTTGAGGAGGTGATGGGCAGGTTTGGTGTAAAGGAAAGGAATCCAGAAGGACAGATGGTAGTGGACTTTGCTAAGAGGGTGGAAATGGCAGTAGTCAACACTTACTTCCAGAAGAGAGAGGAACACAGAGTGACTTACAAGAGTGGTGGTAGGAGTACACAGGTGGACTACATCCTATGTAGATGAGGTCATTTAAGAGAGGTTAGTGACTGTAAAGTGGTGGTGGGAGAGAGTCTAGCCAGACAGCACTGCATGGTGGTGTGTAAGATGACCCTGGTGGTCATGAAGAAGAAGAGAGGAAAGACACAAAAGAAGACCAAGTGGTGGAAGCTAAAGAATGAAGAAACTTGTGAGAAATTCAGGCAGAAGTTGAGACAGGCTTTGGGTGGTCAGGAAGAGCTTCCAGATGACTGGGAAACTACAGCAGAGGTAATCAGGGAAACCGGTAGGAAGGTCCTGGGTGTGTCATCTGGAAAGAGGAAAGAAGATAAAGACACTTGGTGGTGGAATGAGGAAGTACAGGACTGCATCCAGGGGAAGAGGTTGGATAAAAAGAAGTGGGATGTAGAGAGGACTGAGGAAAGTAGACAGGAGTACAAGGAAGCGCAGCGCAGAGTGAAGAGGGAGGTGGCAAAGGCCAAACAGAAAGCTTAAGATGAGCTGTATGACAGGTTAGACACGAAGGAAGGAGAGAAGGACTTGTACAGGATAGCCAAACAGAGAGATAGAGATGGGAAAGATGTGCAACAGATAAGGGTGATTAAAGACAGAGACGGAAAGGTGCTAACAAGCCAGGAGAGTGTGCAGAGAAGATGGAAGGAGTATTTTGAGGAGCTAATGAATGAGGAAAATGGCAGGGAAAGAAGGCAGGAAGATGTGGATGTTGTGGAGCAGGAAATAGCAGAGATTAGAAAGGATGAGGTGAGGAAGGCTCCTAAAAGGATGAAGAGCGGAAAGGCTGTTGGTCCTGATGACGTACCTGTGGAGGTGTGGAAGTGTCTAGGAGAGACAGCAGTGAAGTTTCTGACAAGTCTGTTTAACAGGATTTTAGAGAGTGAGAAGATGCCTGAGGAATGGAGGAGAAGCGTTCTGGTGCGGATCTTCAAGAACAAGGGTGACACGCAGAACTGCAGAAACTACAGAGGGATAAAGCTGATGAGCCACACAATGAAGCTGTGGGAAAGAGTAGTGGAAGCCAGGCTTAGGAAGGAGGTGGAGATTTGTGAGCAGCAGTATGGTTTCATGCCGCGTAAGAGCACCACTGATGCCATTTTCACTTTGAGGTTGTTGATGGAAAAGTACCGAGATGGTCAGAAGGAGCTGCATTGTGTCTTTGTGGATTTAGAGAAGGCGTATGACAGGGTGCGAGGGAGGAGCTGTGGTACTGTATGAGGATGTCGGGAGTGGCAGAGACGTACGTCAGAGTATTTCAGGACATGTATGAGAGGATCATGACGGTGGTGAGATGTGCCGTAGGTCAGACAAAGGAGTTCAAGGTGGAGGTGGGACGACACCAAGGATCGGCTTTGATTCCCTTCTTGTTTGCTATGCTGATGGACAGGTTGACAGATGAGGTCAGACAGAAATCTCCCTGGACAATGATGTTTGCAGATGACATTGTGATTTGCAGTGAGAGTGGAGAGCAGGTGGAGGAACAGCTGGAGAGGTGGAGGTTTGCTCTGGAAAGAAGAGGTATGAAAGTCAGTCGTAGCAAGACAGAATACATGTGTGTAAACCAGAGGGAGCAAGGTAGAAGCGTGAGGTTACAGGGGGCTGAGGTGAGGAAGGTGCAGGAGTTTAAGTACTTGGGGTCAACAGTTCAATGTGATGGGGGCTGTGGAAAAGAGGTGATGAGGCGAGTGCAGGCGGGTTGGAGTGGGTGGAGGAAAGTGTCAGGAGTGTTGTGTGACAGAAGAGTGTCAGCAAGACTCAAAGGAAAGGTGTACAGGACAGTGGTGAGACCAGCTCTGCTCCATGGGTTAGAGACAGTAGCAGTGAGAAAGAGACAAGAGGCAGAGATGGAAGCAGCAGAGATGAAGATGTTGAGGTTCTCCTTAGGAGTCACAAGGTTGGATAGAATAAGGAACGAGCTCATCAGAAGGAACAGCGCACGTTGCCTGTGTTAGCAACAAAGTCAGAGAGGCCAGATTGAGATGGTTTGGACATGTGCAGAGGAGGGATAGTGAATATATTGGTAGAAGGATGTTGGAGATGGAGCTGCCAGGCAAGAGGGCGAGAGGACGACCAAGGAGGAGATATATGGATGTTCTAACAGAGGACATGAGGTTAGCTGGTGTCAGAGAGGAAGATGCCCAGGATAGAGTGAAGTGGAAACGGATGATTCGTTGTGACGACCCCTGATGGGAAAAGCCGAAAGAGTAGTAGTAGATTAGGTGTGATTTCTGCGTTAGTAAATTGCCAATTAAGCCCTCAAATTTTCATCAGCAGGTCCTTGATTGTTATAAATTGTTATGTAAACATAACTTTACTCCAAACAATTCACCAATTTGGAACAATAAGTATATTTACATATATGTATATGTATATTTTGTCTTGGATATATTTAAACATGTTTTGGGAAGAATTTCAAATGTGGATATCAGAAAAGGACCCCAAATCACCTGTTTTAAAATAAATTAATGTTAAACTGAAAACAGGAAATGTTTTAAAATTGTTTACTTATTTTTTCTTTCTTCTTCTAGTCTTAAGAAATAAAAAAACAAAACAGACATATGCACGAAACAAGTTCAGATCATGTGACACATGTATGCATTTTAAATAATATTATATTATATTACTATATATATATATATATTATATTATATATGTATTATATTATTATAATACATTGGGATTTACATTTAATACATTTAAATATTATACATTACAGACATATTCCCAAATACAGACATGCACTGGAATTCTCCATAACGTCTGTCCTCAAAACTTTCACATCTCTCTGTATACCCCTCAAATTGTCAGTGGATCACCAGCTTCCTCACCAACAGAACACAGCAGATTGGGATGGGAAAAGTTACATCCAGCATGCAGAAAACCAGCACTGATGCTCCTCAGGAATGTATGCTTTCCCCGCTGTGTATAGAGAGAAGAGCAAACAACTGCACCTCAAGTGACTTGATTGTCAAGCTCCTAATGTTAACGGATGACACAACTGTTATTGGCCTCACCTGAGAGGATGATAAGTGCATACTGACGAGAGATTGATCAGCTGGTGCTGTGGTGCAGTTAAAACAACCTGGAACTGAAAAATAATTAAAACCTAAAAACTCATTCAATAATAACACAAAATAACACACAAACAAAATAAAGATTTAAATTTGGGAGGTCTTCTATCTCATATGACTTGAAATGGGAAGAACAAAATCAACTCAGATCCTCAGAAGACCCAGCGGAGGATGCATTTCCTGTAACAGCTGAGGAAGTTTGACCTGCCACAGAAGCTGTTGCTTCAGATCTACGCTGCTGTCATTGAGTCTGTCCTGTTCTCCTCCATCACAATCTGGTTTGGAGCAGCCACCAAACAGGACAAGAACAGACTGTTACAGACATAAAGAACTGCAGAAAAAACCATTGGTGTTCCCCTGCTCACTCGTACACAGGTGGGCAAGGAAAAATTACCGTAGACCCCTCTAACACTGGACAGAACCTCTTCCAGCTTCTTCCATTGGGCAGGTGCTATAGAGCCCTTCCTGTCAAAACCACCAAACACCGGAACAGGTTCTTCCCATCAACACTCATTAATAACTGACCTCATATTTATTGATATGTTACCTTACCTTACCTTCTGCCCCTCCCCTCTGGCAAGAGGCTCCGGTCCATTAAGACCAGGACCTCATGCCACAAGAACAGTTTCTTCCCCACTTCAGTCAGCCTGCTAAACCTTGGCCAAATCCCCCAGTTAACACCCCCCAACTTAAAGACAGTCACTTTAACTTTCTAAGTTGTACTACTAACTCACCTTGTACATTTGCTTCTTTTATTTTTATTGCAATATATTATTTCTGTACATATTTCATATTGTGTCACACCTTTGCACCTTAGCTTTTTTCTGTAGAATTTGTGTTTGTACCTGAAACCAAGACAAATTCCTAGTACTGTTAAGTGTTCTTAACTGTGCCTGGTAATAAACAGTTTTCTCATTCTAATTCTAAAAAATGTAGTTCTGTGTACATCACAGTTGCAAGGCTTGTCAAAATGACATAGTAAAAATATAGAGACAATTCCTCAAACGTTGTTCAAATCTAATGTGGACATTCATTAGTTCCTGATAACTGAATACCTCTTAACTAAAGTTTGCTTCATAGTGAACTGTTCTTGTCTGCAGAAGGTGACAGGGTATTGTACTGTATAATGTATAGTGGCCATTATATTCACCCCCAAATCAACAGATTTGTCAGAGTTGGGGTTATAAAGTGTTACTTTTACGTGCCATGAGTCTTTATGGCCGTAAATCCGAGAGAACGTGAAGTGGTCACGTGATATCTAGCCGTAGCTAATCACTTCCAACGGCAACCAGCTGAGAGAAAGGGTAGAGAAGACAAGATGGCGGAGTGAGTGGGTTACGTTTCGTACAGATGGTTGTGACCCTAGAAGTTGATCGAAAACGCTGGATCGATTGGACAAAAACAATAATACCATCGGATTGTAATTAAAAAGGCATTATTTTCCCTCAGCACGGAGGAGGTCAGGACGTTTTTTCGCGACAGTCTTTGCGACGGCGTTAGCTTGATGCTAACGTTAGCCAACGTTTGGATTTGACTAGCGTGTTAGCTGCTTATTCGAGGTAGCTGGGTGGTTGTTGAAGGCCCCGAGCTTTTCATTTTTCATTTTCGTGTATATAATTCGATGCTGACACGACATTCCGTGTCTCTGTAAGTTTTTTTTTCGAAGACCAGTTTAAAGTCGCCTATGAAGAAAACTAATAACACAAGGGGCAGTGTTTTTTTCTGAACTATTAACTTGTTTGTTGCGTTTGTTTTCGACAAAATTTGGAGTCAACATCCTAACCAATATCAAGTGGACAGGGATCTGTATGCTCTGCTGACAATCGGGCCTGTCTGTCGCACAAAAGTTCCTACGGTGAATCGGCTGGAAAATTGTCATTAGGTGGATATTATGGCGAGCAGCAGTGGCTCCAAGGCCGAATTTATAGTCGGTGGAAAGTACAAGCTTGTCAGAAAAATTGGATCGGGATCTTTCGGCGACATATATCTCGCCATCAATATCACAAATGGAGAGGTACTTATTAATTTATTTTATTATATCTATTGTTACACATCACTTGTTTTAGTTTCTATTTTTTGTATAAAACCTGCTAGGTAAAACGTGACGTTATTTAGCAACTCTATCCTAGCCGCTGAGCAGCTAACGTTACATGATTCATTAGTTAGCGTTGTTCCGTTTACGAAGTATTTCATCATAATTCTAATACACATTACTTTGTCAACTAGTGCAGTGACGCTGGGAAATGACAGTATAACGTTAAATTGTTACATCTTTGTGTCGATTTCAGGAGGTAGCTGTAAAACTGGAGTCACAGAAAGCAAGACACCCACAGTTGTTATACGAAAGTAAGCTGTACAAAATTCTACAAGGTGGCGTCGGCATCCCACACATCAGGTAAGGTTGAAAAACTCTTCAGTTAGTGCACTTCTTCAGCAGTACATCAACAATCACATTTAATCGTTTTCATTTTCCTCGGACGTGAACTAAGAACAGTTAACGCTAATGCTAAAGTGGGATCGGCCGTAGTAAGGCCTGCTAATCTGTTAAACATAGTTGGTCTATTCTTTTAACGACACTTTCCTGATGCGCTAAGTCTTGTCGTGTTTTCAAGTAAATGTCATATCTCGATTTTCTTAACGTCGTTCTAGCTTAGGCCCATGCTGTGTACTTTTACTGTGACAAAGATGTGAAGGGTGTAGAAAAGCAACTATGTGGATGGAAATGGCCGCTCCTCTTTTGTTGTGTTCGGTCCCAACATGTCTTCCTCTACTCTGTTAGAAAATGGCGGCGGAGCGCAGAAGCGTAAACAACAATTCAATTCTAACTATACAAGTGTTTTTTTGCTGCACTATTTAAGTTCTTGTGTGGCCTGGTCTTGCCCTGGAATCGTTTGTACTGTATGTTTTGTCATGTTGTTAAGTCGTGTGTAGTCTAACAGCAAGTGGTGGTGTTGAGTAGACACAAGATGGGCTCCAATTTAATACTCTGGACCACAACTCCTACATAATACACGGTGTACTAGAGTTTATAGCATCATTTGTTTAAGCTTTAGCTTTCATGGATGTAAAAAAATGAAACATATTAAATTGGCCTTTTCCTGAAGAACATGGCCTTTTGACTTTTGTGGCATTTCCATGTACATATTAAAAGGAGAAGGTTGTTTGGATGCTATGATTTGAGAACTACTATTGTTCCCTAAAATTACAAAGATTCAAGTGTATTAATATTACAACCACATTGACATTATTCTGTAGTAGACTGAACAATATAGAGGTAAAAAGTAACTTATTTTAGAGGTAACTTATTACGTATATTCTGCACTTGCTGCTTATTGCACTTCTGGTTAGACACAAACTGCATTTTGTTGCCTTGTACTTGTCCATGTGTAATGACAATAAAGTTTAATCTAATCTATATAGCAAAATTACATTTTACTATTGGAGCAGTATGGTAATTTTAGTATGCAGTTTTAAAACACTTTTATTGGCACCCCTCTCTCTATCTAGAGATATCTATATCTATCTAGAGAGAGAGAGACACACAATAAAAGTGTTTTAAAACTGCATACTAAAATTACCATACTGCTCAAATATATATCTCATATTAGAGGGTAGTAGTCCATTGGTCTTCTAAGGCCTTTAATCCAACCATATTCTCTTTGTTTTGTGTGTTTTTCCTTTTAAACTCTGTTGGAGCCCAGGTAACTTCCTGGTCTTTGTAATTGTGTAGGTATGTAGTGACAGCCCTGAATGCCTGTCCTGCTTGGCAGATTGTTGATGGCTTGGTTATTTTAGGAAATTTTACAAAATATAGTTTGAAATTTCTTTCTTTTGTATTGATTAAAAAAATGAGTAGTTATATTATGTACACACTGGAAAATGGAAGTATTGTATTAGATTCCATAAGTTATGAGAATATAGTATGAATGCAAATTAAGGCTTGCATTAGAGGCTTGGTAAATCTATAGAGACAGGATCAACACTGACTTGGTTAACTAATAGTGTAAAGATGGACGAATAGATAAATTACTGTGCAGTGTCAGAAAAAAATTGACCTTTGATATATTCTGCCATATCTGTTTTGCTGAATCTGTAGACTACCTCTCGTTGTTGCCCCATTTATTTAAATCAATTTTAAGAAAATTGAAGCATTGGCAAAGGGGTAACTACATACTTTTTTTTTTTTTTTTAAGTGCGCCTACTTCTAGAAATCCTTGTTTTTTGGTCTGTCTGGGACAGTAGGGTTTGGCTGTTTCATAAAGCAAACCCTTTTGGACTTTGTTACCTAAATTAAGAAAGAATTATAAGCTTATGACATTTTTGCCAAAAATAGTCACACAATAAGTTTCTTTGCACATGGTGTAAAAATATAGCTATTTTTGTGCTTATAACATGAGTAAAAGATAAGGTATTTATAAGGTATTTCTAAACTCACTGTCTAAGCTTGTCCCATAAGGTTCTTTCTGCAACTAATCATATTCTGCCTAAACAGGTTTCTAAACATTTTGATGCACACTTTACTAACCTCCCTGTTGTTTTTGTGTGAGTACTACTTTTAGGTTGCATGCTTCAGCAACATAATACCATCACAGGAATTAATATTTAAAGTATTGACTTGGAGTGGTATCAAC
The DNA here is from genome assembly GCA_033026295.1 of Channa striata. NCBI lineage: Eukaryota > Metazoa > Chordata > Actinopteri > Anabantiformes > Channidae > Channa > Channa striata. Next base: position 28,509,651 of record CM065173.1, read on the forward strand.
CTTATCTAAGCAGAGCAAAAAAAAAAAAAAAAAAAAAACAGCAGATGGAGTGAAAAAAACATAGTTTGCGTCTGTCAAGTCTTTAAATTAATAATAGCTTTCCCATTTAAATTTCAGCTTGTTCCTGAATATTTTCTAATAATTAGTCTTTAAATCGTTAATAATATTAAATAGTATTTTTGTCCTTTTTTAAAATTTATTTTACAATTTTAAGGTCACAACTTGTCCATTTTTATATAAATGTAACTTGGTTTTGTTTAATTTTTGAATACTATGAATTACACAGTAGTCTTTCTTTTACTGTTCTGTATCTGGCTCACATGTCCAACAACTGTGTGCTTAGTATACATAGTACAGCTGGCACATAGCTGAGTAGAGATGACTGTGGAGCCAGAAAGGTGTGGTGACTGTTGAAATGTTAGCTTTAAGCTCACACGCCTACTTTACAGATCAGACCTGTATTGTGAGGTAACCTCTGTCATAGATTAGCACAAATGTCTTAAGCATTGCATAGCAATTCTGCATGTTTGTGTGTTTTAATTAGTCTCTTCGTGTCATCTTTAGCGTAAATTATTGGCCAAACAAAACTCAGCAGTTAATACTCTTCTTGAGAATGGAAGGTTATCCTCAATGATATGTAGCCATTTTTTTTTTTTTTTAAAAAAAAGGTGTGGTCTCAAAAGACATGCTGCAACTGGATTTAGCCAGGCTTGGTGCCACATGCACATCTGCTCAAGAAAACAGGTACTTAGGACCAACCACTTGGGATGTCCTATTTGAGAAATGGGTATATTAATGTTCCTTAGTTGGCTGCGTTGTTACAGTGTGCACAGACAAATTATGTAGGATACTCAAGTCAGCTAGCCATATGGCCAGAGTTGCCAAGAAGGAAAAAAAAAACCAAATACATTTATTAAGTCAGAAGAAACACCAGGATGCACCAACCGTGAACCATAGACAACTAGAACAAAGTTTTGTGGGTTGATGAGGCACAGTTTTGTGGTGTTTGGAAACTAAGCAAAGAACATATCAGATTTAGAACTTGAGAAATATGTATTATTTCAGTTAGTACTGTTTTAATATAATTACCAAAAAAATAACTGTAGGTGTTTCCATTAACTTTTGCCACTGTGTGTTCAAGTTGACTCTTTGTACTGGTGATTCTGGCTGCATGTTGCCACAGATTACTCCTAAAACCTGTCTAACTTGCTCGTCCAGTGGCCCATCCTCCACACAGTACAGCCTGGCTTAACTTTTTAAACATTCAGCTCCTCCCTCCCCACACACACAGACACACTGACTCTACCATTTTGATGCAAGTAGACTCAATGAGGAAGTGGGATTCAGATATCTGACAAAATAACGTGATCCCTGATAGGTGATGTGAATAACATTATCACGTTACCATGGCACCTGGGAGTGGGTAGGATGTATTAGGCGGCAATTGTCAGTTCTTAAAGGTGAAATGTTGGATTAAATTGGGGGGGGGGCAAAAAGCTTAAAGATTTGACTTTTAAAATGCTCATGTAGTCTGACCCAGTGGACTGTTATAGCTCAAATTCCTGAAAGAGTTGATGCTTGTTCTGATTGTAGAAATTGGTCATTGTACCCATACTGACCTGTGTCCACTGCTAAAAGCACCTACACTGGGCAGGTGAGCATTAGAACTAGACCTCTGAGTAATAGAGGCAATGGCTAGGTCTAAATCATGTTTAAGGTAATTCTGGACGTGTATGTGCACATTTTTTTATCTCGGGCTGTGATGAGACCAGCAATGCACTGTGTGAGTCAGCTCCACTGCACCTCCGAGGACTAAAGGCAGAATTATACTTCTGCTTTATACAGATACACATACATATTTGTGTTACTTTTAAATTAGCATTTATGCGCATATTAAACAATTCACTCAGCATCTGTAAAGGTTAACACTGATTTCAATGATGGGTACCTCAGGAACTTTTTTCACACCCCTGCAGGAATGTTTTCTCAGTAGGGGGCTCTGCCGAGGTGTTGGCTACTAAATGAAAGTTCACAGAATTGGAGAGCATAAAATTACAGTGAGGGAATAAAATTAACAGTAACAATAAAGTTAAGAATGCAATGTATTTGATAGACATAGAGAACTACAAAGTCCTATCCTTTTGTTATTAAATAAAACTGTAAATATATAACATAAAACTAAAGTGGTAATTTCAAAGCTGTTTCAATTATTAACCAAATAGTTTGTCCTATGTGAACTGGTGTGCTATAAAACAAGACCTTCCTGATATTGATATGAGCATCTAGCCAAGTATGAACTGGTAGGTTTCTTTTTCTGCTTCTCCATTCTAATTCTTTCTGGTTCCTTTCTGATTTCAATGCAAACTCCAGATATTATCCTGACAGCGTGTTTGACGTTCATGTGTGTATGGTAGGATCTTGCCAGGGTCTCTGCAGGCTTCTGTAGTCTACAGATGGTTATAATTCTCTTCCAGTTGGGTCCCCCTTGACAGTTGTGTGTGTGTGTGTGTTGATGGAGAAATATAATTCTGGCTTAAGATTCTGCTTCTGACATTTGAACACTGTCAGAGGTCTTGTGGGTTCCAGTGGGCAGGAAAGGAGACCAAGCAAAAAAAACATGAATAACTTTTCATCGGTTAGTGTGAATGTAGCGTTGCCAATGTAACCCAAGAGAATACAAGGGATGCACTAGAGTTCACAAGTTTTTGTCCCTTCATTCCTTTTAAAAATGGTGGCCAAAAATTAGAATCATCTGTTCTTATATATAATGCATGTATAATATATAATGCACTCCATTACATCTCCATCACTTGCTATGACCTCAATAATAAACTAGTTTTCCTCTGGGGATCAGTTAAGCTTTCAGTATGTCAAAGTATTGATTTATCGATATGTTTAACACTAATCATTGTGATTTTGTCATCAGGTGGTATGGCCAGGAAAAAGACTACAATGTCCTAGTCATGGACTTGCTTGGACCCAGTTTGGAAGACCTGTTCAACTTTTGCTCTCGTCGATTCACAATGAAAACGGTTCTCATGCTGGCAGACCAGGTATCGAGCACACACACCATACCCACCTTTTTTGTCCTGTGATGCGGTACATTGGGGCCATAGTTAAAATGAGGCTCATACGATGGGCCTGCCTCTCAGCAATAAGATTGTGGTTGGAACCTGCTGGTTTTGTTTACAAAGATAATGGTAATGCTGCCTTAACTGTGACCTTGGCATGTAGTTTCACTGTGTCTTATTGTGATAGTTTGTCATTTTATGCTGTATTTTTCTTCTGGAACTAAGGATGTCTCAATGCCAATACCAATATTGGACGCAATACTATACTTGTCCTGAAACTATTTTGGCAGAAGAACTGTTAATAATAAATTAATTTATAATTTCTATTTATGCAGATTTGCAGGTCCAGACTAGGATTCTGCAATAGTTGGTGGTAGCAGTATTTAAGTGTAAACTGTCGTCTGTTTGAAAGTCATCTGGTGTTATTTTGCTACTATTTGGACCAGCAGTTTTTGCCAGGGTTTTTCATCCACTTAACTGTGTAGTGGATTGAGTAAGATTTAACTCAACAGCAGCTTGTACTAGAAACAGTTGAGTACTTTTTTCACTCTTCATGTAAATGAAATGCAGTATTGGAGCATCCCTGGTTAGAACTCCATTAAAATTTACAGTAGATTTTCTATTTACACTTGGGTTTTAAAATGTGTCTTGAGTGATGGGATCACAAGTGGACAGCTCAAAATGGACTGTAACCAGCCACTAAAATGGATTGCAATACATTCTTCACTGTTATATAAGATGAAACTAAAGAAGAAAATAGCTGCTGGATTAATATCAGTGATGTCTTGGCTAGATCTGAATCCCATCAAGCTGGTGTGGGAGAATCTGGCTGAAGAGTTCGGGAACACTAATCACCCAGCACAGCAGACATTTAGGAAGCGCTACAGAGCAGCTTGTCGAACAACCAAAAAAAATTAAATAATAATTTTTAAAAAAATCAACAAAGGTTAACTCTTTGTTGACTATTATTCTGTGCTCAAATGCTTAGAAATTGCTCTTTGTGAATTTCTTGTGTATTTACATTTCTTTGAATATTACCAACCAAATAAAAATGCATAAGTGTGTAGGTTTTTCTGAGCTCATAGGCTTAGAATTTCGCACTAAATCAAAGATTTTCAGGCCCGGTGGCAACGGGGTAATGGAGGTGTTGCACGCGCACACAAAAACATTTCGGGTATTTTTTCTCATGCGGCACTGGTTGGTAAATTCCATGTAAGGGACAAGTAAAACAAATTGAATAATAATGAGATTGATTTATTGCACACAAATAATTTCTACTGCATGTCTCACTGAGGGTCGTCAATTAAAGCCCTCTGGGATGTTCTTTTCTAACAGGCTGTTTATGGTGATGGCATATACAACAGAATATTCCTGCCAATCCTGCAGGACTGTTATGAAAGACTATGTTTAAGCGTGCTATTTTATAAATATTGAATATAATCAATAAAAATTAGTTTAACTTTTATGATTTTTATGATGATGACATTTATCTCATTGCCATGTTGGGTTACCGTGCTTGTACCAATGTAGGGGAAACAATGCCTTAAATAAATAAATTGCATTGTCTTAGCACAAACAAAGTCCAGTGTCTGGATATTTTTGAATAACAAGCTTTTACATTAATACTGTAAAAATGTCTGATGGTACCAACATCCCTGGCCCAGATAAATTCCTGAAGAGGTTGAACTTGATAAATTATGTTCTTTAAACTGTATAGACATTTAGTCTGTCTTCATGAAGTGTCACTGCAAGAAGAGACACTTAATAAATGAAAATATGGGCAATATTTTGCACTCCAACTGGAGTTCCTGAATTATGTACTTGCTTTGCTGGTACTTGAAGCATACAATGCAATTTATTTAGCAATATATTTGTATCCAGCCTTACTTATTGACTTATTTAACTGTCATTGTTTTCATCTTCAGATGATCAGCAGAATTGAGTATGTACACACAAAGAACTTCATCCACAGAGACATCAAACCAGACAACTTTCTCATGGGCATTGGTCGTCACTGTAACAAGGTAAGTCAAGGTTCGGTGTGCATACTTTCAAGTATGTATTAGTAATTAGCACAGTCAGTGTTCCTAGCTGGTACCTAGCCGATCCACACATTTAGCTTTTTGTAATGTTGGAGTCTCCATTCCTGTCACATCTATCTCTTAAAGAACTTTTCATTGGCTGTGACTTTATGCAGTGTCACACAGTGATTCTTTAGAAAAAAGGTACAATTGGCACTTGGCCAGTGGCACATTTTGTAATCCCACAAGTCTTAACAGCCATTAAGGTATTGCCTTGTTCAAAGCCTTGTCCACTCTGTCTTGCAAGGGATAAAAGGCTGCATTGTGAGTCAGAAGTTATCATACACTGGGATGTGAATTTACCTAACTAAAAATAACAAAAATTACAGAGGTCAGTATGAGAATGTGTTTTTTTTTTCCTGTTCACTTGGTGCCAAATTGTATAGATTTTAAAAGTGTTAAAGCACACAGTCAGTGTAAATGAACAGGTCTACATGAAGAATACAACACCCTGATTACATTTCTAGGCCTTAATTAACTTAGAAATCAGAAATTAGTTGATCTTGACAACACTGGATTCTTTCTACTTTTGATTCAATTCAACTTTATTTATATAGTGCCAGTTTACAACAATGTAATCTCAGGGCACTTTACATAATAAAGTACAGACTATACAGGCATTTAGAGAAAAACCAACAAATACTTGAGCAGCTATAGGCAACAGTGGAGAGGAAAAACTCCCTTTAAATGAGAAACCTCCAGTAGAACCAGGCTCAGGGTGGGCGGCCGTCTGCCTTGATCGATTTTGATGCAGTTGGAATACTCTCTGCTTATTGCCCATCTCCTTGTAGCAATTGTGACATTGGCCAAATGGACACATTTTTGTAATGATAAATTATTAAACTAGGAAATAATTTTCATCTAGTTGACCAACACTACACAATATTTTTTGTCATCAAAATTAAATGACTGTTCACCTTAAAACCACTTGTATTTTTCCATTTGTGTTTGTTGTTTTTATATTTTTCTTTTTTGTTTCTTTTAAAAGATGCCTGTTTATTTGCTGAAGATGGGATTGGAAATTGCTTGCTTTGTCACTCAAATTCAGAAATGCAGACATTTCTATGAATCACATAGAATGTATTCTAAATACACATGCATGCACACACTTTGGTAAGGAGATACTGGAAAAGACAAAGATAAATAAGATTTCAAATGTTTCAGTACTACTAAGCCAAAACTATAAAAGCTTGTGAACAAAATATCAGATTGTAGTCCAGTGTTTTTGCTGAAGTGTTTATGATTCTGGACAGTTTCGCTGATTTTTCTAGTTAACTGCACAGCAAAAATAGAAATTCTACTTGCATTTATTTGCATCTGGTCAGAGGTGTCGATAATTGGTTGCCTGGATCAAAATGACACATTCTGTGCCGTTGTTTTGAGCCTTTGCAGACAGGCAACATTGGAATAAACACAGGTTGTATATCTTTTAAAGCAGGTATGCAGTCACAGTCCAAGCTTTATTTGTGTTTTCGGTTTGACATCGGATGTAACACACTTGGAGTCATACTCTGGAATTACATCCCTGTCACCGTAATCTAGCGGTTTCTTTGGTACATTCATTTGTAATGTTCAGGTTAAGATTGGAAAATCTTTTTCCTGAACCGTTGCAAAATGTTGGTGTCCACAACTCACATTTTTATTAAAACATAACAAAAATATTTTATATTTTTGCATGTAGTATTTCTGTTTGCATCTCTTTCTGTTGTATTCTCTTACTAGTTTGGGTACCAGCAGTGACTTTGTGCATATGCAAATTTTACATTTGCAGTCTGGAGACAGGGGAGGGGTGAAAATCTCCTGCTCTGACTGCAGCTGGGGGAGCTGTGTGGGGACTGGGCTGCCTGTGAGTGTTTTTGGACAGGGGAGGGGCCTAGATTTGACACTAGTTGCTTTTCTGAAAAAGTGTCTCAAAATTCACTAAATAAAGCGACAAAGTTGCTAAGTTGGCATCGCTGATTATCATTGGCTCATCAAGCTTGACAGCAGTGCACTGTTTGACAATCAGTTGACAATCCTTTTGTGTAAGAACTGTGAATTTAATTGGATATACATGTAAGTTGTTTGCCAAGTGACCACTCACATTTGACTAATCACGTTTTCAAATGCATGGGGGATTTATTAACCTTTGAGTTACTTGGGTAGTGGTTGTGAGCTACGTTTTGAAAACCCCTGATTTAAAGCAAGTTTAAAATATTGACTCTGCTTTTCAGCACACATGGATGGTTCTGGCATGTGTAAAAGTATTACAAAATAAGTTGGTCTCACTCAGACCTGGAATTTTAATCTCAGTTGACAGTGGAGTGAAACTTGATGGAAGACACAACGAAATGCAAGTCATTTAATCATTCAGGTTTTATTTGACTTTTTAAGGACAGTAAAATTAAACATAAAAAGGACAAGGTGCAGATTTGGGCTAAGAACTAGAGAAGTGCAGACAAGATAGACTGTAGATGCTGTACAGAAATATGGAAGTAAAATGTTTATAAAACAACACGAACGTCAGGTACATTTCTAGTTACTGTATGTAGCCCTCATTGTTCTTTAGGTCAGTTTCAAATATTAAAGGTTTATAAAACATATTTGACAAACATGAGTATGACTGTTAGTACAGGTTCATATGACTTAAGCACACCAGAGCCTGCCTTCAATTTTACTTGTCATATGTTAAAATGCCTCAAACCATAGACATTTTTTCAACCTTTGCTTAGCAGCAGAGGTTGACTTGGCACTGTAAAATCATTGAAAAAATTAGATCTTAACAAGATTTTAGAAATCAAACTTTTATTGTATGTAGCCATACGGGGAGACATTGTGTCACTCCCTAAGTTCTGTTTGTTTAATCTGTGTATTGATCCTTTACTCTTTATTGGGCATTAACTTGCATTTTTTGCACACGTACCCAAATGACCTCTGCTTTCTTTGTTGTGTTGAGGAGTAAGTTTTACCTGAGCTGTCTGGTCCCTCTCGGTTGCTGCCAATTGTCTCTATGGGCGGAGCGCAAGTTTTCATCTTCACTAATCTCAATTGTGAATAATTTTCTTTTTTTTTTCTTTATCCCAAAGTTGTCCCAGGTCCTGAATCTTTGTGTCCCAGGTGCAATTTTTACTGTTCATAGGACAAAAGGACACCATTAATTTTGAGCCCTGCTTACAGAAATTAAATAATTGGTGCTGACAAATCATTGTTTCAGAACATAAAATATGGCCTAATTGCAAAACTAAGAAATTTTATTTGCATGTCATGAATTCATGCTCCTCATGCAAACATTTGAGATCAGATTGTCAAGACCTGATTGAAATATAGAAAGTGTCATTTCAAGCCACGGTGAATAGGAATCCATAAGCCTCATTGCAAGTTCACTGTAGAAATGTTACATGTTGGGGCTTAAAATGAGTTACACACGGGTGATTTGAGCTTCTTTGAGTCTCGCCCAAAAACACTTTGACATATGCGGGAAAAAATGGGAAGAGCTGGGGACACAAAGACTCACCTACCATGGGATTAGTGGATGAGGGCTCTACCTTTTGAGTCACAGCTGTCCAAGAACGCCAAGCATTTGAGAGTGCCATCTCAAACTTACAGCCCAAAATAACAGTGCTCCAGAAATTCTCCTCAAATCTCAAATGTGGGCCGTTTTAAAATCGCTGCCACACCTTCATTTTATTGAGTATCTTCAAAGTACATCACAATGTTCAGTGATGCCTTCTGCCTCTTAGTTCTTTCATTTTATTTCTAGGACTGATACTTTTTCATGTATTGCACATTTTGCGCGGAAATGTCGGAGAATTTTTAACCCTTCATTTAGCATGAGGATGACTTTAAAGCCATCAGTGCTGTGGTAATGGACACAGCTGCGTCAGGTCATGTGTTCAGCCTCAGAGCTGTGTCCGATTGCCTTAACTGACAGTTTTTCTAACTCATGAGACACAGTGGAGACACTAACACACACACACATGTTTGTCTTTCTATACCTGTGAGGACACACATTGACATAATAAAGTACCTAGCCCCTTACCCTAACATCACAACTGAATGCCTATCCAAAACCTAGCTCTGACCCTGACCCTAAATTCCAGTCTTGACCCTCAAAAGGCTTATCAAAGTTGTGTAGAAAATTCCCTCAACACCAGAATGTCCTCACAACAATGCTACTGAAACAAATTTGTCCACATAAGGCTCTAAAGACATGCCCAGACGCACACAAACAGGAAACACTTTCAAAATAAGTGTTCCCTTTTTTCCACATTTTTAGCAATTAACTGCTAAAATGAGTGTGTGCCCAAGTCTACCCCACAGAAGACAGATACACACATAAAGACAGACAGGAAACGCGTTTTCAAAATTAAAGTCTTTTTGGTACTTTTCTTATAATTATAGCATTTATTTTATTTGTGGCCAACTCTGTCTACGGTCGACAGACACAGGAATATGTACAAGAAACACACGTTCACAATAAAAGCTAACTTTTTGCATTTAAATGTTAATGACTTAACTACAACCTATATTGGCCACATAAAGTGACAGGAAACACAATTTTAAAATAAAAGCCTTTTGATACTTTTTCAAGTTTTTAGCATTTAAATGCTAAAACGAGTTTGTGGTTTCAGCGTACCTGCAGTAAATAGTCCATGCTTCCTGATTTGGAAATTAACTTTTTCCACATTGAGATGCAAGTGTTTCTGCATGCTATATGACCTACTGAGATTTCTCCTTCAACATGAAGATGTTCTGAAACGGTCATAGTAGTTCATGTTCAAGTTCTGCTATTGCTCGGGTGTTTGACTTAAACTTTGCACTCATACGATTTCTGCAATTTCCAGGATCTTGCAAGAATTTCATGTTACAGGTACTTGTGGCAAAATTATTCAACTTTTTTGAATTGGTGAAACTTAAATTCAGCTTATTTTCAATTGTTTAGAAACTTCAGCTTTTTTACACTTTAAAAATAGCTGAAAGATTTATTGTAAAACTGTTGAGCTTCAATTCACCTTATGTGCTACAGGTTTTACATTTTAATTTTACATTTTAATTTTAAGTTTCAGCTATTTCAGCAAAAACAGTTTAGACCTTTTCAGCGTTGCTTGGAACATCTTTTATCTCTGAAGCCTTCAGTGCATTTTATTTTTGGAAATGGTTTTTCCACTTTTACAAACTTGTTCTCTGGGTGTCTGCTTAAGGACATTCATGGTTGTCTGCGATTATTTTATTGAATTTCAGGAATTTTGACTCTTACAAATTTGAACCTCTGACTACTGCTTTTGCAATTAATCAACTGTTAATTTTTTGTATGGGCTTGTTGCATTTTTGTACATTTTCTGTTTGTGTTTCTTCATCACTCTACATTGTAACTTATGAGGGTAAAGACGTGTAGTCTATAATTTTTGTGTTAACCATGTGTTAACCATGTCACAGCAAATGAGCCTTAAGTGCAATGTATTTGCTTAAGTTTACTTGAGTCTCTCTAAGAACTTAGAAATCAGTATTCTGTGTAATCGGGGAACAAGTTTTAATGCACTGTGGTAACCTTGTTACTGGAAAACGGTGTACTGAGGCTGTAATATCGAAGCATGGCTAACAAATTTTACCTAACATTGCTTTGTTAAATGTTTTATTTTGTCAAGGTGGAATATATTACTTAGACCCACGCAAAAAACTTTGAATGGTCAGTTGGGCTAAAATAAACCAACAGTCTTTTGTTTGTGTATTCTTTCTTTTTGCTTTTTCTTTTCTTTTGTGTTTTTTTTTTTTTTTTTTAAAGAAATAACACTTAAACGATCACATTAGTTGCATCATATATGCCCCGGACTCAGTTTAGGCTAGGGCTGAATAGGCCAATTCACATGCTACGTGTGCTTGTATTCATTGCGTAAATTTGCTCATCTTCTTGGTATGCAAGTGACCAGACCAGACTCTCTATGGACTGTCTGCATTCTTGGTAAACAATTGCACGTGTGCCAAAAAATTTACTTAATTGCTTGTTTTTATATATTGAAGGTAGGTAATATTTTGTACAATGTCATTGACACTGTTCTGCAGTTTAAAATCCCCTTTAAATTATTTTTTAATTTCATGTTATTTAGTAACAGAACACAGAGAAGCACTTCTCCTCACTGTTGCTACTCCAGATTTGCCAATGTGTTTCGTAGTAAACGGGAACAATATCGGTATGAACGGAGTGCGCAGATGTGTATGTGTGTTTTTGTAGTGTGGGTACGAACTTGTTGGCGGCCAAGCAACTAATATGAACGGAACCTAATTTGGCGTTCACGTTGTCTCATATGAATGCTGCTGTTTGTTTTTTTTGTTTGTATGTTTTTTTTCCTTTTCTTTTTTTTCGCTTTTTTTCTGTTGGTTTTGTTTTTATTTAACCAGATAAAAGACCCATTGAGATCAAAATGTTTTACAAGGGTGACCTGGCCAGGAGATGTGCAGCACATGTCATAAATACAATTTTAAATGTATATTACAAACAATAAGTTGAAATCAACAATAGTTTAGGTATTGCATACAACTTAGTAAAATATGTGCAGTAGTTGAAAAATGTACGATTTAAAAATACATGCACTGTCCAATGGACTCCCATTGTCTGATTAGTAGAGAATGGAACGCTTCCAGGTAAATGAATTCTGAAATATTAAGCTCTGTTTGGAGGATATTCCAATCAGAGGGTGCGGCAAAACTGAATGCTTGCTTCCCCATTTCAGTCCGAACACGAGGCACAGTGAGCTGGTGAATGTCACCTGAATGCAGATTATAATGACTTATGTTTTTTTTGTAGAAGAGAGCATAAATATAGTGGATCCAAGCCAATAAGACCTTATAAACTAACACCATCCAGTGAGTATACCTTCGAAAACTCAAAGTGGGCCACTCAGCTTTGGCTTTGTAAAACAAGTCTTAGCTCATCAGTCAATTATCCAGATTTGTAGAGGATCTTCCAGAGTCTACAAAATTAAAAGTAGTGGGTAGATACTGATCTGGGTACAGGCGTGAGAACTGCTACAACCTGTGTTTTTGTACATGCACATTGTCTAGAAGCATAGACTAATGTTGTTTGGGTACCATTGTCTTGTAGCTTGGGTAAATTGCATTATTTGCAGGAATAATTCTTGCTTTCTGTGTGTGAGGATGTGTACTTCTTTAATTTGTTTACTGAAAAAAAAAACTAATAAGCTCTTCCTAAATCCATTACAATATTTCTCGGCTAACTGCATGTGTGGAGCTTTGTTCTGTCATAAATAGCAGGCTCCAGTACTTCGGAGAGCATCTTAATGTTTTTCAGGCTGTTACTAGTGTAACAATTAGTTGTTAGTTATTATAACTGGCCCATTGCCAACGTTTCCCTACACTTACCCAACTCTAGTACAGAGAATTGTCTATTAAGCTGCACATAATTGAATATTTTCCCATTAACAAAAAATATGCCAGTAGTGGCTTGTAAATATCAGTTATATTCTAACTCCAGAGTCCTTCATTAGAGGCCTGTGAAAGAAGTTTTTTTTTTTTTTAAATGGCTTTTTGTGCATTATTTGTTTTGCTGCTAAAGGATAGACAACCATGGGCTCTTTGCTATTTGCTAGCTGATTCCACTCTGACCCTTCAGGTCTTTTCTGAGCCATGGTGTTGCCTGTCTGCACTGGCCTTTGTCTCTTGTCAGGTACTATATTGAATATATTGTAGTTTACATTTTTATGTTCCTTGAACTTTTTGAAATACTTTTGAGTTTTGTTGTACAGTTTGATCTTTCCACAGTTGTGCTGACAGAAGAAAATCACAATATGGCTTCTTCTAGATTGATGGCCGAAATGATCATATCTGTACCACAAAGATTAAAAAGTTGCTTTCTATGCCTGTGTAGGCCCAGGCTTAGATTTACAGAAGTTAGTGCCATACTAGCTGTACGGGATACTTGGTTGTAGGAGTAAACCATCTGGATGCAACCCGAAGTGCCTGTTGTACACTTACTAACTGTAACTGAAGGTGGATAGAGGCTGTGTGATTTTGACCCCTACCCCTCTACTGTCTGCCCTAGTGTTTAGACTCGTCAGTGGGGAAGAGGAAAAGAAGCTTGGCTGTTAGCTCTTCTCAGGACCCATCTTTCTCAGGATTAAACCAGGTGTGACCTTTACCACAACACCAGCTGCCTCACAACAGCAGTTGTCGCTTTGCAATCATACTTAACTACACTGGTTTCAAAGTGAATCAGACCACAATGTTGCATTCACAATACCCAATATATTTACTCCTTCCAGTTGAAGTTGAAGGGGACTAGCAGTTGGTCCTCATTTGCTGTAACAACAAGTTTCATTATAATTTAATGCCTTGATTTCAATAAAATCCCATTCCTTTGTTTGTAATTTAATTGATTATATATATATATATATATATATATATATATATATAAACCTTGACTTGTTCCCCACCCCTTTTAAGGGGAGGTTTGAGGGAGTTTGCAGCTATCTAAACGGTCATCTTTGAAGTAGGAATTATTGTTCTTCATTTAATCTGGTCTTTGCATTATTAGAATACATAGCAGCGCAGTTGTTTAATATTTACCTTAAATTAATGTTACAATATGTGTACTTAGTGTACTTTGGGGTTAGGGTTAACCCTAACCCTAATAATGCTTATCCTCGTCAAAATGTAATGTTTTTCGTTGACCCCTTTCAATGAATTCGCTGAAAAATGTTTAATGCTAGGAGTAAGGCAGTATATTACAGCGCAATTTACTAGTAGCACTAAAACAGCAAATTTAAAAAGCCACAGTAGTCTGTCATTTATGTCTTAAAGGCTTATGGTTTACCTTTTAAATATTCTATGATTTAAGACTTTTGGCATATGAACCAAGAGGTCAACTCTTCTGTATTCTTGTGGGGACAAAGAACACTTAGAGACGTTGGAAGACAGTATTTAGAAATTACAATTAATGTGTTACTTGATTAGGAAGAAAAATTTAAAGCGTTTTAAATAATTTTGTTAGTAAAACTGAAACATATTTAATCTCATTAGGGATGGAGCAATTCGGCTAGTTCATTTGATTCATTATTGAAGTGGGCTTCACTTGTCAATACCCTCATATTACAGATAAGCTAAGAATTTAAAAAATGTATCTCTTGGGTAAAATTAAAAAATCTTTCCAAAATTGTTTTTTATGTAGATTACAAATCTCATACTTCGATCTAGCTGGTGTGCTTTATGAGCCTGCAGATCTCTACCTTCTCAGAAATATTTATGAAAAAATCTACATCAGAATGTTAATATAGTGTAGTAAACAATTTCCTCATTAAGATGAAGGCTAAATGTGTGAACTCTGGTTGAAAGTCTGCTACAGTACTACAATAACAAAACTATATTTTATGTTGTTTACGTAACTAATTTGTATGTACAGCTGGGTGTTCCCTTTTTTCTCAAGATAATCACTAAGTTGACATTTTCCAGCTTTCCATTTCCAATAAAAAAATTTTTGATAGATTTGTGTGACTCAAACAATAATTTTAGGACCAAAATCTAGTTAGTTGATGGTGTAGGCTGTCGATGGTGTGACAGTCAAGTAGATTTTGGCAGCGGGTACAGTAACTATTAGGTGTCCTTTAATGTCTGCTGAGTGGCATGATAGTGCAACAGTTCTTCTTCAACTTGAAATGAACTGTTGAAGCTTGAGTCAAACAAGAAAAAGTTGGTCAATGGCTCCTTGTAGTTTTAAGATAAATTAATAACATCTGCAAGTTCTTGGAGCCACAGTTTGGCTTAATATTGCAATCCGTTTTCCAGTTTATCATGTATATTGTGACTCTTTTGAATTGCAATTATTGTGACGTGGTGCTATGTTACACCCGTGTCAAAACTGTATGTGTGCAGCTTGTGATTGTTGTCTCTGAAATTTTAATGGTTAAGAGTAGGTAAATCACAGCCATGCCACCACTAGTTTGAAAGTATGCTGTTGCTCATTAAAATGAACAGAAAAATGCAGCCAATTCACATTACTCAGACTGGCTATCCCAATTCTCCCCCTTTGTCTATGCCACTTGGCCTTAACCCTTGGCTTTGCACGTTCGCGTGTTCTGTAGGGGTCTTGAGGTGTGGGGAGAAGGGGAGGAAGTGGTAGGCCTATGTAATTCTCATAATTGTCGCTGCACTAAAAGTGGTGCATGCAGTGATGTAGGAGTACAGGCTGCTTTCTGCTACTGCGAGCATTATTGTTTTGTGATTGAGTGGTAACATAAATTTGTTTTTGTTGTTTTTTTACGTTGCATTCAAATGGGTCTAAGCAGGCTCTAAGCCTACTAAGTTTTAATTTCTAAAAAACCTGTTGTTGCCAGTTGCACAAAAAAGGTAAATACTGACTTTTCTAAATGTTCCTGACACTATACTCAGGCCAATCTGTCACATGCTTTTAATTAATAATTATCTTTTGACATTGGCCAACAAACACTGTTTCAGTAGTTTTTTAATTGTATGTTTTTTAAATGATAGGAAAAGTCTGTTAACACTCTATCATTTTTTGGGGGTTTTATTGTATGTACATTTTGTGAGTGTGATATATGATCACTTAATGAAATTGTGACATCACAAGTGAATTGGCTGCACTGTAAATGCAGCCTAAATGACACACTAGAAACCATTTCTCTATGAAAGGCTTAAAACTGACTGCAAGTGTACGGTTAAAGTCAAAATAGGTAAACAATGTATTAATATGTAGGTCATATGGCATTTGTGGAACTGAATTGGTGTAGGTGTGATGGAGTGGAATGTCTTAAAATCTCAAATATTGACTCTGTTCACACTGCAGGTGGTCTGGATTTTCCAAAGATGGAGATAGGCATTGGAATTATTTTAAATTGAATAGTTAAGTGATCATGTCATTACTATCAGGCACCTAAATTATTACTTTGTATGTAAGTTCTTAAATACAGATACATATGTGACAGTTCTTGTTCATCAGAATTGTTTCAATGGTATTGTTCGGGTGTTGGAAATTATTTTTCATGCTTGAAGAACAATAGCAAAAAGGTTTCATCCTGTATTATTAGCCCTTAACTTTTTCTTAGAAAATAGTTGAATACAATAATTTTGATCTCATGTCTACACGCCAGGTATGTCTTACTCATGCAGTAGACGCAAAGAAGACATGAAGATCTCCATAAAGTTTCGCTTGCATACAACAGTGTAATTCCATGGGCTCTTTGCCATGGAATTTGGCAAAGACCCATGCTCCCCATACATATAAGACAAGTATATAAATTTAAGAATTCAAATAGCAAGGCCATTTGGATTTCACTTTTGTAAATTTCTTAATGACATAGACACCACTTGGCTAATGATGCAAAGAATTGCAATTGCAGTAGTAATAACTATGAACCTATATTATAATATGACATAATCTGTGCAATTACAGATTTGAAAATATATAAAGAACACCTGATCCAGGCATCATTTGGCTAATGTTGATTCAAATGACTGGTCAGAGGAAACATGGATCAGGTAAGTATAGTTCAGATAGGGTCAGGGCTTGACATAAAATACCCACCAAATACTTTTGAATTTAAGATGTGGTTGGTAACAGTCACTTGCACTAGCCAAGCTCTGAATAGGATTTCTAATTTCCAAGTTATTCTTAATTCGTATAATTAGTGTAATGACTTTATTCGTGTAGTGTCATGATAAGCAGAATTCTTAGCATCACTTAGGCTTTTAAATTATAATTTTAATTTAAAAGCCATAATAACATTACAAAAGTGTAATGTTTAGACCTTTAAGCTTTCTTACAGCTTTGTATTGACAAACATTACACAGCACGAGATTGGTTGTCAAATTCGTTGTGCTAAACTAACTAATACCATAGTTATTAACATGAGGTAAGTCCACCAACGGTAAAATTCAGGATTTCATCTATTACAGAATAAGCTAGAAATATTAAATTCTTAAACATCTCTGCGTTTAGAATGTATCTCGGAAGTCTTTCTTGAAGTATAGTTTCAATAAGTGTTTTGTTGTCAATACATCGATGAGCGGCACACCAAATGTTACATTGGTGACTGAAAATAAACAAATCAATGACTTGTATAGATTGTAGGTGCAACTCGATGACACTTTTGTATGAACTCAAACGTGTCTAACTTTCACATAAAAAAAGGTTTCCTTACTCTCGTTGTTGTGTCAATGTTTAATCTGAATTTTTTTAACATTTATCTTGTAAAATACAAGGTGCAAAAGTCAGGCAACTGATGTTATGTTGTTTTCTCTCACACACTTACTACTACAAAACCTAACTACTAATCAAAATAATGATTATTTGTATTTGTTTCCGATCTGAGCCCCTTTACTTTTGAGGCTTACTAGACATTTGATGTTGTCCCACCTCTGCTAGCGATCACTGGACGTTATTCTACACAAACTGTACACTTCAATGTAACCTATTGCCTTTTTGACAACTAATTCTTCAGTGAACATTGAGTATCATGACCCAGCAGGTCTTGTCTTTACCGTTGCGTCAGCTGAATGAGATAACACGGGGCAACGTAAAGACAGTGTCCTTTGCTGGATGATTTGTGCCCCCACTTTTGTTGACTTTTAAAAAATGTATTTATTTAGTGGTGTTGGCAGTTTGGGTGAAGATGATCGAATTAAGTGGTACAATTGTAAGTAGGTCTAATAAAGGCCATGATATCATAGATAAAGCCACTTCGTAAGTGGAGACACTAGTGGAGTGTTATTAAACATCTGCGTCACACATATGCTGAATTGTTTGTAATGTAATGTAGAGACCTCCTTTTTTAAAATTTTAAATGGTATGGGGAATGGTAATGATGAAAATAAATCTTACACCCGTATATGGTAAATGTTATGGTATGTTACTCTTGGTCACTGCAGTGTTTTTAACCTTTGTATTTTACAGCAGGAGTCTTGGTCTTCAGTTTTAAAATGAAAATAAGAAGCATCTTTATACATTTTTACAGGTGATAGGAACAGGTTTATCACTGTTGGATAACCACTATACCTTTTCTCCTTCTCACAGTTGTTCCTTATTGACTTTGGTTTGGCAAAGAAGTACCGAGACAACCGAACACGACAGCACATCCCCTACAGAGAAGACAAGAACCTGACTGGCACAGCACGATATGCCTCCATCAATGCACATCTAGGCATTGAACAAAGGTTTGTCCGTACATTTTAATAAAACAATTTATTCATTTTCCATTGTTTGTGGGAATCTAATGCGTGGCATCTGTACTCAAAACTAACATTATTCGTTTCTTCAGTCGCCGTGATGACATGGAGTCATTAGGCTATGTGCTGATGTACTTCAACAGAACCAGTCTGCCATGGCAGGGATTAAAGGTAGGGCAATACTACCATTGAGTAGTCTTTATCTACATCTTTTATTACAGTTGTCTTTTGCTGTTGGTGAAGCTTTCTGTTAAACATAAGTATCCGTCCATCGGCCACTTCATTAGGTGCTCCTATACAATCTAAACATAGTGGAATTGTCACCTTTTCATGTTGAATGAATATAGCTGAAATTGCCAGAGCATTTCCTGTTTTTTTGTTTGTTTTTTTTAAAGGTTATGAATTGTTGTGCTATTTCCGACACATTTGATCCTAACGTCAAAAAATGTCCGATTGAAAATGGCATTTTTGGATCCCACTTTTATCTTAAACTAATGCATTACTTTATGTTAAGATTCCATTTTAGACTGCTAGCCTTCTATTTTTAGTTTTTATAATTTTCCACCAGATAGTGCTGCTTTTTGCTTGTCAAAAACATGCAACAACATTTCCTGCTGCTAATGATTTTCTGCAAGGGTGCCTTTCCAATTAGATAATGTGTGACACTACTGATGTTGTATTGAAGCTGTGTCCAAATTCATGTGTTTTGACATGGTAGGTCACACTTTGTTTTAAAAAAAAAGTTATTTGTCATGCAAACATAATGGCTTTGCGTAGAAACCTAAAATTCGGCCGATGTATAGTGTGTCATTTGTCTTCTTTACACAAATTGAAAAGCTGAGCACAGAAACTGTAATGGAGAACATGCCATCGGCTGATTTTTTTTTTTTTTTTTTTTTTTTAAAAGGTTGAGTAATTTAAATTGAACTCTTATTTTTTTTATTGTCTGTACACAACTAAAATCTGTGTGCCAGGCTTCAAAAATAAGTCAAGAGGTGGAGAAGAAATCAGATTACTCTGCTGCTGTGTGTAACGCAGATTTCTAGTACCGAGTGAAAGGCTAATGAGGGAAAAATAATTAATGGGGCGATGCCCCCATTTAATTCAAATGCCGACCAAATTCCCACTAAAATTAGCACCTATACAAGGCTAATAAGTCACTTTGAACTCTGGATTTTTAAATACATTTTGGTGTAGATCCTAGTTTAAATCTGAACTTGACAGTGACAACCTATTGTTCTGATTGTCTGTGTTAAGTTACTTGAGAAGCACAAGCTGCTTGGAAATTTGAGACATTATTTTCATACTTAACTTGATATTTTAAATTCAAATACAATAAAATCTAATGAATGTATAAAATATAAAAATGGAGAAAGATGACCACCACCCAACAGTCCATTCTGGTGCACACAGTCAGTAACTTTCAGCCTGTGAAACCCTTTTTGACAGTGTCAGAAACATCTTAACTATACACATATTTGAAATAAAAGTTCAGGGTATAATCAGTTTACCCTGTCAAAATATGTGACATTAACATTTTAGCAACTATGAGCAGAAATCAAAGCCATAACATTATGCTGCTATATAAACGGCGACTCTCTTCCTGTTGTTAAAACATGAATGAAGTTGTACAGTAAGAACTGTAGTCCTGAATGCCATGTTATCTGCTGAGCTACTTCTGTAGATGCAGAACTGAGGCGCTTACACTTTTTAAAACTTTAATAATCAATAGCCTGCACTGCTGCCTCACTAGGATCAGCTTAGTGATCTAACGATGGTGGAAGTAGCTACCAAACTTGGCATGCGCAGCAACCTCGTTCCTCACATTGAAAAGACTGCTGAAAGCAGAACTCTTCCGCAGCTTCCTGTGCACTTAAATCTTGGAAGAAAAACAAATAAATTAAAACTTCCTTTCTGCTCTTTCTTGGACTTGCATTTCACAAAACCAATAACATCTTCTCATAGCACCTTGCTCTGACGTTTTCACTTTGACTTACATTTTTGCTGCCTTCTACCTTTAGATAAAAGTGTCTAAGAAAATGACTAAATGTAAGATATGTTGTCTACAGTAGTGACACCAGATCCAGCAGTGGCTTATGTGTAAATGTGTTTTTGTGAGCAAAGCACCACTTTATGGCAATTAGATTTGCATGTAAGGGGTTTAAATGGTGGCAGTTACTTACAACAGGAGAAGGGGGGGCTGCTGATAAAAAGGTAAGAACGTCATAACATGTGGGTGACACCTCCCTGACAGGCAGCTGAATGAAGCAGGTCTGAGCTGCTACATCTGTACATTTTGTGATATTTATGTATCACAATGTAGGAATATAATATTTACTCATCCCTACTTCCTACGTTTCTGTTTTATTGACTGACAGCACGGTCAGTCCTGGAAAGAGACACTCTGTGGGCTGTTACAATTTTGTATGATAATAGCTTTGTCATTAAGGTGAAGTGCATCAGTAGTAATTTTATGTGTAATTAACACACATGTACACATTTTGTAGGCTGCCACAAAGAAGCAAAAATATGAAAAGATCTCAGAGAAAAAGATGTCCACCCCTGTTGAGGTCCTCTGTAAGGTAAAGGAAAAAAAGGGCATAAAACACGCTGAATGTTTTATACACAGCACAAAAACTAAATTGTATTAATACATATTTCCAGGGTTTCCCAGCAGAGTTTGCCATGTATCTGAACTACTGCCGTGGCTTGCGCTTTGAAGAGGCTCCGGACTATATGTACCTGCGCCAACTTTTCCGCATCCTCTTCAGGTAAACTCCTACATTCCCAAACAAAGAGACCATTTTAACAGTGGTTAGCTCTGGCTGGACAGACATTATGGACTTCTGGGTGCAAGTCTTGTTAAACGACAACCAAACTAGCCGCTGGTTTCATAAATCAGTTTTTTGAAATTTACTTGATGTAAAGCTATTACCAAGTTTATTATAGTTAACAAAAAAAGCTCTTAGTTCATTCTCAATGTCCAACTTTGACCTGTTATTTTCCTTGATTAAAGCTTCTGCAGAAAGTCTCATCTCACAGCTAGGATTTTGCAAAAGGTAGAAGTTTAGCGAGGGCTCTCTGGCGTAGTGGATGGTCTTTTTCACCTTCAATCCAAAATGCAGCCAAAGGCTTACACTGAAAATGCAGCATCATTGTTGAATCAGAGGTCTGCTCAACAAACTTCTGCTTCTGCAGTGCTGAAATCAGCAGTTAGTGATGTACTTGAAGGGGTTGCAAATCCAGTCATATTTAGCAGTACCCTGCACTGAAACATATTTCTGGAAATGTTTTTATATGGCATAAATGTGTGTTTTCATGCATGGAGTCATTGTGTTCTGCAGGTTGTGGACATCAATAAAGGATTTCAGACCTTTAAATTAATCAATATTCCCTTTTTTTTGCTCATAAATGATGCAATTTTATAAGCAGTGAAAGGTGCTTGTTGCTGCCCTGCAAATTTTGTTGATTGAGCTTCTGAAACATGTCACTGAGATATGCAACTTCCATGAAGAAGCTGATCGACAGTTGTGTGCAAGTCCATTCCCCTCCTCCTCTAAAAAGACCGGAATCTTATCCTGCAATTCAAACACCCTGCATATAGCGCCTTCCTACATGTTAGCCATCAGGACTCACTGTGTAATAAAACAGATGTGCGTTTTGTTTTGATGTAGTTTACTGTTGCAATAATGTCGCTCATTACGTCCTTCCGCTCAAGGCTAAGATGTTAAGTATACAGGCACCTCTGTGTTTCACACTGCACTGTGGGGGAAACAAGCATGTCTACTTGAAGCCCAATATGCAAGACATATGTCTTGCATATTGCAGCTGTGTGTATGTTACTCGCTCACTGAGGTCTCATAACTAACCCTTCACTTTCTGAAATTTCATTTGTCTTCTTTACACACATTGAAAAACAGAGCACATAAACTGTGATGGAGAACATGACATCGGCTGATGTGAAATGTTTTACTGTAGACATCTATGCTCATTACTATGCATGCAATAAAACCCTTGCAAAATATTCCATTCAATTAAAAGAAATTATCCTTTGCCTCTTTAGTGTACTGTGTGCCGAAGAGTTAATCCTTTGCCAACTGAGCTGCTTATGCAAGTTAATTGAAATTTAAAATAACTGTTGAAAGGCATTTAACTGAATTAACTTAACTCTGTTTGCAAATAATAGAAATCAAACTGAAATTCTTGAAAAGCACTGCGTAAATGTTTTGTAACGTGTAGTTAATTGTTTGCTAATGAAGTCTTCTGTGTTTCAGGACTCTGAACCATCAGTATGACTACACATTTGACTGGACCATGCTGAAACAGAAAGCAGCACAGCAAGGGGCCTCCTCCGGGGGCCAGGGCCAGCAGGCACAAACCCCCACAGGCAAGCAAACTGACAAACCCAAGCCTAACATGAAAGGTTAGTAGCAAACAGCCAAGAGACGTTTTTTACAGACACCAATTGCTCATATTGTCATTGAATATTGTATTCTAGACTGTTTTATTTCATAACCCTCACCCAAGTGCCCCTTTTTAAAAAGAAAAAAAAACATCAGATTGGAAATAAAACAAAAATATCTCATTATTCCTAATGGAATGATGGAGTCAGTAGCATTAGTTTGAGGAGGCACCCTATTACAACAGAGAATCAAAAATCAGTTCAATACAATTGGTCTGTCTTGCAGAAGCAAAGACGTCCTTGGGGAATTTGACTACTAACTTTGCAGCGATGCTATTCTGTTCCTCTGTCTGGGCTGGACAATGGGCTATCTCCACTGACTGTTCTAATGCTGACCAACCTGGTCTGATTTTTGTTCGCTCACACTTCTAAATCTTCTACAGCCTGCCTTTTTTAACTTTACCTCTACATACTAGATAATGGTAAAAAATGTTTTTCTCTCCTGACTTAACACCTGTTTCCCATGGAATTTTACTGTGATTTTAAATGATCAACAGGTGGCGTAAAGCAGATTGAGACCAACTGTGGCCCAAAGGAATAGGGGAACATTGTTGCCTCAGGAGTCGATTAATGGTGTGCTTGTGATGTCAGTCACTCTTCTGATAGGAAACATGAAGCCATTCACATGGCAAACAAAACGATCTACAAGAATGGCCGAAATGGTAAAGAGCTGTTGTGTAGTTGGCCTTACAGCATAGTTCTGAAAATAATTTAGCAGATTAAACTAGTAGAGCTCCAACAAAGAATATCAAAAAACAACCATCATTTATTTAAAATTCATCAAATACATGAACTCTGTTAAGGTTACAGTATGCACTTAAACTTCATGATTGCTTTAGTGGCTGTAGTGTTTAATCGGTTGTCCTCTACCAACGGGGTTGAATTTAGTTTACCACATGTATCAATGAAGGTAAAACCAGTTGAATCAGCTCCCTAAAACTGGTTCATTTTAGTTTAATTTAACACAAAGTCTACCCTCAGATAGTTCTGAAATGAATCACTTGATGTTAAAACAGACTAATGTAGGGGTCAGCCACTATAGTTCTCTTTCTCTCTCTGTCATATGACCTCCTGAGCAGGAAGCCTATAGGTAGAGTAATGGTGGGGTTTTTTAGTGTGGGCTCATGCCAAAGTCCACCATAATTGGCTCAGCTTCAAGATTTATTGTAAATTGGGTTAAGTTTTTACCCTGCAGTACCCTACTTCCAATGAGCTTACGCTTTATTAAAATATTTTTTCAGTTATCGGTTATCAAGCAACTTGGAGTTATTACCGCAACATGAGAGCTTTTGTGATCAATCAGTGAAGTCACACTGGTCAGTCTGTTTGGCTTTACCACATCTGTTAACTTTATAACTTTATTTCACTAATATCTCTCGAGTAAAGCAGTAATGCTAATACATCATACATCAAAAAAATCCTTGTGCTGGGCTCATATATGTATGGCAAACCTTGAGTTAAACTATGGTGGTGCGCCACAGTCTTGATAAACAATTTATCAAAAACTATTAGATACAGCTACTTCTATCTGTGAATACTATCAGGTTTGCTGGTGGGCTGATGCCAGCCAAGGAAACACACTGCTTGCAGGAGGTTGCATTAGATTTCTTGCCATCATGATGATGGACACTTTCATAAATTCTGTCATTGTTATCCATTTTATTTTGATTTTTTTTTTAGATTTCATGTCATTTATCTTTTTCAATGTTAAGACACAATTAATTGCATTGAAGTTTGATTCATTCTTATTCTTTTTTTTTATGATATACGGAACAAGCAAATATGCATTTAAACGGGCTTGGAAACAATAGGTGTAGACTGGTCACGGTTTGTGGTCCTTTGAATGTGCAATTGTGCAATTCAATGTAATTTGAAAAGCAAACTTATACCTCAGTATAATAATCTAAACTTGAAATGCCAGAAAACAGTGGAAAACAGAAACAGTGTGTTAAAATATTTAAAAACAACATTTTAATCATTATTGAAAATAAAAATCTAGTAAGAACTTTATTTCCACTCAACCAACCATTAGCACACATCCTGTTTGCTGTATAGAAAAAATATTTGGTGGTCTTTACACACAAGAAATGTTTTAAATGCAATTGTAAACGAATATCATACTGTCCTACTCTCATTCCTAGTTCATCCATATATAAGGAGAATAAGCTTCTACATTTTTTGGAATGACACGTGTCAGAAATGGACCAAGACAAAAGTTTGACAACACCAATACAGCAGTGCTTAAACACAATGTGAACTGGCACAGTCTATGGGGTCCGTTGCCTGTGGCACAGGTTGGCCCTTTTTAGAGTTCCCCCATCCTGCACTCCCTTCACCTGGATTTAAATCATCCAGCCCTCAAATGATATAGCTTTAAAATTTCACATTCACACAAGCACATATATTAACTAGCAGAACTTTGATGGTCAGTTACTTATCGCAAGCTACTAAAACAAGATATTAGACTAAATTGTAATGTAAAACATGAAAAATAAGGTATTTAATTTGGACATGTAACACAAATAGTTGAGTCTGAGCCCTGGCACAGTTGCTCAACAGAGCACAGTTGTCTTCCTCTTCCTATCCTGAGTATCTTAGAGTTTAGGTACTATGATGTTTATAACCTGTTTATAACTTATAACCTGTTCTTCTTTACGAGGGATGTAGAATGGAATTGAAAACGAACTAAAACTGGGCAAACATTTGTCACTTATCGTAACCACACTTAATCATGATGCTTAAGTGTTGTTTCATCATTTAGCCATGGGTCTGAATCTTCACCAAAAGAATCATTTGCCATTGCTTATGCCAATTTTTTATTTTGCATTACAATATTGTTTTTTTTATAAATGTTGTTGACAGATGTAGATGTACTTTTTGTGTTGACACAATTTTCAGTGAACAATGTCAAGGAGCTGAAAAGCCAAACTAAAGATTTGTAGTGTCATGTGAATTGTCCTATTAAATTAATTTTAACAGGACAATTAAATTTGTAGTTTAAAGTAGTTTGTGTTTAACATATTTTTAAGGTGATGGAATCTTGACACTTAATCTAAGATTATAACGTTGCACATTCAGCCAGTAAAAATGTTCTTTCATTGACAGAAGTAATAAAAGATTGAGTGTATATTATTTACAGCAAAATAATAGTGCAAACGTTTGCATCTTCCTTGATGAATTAACTTAAAACTCAATTTAATATTGGACCTTTTTTTTTGCACAGGACTTTATATTGACAAGAAAATAACTATTTCCACTTTCCTGGTTTTTGCACAAATATACAACAAAGATGTGTATACAAACAATATTTTTAGCTGATCCAATACAGTCACAATCTCACATTTCAGTAATGGACACACTGTGAGTGTACAAAGGGATGGTTTAACGGTGAACCCCTAGACTTCTAATGTTAATTGCAACTTGAGTCAGGCATTAGCAAGGCTGGAATGCAATCTATGTAACAAGAATGGAGGTGTGGTTTGAAGCTGCCTTGACTTGTGAAATTACCCAATGTCTGTGCTTGCGTCAAGCAGCATCATGTGAGCCAAATGGCAGAAAACCTTTAATCATAAGTTATGAATTTGCATGTTGCAAATCTACAATATGACATGTCTGATAATTTCATCAGAGTAGAGGGGGAAATGAATTCACAAGTTTTGAGATATTGGCATGGCTGTGCAAAAGCTAAATCCCAGAAGAAGCTGGGTGGCATGTGATGAAAAATGTCAAAGTTAATGTACTACAGAATGGCTTCAGAGACACGATATAAAAAAGGTGGTTTGTTATGGAGGTCTAATCAATTGTTACAGGACGCACTTCCTCGTTGGTTCCAAAGGTGGTTTCACTTACCTTTTCCTTCACTGGTATATTTAAAGGGTGTTTTAACAAATGAAAGATAACAATAGTTAGTTGTTTTGTTAAAGCATAGCATATTTACTTTGAAGAGTAAATCACTCCCCAATTTATACAGAACCCACTTTGAATAGGAAATTGCTGACCTACTTTTTCTTACTACTGTGTTCACAAGCCAGGTTTCTAAAAGTGTTAGGGTCTAGTGCTGCATCAAATATTATCCTTTATTGCATACAACCAACAAAACTGTTCCAGTGATTCTGAGCATAAAAGCTAATGGGTACCTCACCAAAAGTTTTTGTCCTGCACTTTCCCTCTCCTGCAGCACTTACAGGTTTGTGTGAGCATATACTGTTTCATACACTGAAAGCATGTAAGACTGGTACTAGAATCTAAAAGGCAACCAGTCTACTTCAAAACCAGTGTTGTTCTCCTCTTCTGGTCCTTGTCAGGACTTGAGTTATGAATCAACTAATTGGTTTATTAGATATTTTGGGGTAGACTAGAGAGGATACATTACATTAATAATGGGGTCTAAGTGACGCGTCAGCATAATCAATAACCAAAATACATTGATTTACGAAAAGTGCAGCTAGAAATTAATGGTACTAATAAAAAATTGGTATCTCGGACTATTTTGGCACAAAGAAATTTCCTCACAGTAGATTTAAAGTAAGTAAGCAAGAAAATATAAATATTTGTGTTCTGAAATCACTGGATATAAATTCTTCACAACACTACGGAGATGAGCGAATAAGAAAATACACTTGAAGTAGTCCTGTGTTTACAACAAGCTTGTTTGCTAATCACGAACTGCTGCGACCATGTTGGCTTACATCTGCCTACAGCTGGAAGTTAGAAAAACCTGCATGTGCTGCACTTAATGCAACTGTTCAACTTAATGTTGGACAATGAGACAGTCACACTCCCATACAAAGCAGGACCTTGTAGCTGTCAGCAAAGTCCCATCAGCAGCAGACAATGGAGTGCAGGGATCAGTTGTAGCGATGTATTTCATGTTAATTTTTCTATGCTCTTACAATATCTAAGCTAACCTGAACTGTCTACTAAGAAAATGTATATTTCACAATTTTTCTTTACTTGTATTTTTCTTTAAATATTGAAAGTGATTTCATTGAGCGCAGACAGTTTGGTGGCTCGTTCCACAATCACGGGATCACTGAGCTGAACAGTTGTATTTGGTGTCTTCCGTGTGGTGCTGGGACTACCAGACGTCATTCACTGGCAGAGCGCAGCAGACGGGAGGGATTGTAGACCGGAATGACGAGTTTAAGTAAGCCGGAGCTGTAGAGTTGACCACTCTGTAGGAGCTGCAAGAGACAGAGCTGCAACATTTCAGTTGCATGTTGTCTGTTGTGTCTGTTGTGCAACTGGGGTTTAGCCGGTGGGTGGATTTTATTTTGATGCCATGATTGAGTGCTGCTGCAGCTGATGGCCTCCAACTGCTGTTCGTTTGCTCAGTCAGAACATATTATCATATATTGATTGAAAAATAAGAAGAGTGCTAAAAAGTAAGCCATTATTCAAAGGAGACCATAAGAGGTCCCAGTTTTGCAACAAGCCATGTGGGGGACACAGCAAACATGTGACAGGTTTGGTGAGATGAGACCGAAATATACAATGTGTGGTGTAAATCCTTTACTACACATCTGTGTGAACACAGCATCCCCACTGTGAAACATGCTGGTGGCATCATCATGTTGTGGGAATGTTTTTCTGCAGCAGTTGTGGATGGAGCCAAATTCATAGCCAACTTAAGAAACCCAGTCTGAGTCTGCAAAAGACTTGAGAGTGGGGCAAAGGTTCAGCTTCCAGCAAGATGATGAACCTGAACATAGTCTGAGCTACAAGCTCGAGTCGACCTAGATTAAAGCATATTCCCGTGTTAGAATGGCCCAGTCAAAGTCCAAACCTAAATTCAATTGAGAATCTGTGGCAAGATTTGAAAATTCCTGGTAAAAGACACACTAAGTACCTAGGTTACTGGAAACCTGCATATACATGCAGCAGCAGCAGAGTAATCAGATTTTTTAAAACAGACATCGGACTTATTTTGGAAACCTACTTAACAGATTTGAACTCTAGCGACAGAATATGTAGCTTTGTTACTTTATTTTTGGGGATTGGCTCAAATCTGCACGATGCAAAGGCAGAGAGAGAAGGACAGGGGATCGAGAGACAAAGCTGATCTATATCGAAAACTTTAAATTACTCTTAATGTTAACAGTGTCTCGCAAGCACCGTCTCGCAAGCAGGAACTCAGTAAATCTGCTTCTTTTACAAGTTTGGATTTTCACTTTTAGTAACTGTTGCATAGTCGCGAATTATCGATACAATAAAGGAGCAGTAAGTGGTAAATGACAGCAAAACTGCTAGAAACCATCCGTGACTATCTGCAGAGATTTGGGGGGGAACTAGTGTTCACAAGACACAGTAAGATTTATTACTGTGAACTGGGGGGTGAGGATGACACTTTGCGAGGCCTGATGGCTAAACGGTTGAATTGTAAGCTTGATTTTAATGAGCTAGTTTCAGAATTAAACCCGGAACGCCACCAGTATGGTACCACAGACATACCACTCGCAAAAAGTATGACACTCAGTGGGTACATCTGTACATGCAGCAAGAGTGTAAGCAGATCTTCCTCCACATGTGACTTATTTTGGAAACCTGTCAGATTAATTTTTTGTTTGTTCATGTTGCTGCAGAGTAACCCTATTGGGGAGAGAAAAAAAGAGCATGAGAGTCGCAAATAGCTAATTGTGGAAAAAATTATTTTGTAAACTAGAGATTATATATTACTTTTTTATTTATTAATACGATTTAAATATTGTCAGAAATTCAATATAAGTATGTTTGGCAGGCAACTAAAATATCTCAGCTTACTGCCTAAAGGATAAAGAAATACTCTGCCCTTTGGACTCGATGCAAAAAAAGCAGAGGACACGACAATTTACTAAATTCAGGTCAAAATACGTTTACTATTGACAGCAAACATGTTTCGACATCTGCAGTATGAGTTGTTCACCTTCGGGTGTTTGAATTTGCCCGTTTTCACGGCAGTCGTGGGTAATTGACATCGTCAACACGCTTACTCACTGATGACGAATCATCCAGCGTTATTTGCTTTGTTTATACATGAGCTGGGCTGGAGATGATCTAGAATTTGCAATCGGGTGGTGGCTGGAGAAAATCCAGCTAATGTCAGGGACAAAAAACACTGGGATGTTTGCATTCACACATATATACTGGGCAAAGTCTAGATTATGTCTGGTCTCCAGGGGCTTGAGTTACTTCTGTGACTTGGTGTCAGCATCTTTGTGTCATTGTTTACCACTGTGCTAATGGTGCCATATGTCTGGATCTCTCTAGGTTTCTGATTGCTCGCTGCCGAGAGCACAGCTGCAGAGGTGTTGGTGACCAGGACATCTCGCTCTTCCTGGACAAGCGACATACAGAAAGTCTTTCTCCTTCCACAATAGCTCTCTATGTAATGGAAATATATAGATTTACACATGCCTTTGTCAGCTGTGTTATCTATATATTCATATGTATATATATATAATAAAACTGTCCACTCCAGAAGAAAGCATTTTTTTTTTGGGATGTGGAAGCTGTAGCCCCCTGCCCCCCCACCTTAGACACACACACCCCCTCTCCATCTGCCCATTCCTGTCTATGTCCTTCTGAGTGTTGACCTTTTGTAAAGTTTCTTTGGAAACTAAAGTTATGAGGTTAGTCATCTGACCCTCTATTTTTTTCCCAGTGGTAACATCTCAGCATCTCTTACCCTCTTCACTCCTTAATTATTTCACTCCCTGTTTTTACCAAATGTTAAAAAAATGTAAACCTGAGAACTGTTTTCCCTTTTTCTTTCTGAAATAATTGAATGATGCAACCCTGGATGTTATTTACTAAATCAAAAATGTTGGATTTTTTTCCTATGGTGATTAGGAGTTTGCCTGTTGACAATATAAGCAGCTTATGCCAACAGTCAATGGTAGAATAATACTGGCTCTTTCCCTCTCTCTAGAGCTCTGAATTATTAAATCTGTTGTAAAACCAATGGTCTTCTCCAAAAATACCAATAAAAACATTACATAACTAAGACCTCTATTTCATTATCAACAGAATCTGTCTTGGAAGCACCATTAGTATCAGATTGAGGTAAAACGCGAAACTTGTTTGTTTACACTGTCAATTTTTCACAGCCAGCTCTGAAGACCCAATCCTGCAGTTATGTTCGTATTACTTTATAAAATATTGTCCCTTTATCTAGACTGATAGTTTTCGGCGACTTCTCTAGTTTTCATCTTGCATCTTGCTTTTTCGTGTTAGGTAGTTAACCTGACACAAAGGGTTTTCACTGCAAAGACTTGATGGCTGCAGTGCCAAATGTGGTTGCAGTCCTTTTTGCCAGTTGTAGAAATCCCTTCCTTTGTCAGATAATCATCAGGTACCATGTTGGGTATAGCCAAATCAAGGAAAAATGAAAAGTGATGAGATTACTTCAGATATCTATCAGTGTTGCTTTCTAATACATACACAGCAATTGCCAGCTCTGCTGTAATATGAGAACACTGCAATGACTTATATTCGGGATATTGTCCATTTGGTAAATTTCCCTTCAGCCTGGTCTTAACAATAACCTTTGTTTATGCTAATGGGGCAGGCTGTTGCATTTTTTTTCACAGAATGAGGGTTGTAAACCATGGCCCTCATTAATATATTGCAGTTGCATTCCAGGTGCAACCCTTTAGACACTGGAAATATACGCAACGTATATTTGAAAAATCCCAAGCTTTTCCTTTATTGGACCTCTGCGTGTGATGCTGACATCTTATGTGTGTGGATGATATAGTTATGCAAGTTATGTGGATCCAAAGGGAAGATGCTCAGCAACTGCCTGCTAAGCTAACACATACAGTGGGAAATATTGCAAATGGGCTTAAAACACTGAATATCCAGAAGTGACTGTGATTCTGTTATAAACAAAAAATTACAAATATCCATGTAAATTAAAATATTTCACTTTATACAAGCGTTATCTTGGATTCTACCGTTTAAAAAAAACATTTTGACAGTGAGAAATTGTATGAAGAAAATGAGAACCCTGAGATGCTAAAAGAAGAATAAACCCAGTGTATGCACCTAAATATACCGTATAGCTCCATCCTAGCAGACCAATTAACTAACACACGGACAGTTTGTTGCATATCCACATGTACATTTAAATTTTTTGTGAGCAGAAAGCAATCATACTCAAAATTAAAATAAAAAACTCCAAATATATCATTTTATATGTAACAAGTGTACAATATGTGAGAATTTGACATTTTGAAATGGAATTTTACTTCAAGTTAATCAAATCTAAAATCTAAAAACAAATTTAAACTGGTTTCTTTATCAATATATACCACAAAGAATTAAAGAAAAGGGGCCAACCCAATTAACATATGGCTAATAAAATGGCCGCTTCAGTCCTCCAGCAACTTAAAATTGTTAAGAGGTGGTTCAGAGTTCCCAGACCAGGTCTACCTATCAGCTTTACCAAAAGCTAAAGTTTTCAGCCTAATTCTATAATTTGGGCACGGGGTCTGCCTCCCAAATATGAACTGAGAGCTGGTTTAACAAGAAAGAAGTCTGGTGGTTAAAGGCTTTGCCTATCATGCTACTTTTAGAAATTGTAAGAACCACAAATAGATTTGTAATCTGAGATCAAATTGTATTGGGATCTAAGCCCCATTTATGCAATTTCAGGGCACCACCATATTCAAGTGTACTGGGCTCCAAATGGTAATTCATATGTCAATGTTCAATTTAGTCATTTTAGTATTTCAAAATGCCATGATTTTTATTATCTGTTCAATGCCAATTAAATTTTCAATTGACAATTCAATATGCAGTTTAGTCAAGCAACATGCATTATGCAATTGACAGTTCAGTAATAAAAGTTGTTATTCCAACCTTGATTGAGTTTGAAATATTTAAAAATAAATAAAATGGACTTTAAATTAACTGTGTTTATATTGCCATGGTTTTCAGGTGGCTTTATTCAAATATGTGGTCAAACATCATCCCCTCTCTATTTGCATTTAGTTTGTGTTATCGTGAAAACTCAAATGGCAATGTAATCTGACGGACCTTGAACCCCGGCTGCACCGAGTATCACCTGCTATTACTCTGCAGCTGTTGGGTTGAGTTCAACCAGGGTGACCAGTAAAAGAAACAAGAACCAGCCAAAGATCAATTATTGACATGAACAGAAAGAAGATCACGTTTAGCCCACGTGCTATTGCAATAGTACGACACCAGCTTCAAGCCAGGCACAGATGTCAAGTATGGTTTTACCACATTAAACCAAACGAGGATACAGTTTGGAGGAGGCACCATCGAAGGACACCTGTGGAGCAGCTTCACCTGTTGCTAATGTAGCCCTGGACTTTATTATGTAAAGTGCCTGCCAAAGTTGGAGCTATTTAGATAAAGTTGAGTGGAATTGTGCATTTCGAGAGGTAGAGTCTGATCTTTCTGATGTTGTGGAGGGTAAATCTACACAACCTAGAGGAGATATGCTGAGGAGATATGTTCTGTAAAGCTCAGCTGGACTTTGATGATTGCACCCAGATTTCTGGCCGACAATCACTGCACATCTGATGTTGATGCTGATGCTGATGTTGTGTTGTGTCAAAGGTTTGACAGGCAAGACAAGAACGTCAGTCACACAGGGGCAGCTGTAGCTCAGTTGGTAAGGCCATCGTCCACGGACCACAGGGTCAGTGTGTCCAAACGTCCCTGGGCAAGACACTGAACCCCTAATTGGTCCTAGTGGGCCAGATGAGGAGTGTGTGTGTTCCTGTACATACTACTTAGTGAGGACCAAATTTCGTTTTTTAACAACAGTCTGCAATCTGTAGGTTTTGTGTAAAGTGATGAAGACAGATGTCACTATCATCTTTTTTAATGATGACATCTGTCACTTTACACAAAACCTACAGATTGCAGTAAAGTTGTTCATGCTAAGAGCTTTAACCCCATTTGTCTTACGACAGGTTTACCTATAGGTCATCGTTTTAAACTAAAACATGTAATATCCCAAATGAAAATGCAAAGAATAAACAAGACATGTTAACCAAAGAAAGACACTATAAAGAAGATTGTCTTGTGTCTGCAGAAAAAAGGGAGGATTGAATTAACCACTCTAAAAGCCAGTGAATGAAATCCTCTTCAAGGCAATTTTCAATGTGGAACTTGCATAAATTGTCAGTACACAAACGATCTGAAAGCTTTTAATCATTTATATTGAAGATTTTTTTACCCACAGAACCAAAAATGTCATCTATATGATACAATGCCCACGTAAGAAAATACACATCATATTTATTATGAACACAGAAGTGCATTAGTAATTACATCACTAAACCTATTGCTAGACATTTTAACTTAATTTTTCTTCACAGGTAGCATTTAAACATTGTTTTGTTTAGTTTTTTAGAAATAAGAGGCATTTTAGATTTTTTCTCTCAAGAGTTTATTTTCAAAATTTATTTTCCATCAATTACGCTTTTCTTTCACTTGTGTTCTGACTTCTCACTCTATATATTTTTTGGCCTGTGACTTTTTTGGCGAGTTTCCACTCAGAATGCAGGTTCTCCACACGTGTTTCCAGTGAAGGGCCACCCTACTCTGCCTGGCTCTGTAATTTATTGTAGTTTCTCACCACTGCTGACAAAGGTTATAGGCTGAAATGAGCTGGTCATATAAAAATAAGGCTGTTAGAAATCAGTAAGTGTTGCCAACAGTTTGTGTCCCTTGGTCTAGTGCACGCTAACAGCAGATGGGATTGTGCCTGAGGTCACTTTGTCTTCAATTTTCAGTTGTAAAGTGCATTTTCAAATTATATGAGCAAATCAAACTTGGAATTGCCAATTGAAAAATAATTACCCATATGCCTTTATTGGTTTTAGACTCTTAGACTTTCATAAAAGTGGAACTTTGATTAAATCATAAATCCTTGAATTAAAAATGACCCTAACCCTTTAAGACCCGCAAGAACCCTCTAGAAATACCATCTAAAGCCTAAGAGGTTGTTTCTAATCAGCCACCTAAAACCTGAGGATTTTCTTATAGTAGAAGTAGAAGTATTCTGGTGTTAAAAATGTTTAGGATGTTATGTTTTGTATCCAAATAAGCCGTGGATTCAGCATACTGTATATAAAACAGTATATAAAGATCGAGCTACCAGCTTTTTTAAGAGCTACATCTCACTACGGTACCTGCTAGTAAATGTTGTCTCTCCAAAATGAGCCCAGGCACTGTGTTCCTGCCGGCTGCTATAACTAAATATTTGTTTTTCCTACCTCCTTCCATTAACTTTCATGTACTTACGTGGCTCATATGTTCTGATGAGTACCTGTCTTTTACAATGCAGCCAATCAGAGGGCAGCTTCACTCAGTATTTGGGGTAGTGGAAAGTGTAACATGTGAAACAAACACCTGATATTCACGTAGCACTTTCACTAACCGTAAGCCATGAAGCTGACTATGCTGCTGTGTTTTTTTCTGCTGCTCTCTGTCTCTGGTGAGTTAATTTTTATGTAAAATAATGATTCTAACAAGCTAATAAGTATCTAATTCTGCTTTAAATACATTTTTCTGTAAATAATCTAACATAGTGGAAATATTTTGTGTGAGGGGTGGGATGAAAAATTTATGTATGTGCTTGTATTTGTTAGATAGTTCTGGCCAAAAAAACGCTTTTTCCTAACAGAGTTCGGACCTTTTGTTGAAGTGAGGGCATTTCGAAGGCCCGCTTGAGGGTTAGGATGCTTTTCTCTATTGAGCCTCTTTCGCACACCCAGTGGAATCCTGAAAGTCCCCTCACTTTGTCGGAAGTAGGTGCAGGGCTTGACATTAAGGTTTTTAGACCACTTGCCCTTTGGGTAAGTATCTTTGAAGTTTTACTTGCCTAACAACCAAACTTACTTGTCCAAAAAAGAAAATATAGCTTTAAAAGCTGAATAATATAAACAGGCTTTTGGATATTTATTCTGTTTTATTTACATACAGAACACAAAATTGAGAAGTAATGTTAACATATAATCTTTACTCATATATGCAATTTATACAAATGCACTGTATGAAGAGACACATAACCTTTTCTTTTCTTCCCTGTGTGACATCAAATCATATTAAACTTATCCTGTTTTATATCAGTTAGGATTACTACATTTGATTTGCTAAATTCCAAAATATTGAGAGATATATATTTTTTATTACTTTCTTCAAAGTCAGAATTTCACATACTGCAAACTGGCTTTTTTATGTTGCTGATTTCTTTTGATTTTCCCGTAATGTGACAGAAGCTTCTAAACCCATGACATCATCATTTGGCCTTTCCCACATCACTTAAAGGCATGGTGATCTTAGTGTATGTAAACATTTGACTTAGAAAAAAGCACATACATAAAATAAATTCTTTAAAATAGGAAATGTTTATTCTGATTTAATGTCAGACAGTGAGGAAAAATGTTTTGTGTCTTTTTATACAGTATGCACAGTATATATGTACATATCTGGTGTCAACTGTATATTTCTTTAAAAAAAAAGTCAAAGTTGGGCCAACGGTGACTCAGCTTGTAGAAAGGATCATCCACTAATATCCGGGTAAAAAAAAGCATGCATTTTTTTTTTTTTTTTTTGTACAGCGACTTGTAGGGCTGCATTGAGAGAGGTGATGTACTAGGACTATCTATGTACCTGACTCAGTGAGCTCAGGACTCTCAGTTCCCCTAACTAGGACACTATGGTGTATCCATTGTTTATGTCTGTAAAAACCCACATTATATTTCAAATCGATTATATTCATGCAGAGGTCAACTAGGGCACATACAACTATTAGGCATAAACTAATGACCACCTGTGCAATGTAATGCAATCCAGTACAGTGGCTCTGCCATTAATTCTACTTTTACAAGATTACAATTTTTTAGCTTTTGTTGAAAACTTCCTAAACAGGATAACTGCTACGTATCTATTATTGAGGTCATAGTAGGTAGTGGTGTGCAGTACTGGAAGAGGTGGTTCTAATGTTTTGGCCACCCTATTTAAAATGAATGAAGTTTTAATTTGTTCTGATGCTAATGTGTTCTGGTTCTTGACTGGTTACTCTTGATGTTTTAATGTAGTTCTTTCTTTTATTTTTAGCTTTTTTTTTTTAGAATCTCATTCTGTAGTTTTATCATGAGAGGTGGAGAGGTGGATATGTACTCTCCACCTCTGGAATGTGTCACCAGTGCCCTCTACTGCCTTAAACAGTTTACTGATATTCCAGACGTAAGTAATGACAAACCACATAAAAACGGTTAAAAAAAGTTTGCAAAACCTACACTAATCTGATTAGATTGACAGTAATAAAGTGATCTCTGAACAGCCAGGGCATTAGCAGAATACCAGTCTTGCTCTGCTGGATGTTAGATCTTTTTTTAACAAGTCATTTCTCAGTCTGTCCTAGAAATTAGACTTGCCACCATTGACTGGGTAGTTGGTTTCAGCCTGCTCCTGTCACATGTCCAACACCCAACTTAGGTGCTCCTGGTGAGCGCCGGACAGCCTCCCTATCAGTGTGTGAGTGTGGATGTGATTGTTGTGTGTGCAAATGGGTAAATCACTGTCACGAGAGGTCAAGAGGCTTTTTTGATTGTCCTTTCAACCATATACAGTGTGTGTGGCACAGTGAGCTGAAACAAAGTTCCCCCAGGACCGTGGTGCTACACAAAACACGTGAACTACACAAAGCTTTAAACTAAACAAGTTAAACGACAACAGGAAACAGGAAACGCAAAAAGACATAGAATAATTGTGCAAACAATGAAGTAGTTTAAAGTCTACCAGCACCACTAGTAAGGTAGAGAACAGCTACATAAGTGCAGAACATGACTGAAACTGAACGAAAATAAAAACAGAATTTTATGATTTGCAAATCTCATCAAACCCTAATATGTTTACAATAAAATGTAAACAACATAAAATGTTGAAACGGACTTATTTCAAATCTTAAAAACAACAGCAACACATTTTTAAAAAATTAAAGAAGTGCAAGAAAAGCCTGGAAAAGTAATTACAGCAAATCAAAAACAAATGAAGGAACATTTGACAACTAATTAGATTAATGGGCAACAGGTCAGTAACATGACTAGATATGATCCCACTATCTACAGTATCTAATATTATTAATATTATTATTAATAAGATTCAGAGAATCTTATTAATATTATTATTAATAAGATTCAGAGAATCAGAATTAATCTGTATGCAAGCAACAAGGCCGGAGGTCAAAACTGGATGTGTGTGATTTTTTGGCCCCCAGGTGGCACTGTATTAAAAATGGGCATGATTCTCAGCTCCAACCTCCAACAATCCAGAAACGCTGCTATATATTCATGTGAACAGGATCCAGAAATGCTGATGTGTTCTCTAGCCCAAAGCTCATTTAAAATGGTCTGAGGCAAAACGGATTGCAAAACTGTTCAGTGGCCAGAATAATCACATTTTGAAACTGCTTTTGGAAACCATAGATGCCTTATTCTGCAGACTAAAAAGGAGAGGGACCATCCAGCTTGTTATCAGTGGACAGTTAAAAAGACAGAACAAGGCATCTATTGTTTTCTGTTTACTACAACAACTCTCTATCTTATCTCTATCTCTTTGTCATGTCCCTGACTAAAAAATGTGAAAAAGAATAAAATTAAAATGTCTTGTGTAAAACCTTTGTTTACAATAATCTGAGCTGAAAACTACAGACTACATTTTACAGCTACCTTTATGTCTAACGTTTTACAACAGACATTCACTTTCAATGTAAAAACCTGCTTTTTTCACCTTGTTTTTTC
Organism: Channa striata; assembly: GCA_033026295.1. NCBI lineage: Eukaryota > Metazoa > Chordata > Actinopteri > Anabantiformes > Channidae > Channa > Channa striata. Next base: position 28,548,199 of record CM065173.1, read on the forward strand.
AAATGTTTAGCATTTAAATGTTAAAATTAGATTGTGTCCAAGTCCACCTACAGTGGACATGCACACACAGAGACAGGAAACACACTTTCAAAATAAAAGCATGCTTGATTCTTTTTTCACTTTTTTAGCATTTAAACGCTGTCTGCAGTAATAAGTCCACGTTGCTGATTTGGCCATTAATATTATTCTGGTAATATTATTGAACAATTAAAATTAGTTTTAACTTTAAGCTATCTGTTAGCAGTTCAGCTTCAATTCAGCTTATGTTCTACTTGTTTTACATTTAATTATAATATACAGCAATTTCAGCAAAAACACTTCAGCTTTTTGTCAGCATTGCTTGGACAGTTTTTCAGCTCTGAAGCATTCACAGTGCATTGCTTTCTCTAGTTTAACTTTTACCACTAATAGAGGCCTTTTATCTGTCCATGAGGGAAGGTGAAAACTCAGGTGATAGAGCTTGCTGTTAGAGCCCCAAAGCTCAGAAAATAAGGTCAGCAGAGTTAGTAACCTTGTTTATTTAGTTTTTATTAAGATCTATTTCAATCTGACCTTTGCCATCACTGACAATCATTTGGTTTTAATGATCTGCTTCTAAATTGAAATATGTCGTTTTAACTATGTGAGTATTGTTCCAGGCTTATGTAAATCAGTTTGTAAGCCAAGTGTCCAAAAGAAAAAATAAATTTTATATTTGCAAAAGGCAAGTGGTTGAAGAAGCATAATATCAAGCCCTCTGTAGGGTCACAGTAAAGCTCAGGCATAAGCTCTTGGAGATTAGCCTGTGTTGCCTGCATCTTAGGTTAAAGCACAAGTGGCTCCTGTAGTCTGCAGGTTCTCTGAAGGTTCATATATACTCCTGCAGTAGTCATGGTCATCTGGGGGTTTGTTGTCTTACCCCATTACAATCTGAAACACTGTAGAAATCCCTCAGAAACGATGAAGGAACTGCATTCTGTTTATTGGGTGGTGTTGCAGGCCACCTCCTCTGTTGAATGTGACATAAAATGATTCCTTCACACCTCATTCAAAATAGCATAAGAGCAGCCGTCCCTATACAGACATGTAGATGGATGCAGATGGTCTCCTGTTTTGTGACGTTTTTGTAAAGTGGTGCTTTGTTTCTCCAACGTACAAATGTGTACATTCATAACACTGCACTGCATATACATGAATTGTTCTTCTTACGTCTGGGTATTTTGTTCTTGGAGCGGACTGGGCTCTGCTGGTGTGTTACTACTTTTGGAATTTACAGGGTTGTGGTGTTTATTTAAATTCTTAGATATTCAAGCAATGTATAACATTACATTTATTGTACAAAGGCTTCGAACGACAGGGGTCTGTCGAATTGTTCCTACTGGATATTTTTATATTTTTAAAATTGGGTTAGGGTTTGCAATTATGTCAATAATATTACTAAGAAGAACAGAAATATAAACGTCTGCATATGCGTGCGTGCGTGCCCCCACATCCCTTGAGTTCAGATTTAAATTTAGATTAAAATGAGCTCTAGGTTTAGTTTAGAACTAATATTTGACAGTACTAATATATGTATGTGTCTGTACAGTCACATTCAAAGCACATGAGACTGTGACTCACTTTTCAGACAGTGATGGAAGACTGTGGGCATCATCAGAACAAGAAGCTGTGCCTGAAACCAGAGAGGTAAGAGTTTCTGGGCTCTACTAATCTTACTTTGTTACGTGCTTTTTGTTTTTGATTTCTATACTAATTTAAATATTGAAGCAAGAAATAAAGAAACCTCCAGCAGAACCGGGCTCAGGGTGGGTGGACTTCTGCCTTGACCCGTTGGGCTGAGTGGAAAACATTGGGCAGGTTGGTAGGACCAGTAGCTCCAAAACTGGGGACACTTGAAGGCAGGGACAGAAAAAGGGAGAAGGACAACTATGGGAGAAAGAATTGTCAGGTGTCTCTTGTTCGGTTTTGTTTATGCGCATCTCATCCTGGAGTTTTCACAAATATCCAAGTGCAATCCAGAATATAATATTTCAGATTTACCTGTTTTTGAATCCAGTCTGTCTGTGAGAAGTATAAAGAAGGAACTTGCACTAAAGAGTATGATCCAGTATGTGGCAGTGATGGAAAGACCTACAGCACTGAGTGTGTTCTTTGCCAGCAGAACAGGCATGTATAACATATACACATGACACACACATGTGACAAACAACAATTCCACACAACCACAATGACCTTTAATGTTTTTTTACAGAAACGGGAAGAATGTGGCAGTGGCATTTAAGGGTCAGTGTCCTTCACCCCACTGACTGATGGGAAGTGCCACACAAAAGCTTACAGCTGTGTAATGGGCACGTCATGTCCATTCTCTGTATCTTGGAATCAGAATAAAACTCCAATTTGCAACATGTGCTTTTTTGTTTATTTGCAATGACACATCTTGGCTATGCAATGCATAAAACAGTTAGGGACCTAACTGTGTTATACTGTAAAGTATTGTGGATACATTATAAATTTATTGAAACACATTTAAAAAACTCATCCTCAATTTTTCACAACAGGGTGATGCTGTCATTCAGTTAATGACCTTATTTCTCAAAAACAATGATCTAGTATATAAAGAAGTGGGTAGACATGCAAGGCATGACCCATAACGTTTTTCCCTACATTAAACCGGAATGGAATTTAATGTAATAATTATTAATTATAACAATTAATAATGAATGTGTAAACAACAATGTTTACACATATTCATTATTTATTGTAAGGTTTTATATTCTTTTATAAGGCACTCTAGATGGGGGGTTTGAACATAATGAATTCCAAATAAAAAGTGTGTTGCCTGCATGGAGTAAACAGCTCTCTGGCCGCATGTCAGTTCTGATCAATATGATCTAAATCATTCCAAACAAGTTTAATTGAGACTTTACTGAATATTGGACATCTGAAAGAGTAGTATCTGTCATAAAAAGTGATACCAATAAGAGAAACAAAAAAATAGAAATATCTAGGAAGCCTATGGAAAACAAACATACAAAAGATAAAGCACACTTGCCCATCTCTGTGAGGACAGTCCTGATGAACTGTAGACATACAGGGAGGTAATGATGGATGAATTTGATTGACAAATACTGGGGTTATATAAAGAGATTAGACATCAACTCAAGTCCACAACCAGACCCTTCACAGAGGGGAACAGGTGACTGTTAGGATTGTGGACTTTTTGTTGGTGTAGATTTTGTTTATTTCCTTTTTTAGTATAGCTTTTCATTCCTGGTAGTTTCTTTTGGGTTTACTTTTCTTGTTTGTCCTTATTGGTTTCACGTATCTTCCCATTTATTTAAACCCTGTTCTCCCTTTACTGGTTGTTTGTTCGTCTCTCACTCACCTCACACTCGTATACTCTTTTTGTCCACCGTTGGTTTGTTCGTGCCCATGTGCTGCCCTTGTTCTGAGGTTGGGTCCCTTTGTTTGGTTCTTTGATAATTATTTTTATCTGTTTATTGTCCCCACCTTTAAGTTGTTAACTTGATCACCTTTTGTCTTTTTTAGTATAGTCCCTTTATTTGTTCTTTTCTGCTTTTTCTGTTTTCTGTAATAGGGTTTTGTTTGGTCACTTGTTTTGTCTTGTTTTAGTTGAAATTTGTGTACAGTCAGTTTGCTTGCTCTTTACATTCTTGATCATTCTTGATTAGAGATTACTTTGTTGTGTTGTGTTGTTATTTTGGTGCACTCAGTTTTTACCTTTATTTCTGTTTCACTACAATTACCTCCAATTAGGCAGTGACTAACAAACCTAACATGGAAAACATTATTGCAAAGATATAATGTATGAATGCCACAACTGAATTTAAAACCTCATGATACTATTCAAAACAGATACCCAAAGTATAGGATTGGACAGCTAAAGGGAATGATTTTACTGCACAACTGGAGAATGAACAATTCTTTCTCCCATAGTTGTCCTTCTCCCTCTGTCTGTCCCTGTCTTCAGGTGTCCCCAGTTTTGGAGCTACTGGTCCTACCAACCTGCCCAATGTTTTCCACTCAGCCCAACTGGTCAAGGCAGACGGCCGCCCACCCTGATCCTGGTTCTGCTGGAGGTTTCTTCTGTTAAAGGGAGTTTTTCCTCTCCACTGTTGCCTATAGCCGCTCTAGGGTGGTTTGTTGGGTTTTCTCTAAATGTCTGTATAGTCTGGACTTTATTATGTAAAGTGCTTTGAGATGACTTTGTTTTAAATTGGCGATATATAAAGTTCAATTGAAAAAAAAGCCCAATTTACAGAATAGCAATATGGGCTTGTCTTCACACACAATATCCAGAGAAAATGGACCCATCAAAGCTGGAAAAGCTGAAGGATAATGAATGTCCAATGAAATATTTGCATAATTATCACTGTAAGTGGAAGTAAGAAACAGGGAACTTGTGGAATAGCAATACAACTACAGAGTTTGTTCAAACTGGCAAACTGTTCAAACTTCTCAGAACACTCTACGTGTAGGCTTAGAGTGAGAGAGAAGATAGCCCACTATATGCAGGGGGAGATAGAGGTAATCATTAAAGTGAAAAGTTCGGTGGAGAGGTTGACCTGTAACTCGCCTGGACTTGGTTGAGCTGGTGGTTACTAAACGAGATTGAATAGGTTTTCAAGGACAGCAACGGATAATTCCAAATCAGAACGGGAGGGTTAGTTTCAGACCACTATCATGGCGTTAAGATATAGATTATTATAAAATATGTACCATAAAACAGTTCGGAGATAATTATGTGAAATAATAGGCTCCATTGATGATAAGATATATGAATACTTTAATAATATGGAAATAACTTTGTAAAATCTTTCCTTATTAAAATTATTTTAAAAAATCAAGTCCCGTGGGAGGAGTTATGGTCTGACCCAGTAAACAATGTGGCTAAGCCAACAGCATCCACAGGGTTGGTTTCAGGCCAGGTTGAAACCTCTATCTCTGTGTATTGACCTTTTTTGTCAATAAACCTAACTTCACTTTTGAACTAACAGTCTATTAGGACTGTAGAGATGAGTGAATTTCAGGAGAAGTCCCCCCACACTGTCTCCCCTCATCATAGCCCTCAGGCCTGGGTCAACTGTGGAAACCTTTAAATTTTAGGGGTCCATTACCTTATGTGACTCAGGGGGGGAGAACGACATTGACTATCCTTAGTAAGGCTCGGCAGCGGATGTATTTAATATGAAAATTAAGGAAGTTCAACCCACCACATGAGCTACTGATTCAGTTCCAAGCTGCTGTCATTGAATCTGTCCTTTGCTCATCCATCACAGTTTGGTTTGGAGCAGCCACCATACAGGTCAAGAACAGAATGAAGTGGCAATAATAACTGCAGAAAGAATTATTGGTGCTCCCCTGCCAGCTCTCCGGCACTTGTGCACATCGAGAGCCAGGAAGCGAGCAAAGCAAACCACTGACCTCTGTCATCCTGGACACAACCTCTTCTAGCTTCTTTCCTCTGGCAGGTGCTACAGAGCTCTTTCTGTCAAAACCACCAGACACCGGAAAAGGTTTCTCCTCAGGCCATCACAATAATTAACAGCTGACCTCATACTTACTGATACATTGCTGCCAGTCATGCTACTGTAAACACTGGACACACTACCGCCACATGCCCACACAAAACACACACACTGCACTTTAAGTACACAAGTAATTGTGTTGGAACTGCCAGACACGCTGCACCTGGCTCTGCCTTCTTACGCCATTCTTACGTTGTATCTTATTTTTTCCCTTGTATCTTCTTTTTCATTTTCATATTGTCTGTACTTTTACTCCTTGTATGTGTCCTCGGAAGCAACCAATGACCAAAGCAAAGTCCTTGTCAGTGTTAGCATTCTTAGCCAAAAAATATGTTTCACATACTGACTGGAAGTCCTGGGCTGTGTCCAGCCTATACAGTGCCCCCTTTTCACAGTATGCGAATGTTTACTGTGTGAATCTAAGCACTACACAGTGTACCCACAGAAACCTGCAGGCATACAGGTACGCTTCCACTAACTGTCCCACAATGCAACGCTTCCCATTTTAGAGATGATAAAACTCAGCTGTTAGTGATGACGCAACGTGACAGCGGAAATGTCAATTGACTTCTCTGTATTGACGACAACTTCTAGTATACATCATATACAGAGCAGTGAATTAGTAAGTCGCGGTGATTTCGGACAAAGATAGACACAAGTCTTTCCAAATCCCGCGAAAGTTGAAGCATCTCGCGTGTTCTTGTGCCAAAACAAATATGGCAGCAAAGGGGAATTTCGACTTTTTAACCTAACAATTTGTGTGTAAGAACTGAAGACTGAAAAAGCAGCAAAAACATGGATATAAAGGCGAGGACAACGCGCTCTACTGAGCCTACAGAGCGCAATAACGGTAAAACTATTATATTTTTTATGTTTTAAAGAGCGCTAACTTTAGGTGAAGCTGCAGTTACTGTCTCACTCACTTACGACGCCATCATTCGCTGAGACCTGTTGTGAGTGTGTGCCGATCGTTCCTAAAATTGCGAGGATGAAACACAAAAACGCAGCTTAAACGGTCAATCCAAGCCCTGTGGCGAACTTAATTTGATTTCAATGCTTCTCGACAAATGGGAAGTACAGTGGTCACCTTCTAATATACATTGGAAACGTTGCTGCGTGTTTTAATTTGAAAGTTTGTCCGGAAGCTTGTGTTATTTGGGTGGTTACCGCTCCATGACGAAGCCATCGCTGTACCTGAATGAGACCATCCTGCATCCAGCTGTGCTTTCTTGCACTGCACCGAAGCATGTCCAGCAAGACTACCATGGCTGCAGACCACCTGACTCCTCGTTAATAGTGAACAGCGACAGAAATATACCGTCTGCTTACTGCTGTTACGCGGCGGCCGCATTTGTTGCCTGGGAGAATAAATTAACACGTTAGCACGAGGCTAGCTGGCTAGATTATGCTCCCAAGTACCTGACGTCAGGACTAAAGAGAATTCGCGAAAATAACTAGTGTCAGCTTACGTTGGTGGTGGACAACGCTCCAGTATCCGGATACGATAACTGGGTGGTATCATTTAGGACTTCAATGGTTTAAGAGGGGGTTTAATGTGAGGCTTTGGAGCTAACTGTAACAAGCGGACTAGCTTGATGGAAACACCGTAGTGGGCTGTGCGGCTTGCTGCAGAGCGTAGCTTGTAGCTACACGTTCTGCAAGCTAACATGCACGATTTGATGTCCACCAAGCCTGAGGGTGAAACACATACAGTGAATACAATGACAACCCTGCTTTCAATGGACAGCTAGAAGCCAGACGCAATAATGGAATCTTTTCTGCAGATAGCTCCCCATTCCCTGGCCATAGTACTGTCCAGGGACGGGTCTGGAGAGGTGGTGGGTGCTGCCGGGGTGTCAGAGAGCGACGACTTACCGAGACATCACACCGGCTACGAGATTTTTGCCGATTTCAAAGCAGAAAATACAAAACAACATGTGTGGAACCAGCGCATTACAGATGCTATGTCAGAGACCTTCTTTCTGGGCTGGATAGACGAGCATGTGCTGCTGATACAGGGAAAAGAGGACCACCTGGAGGTTCTAAGAGAAGGATGGATGCGAAGGTCTCTCAATCCACCTCGGGGATTCACCATCAAATATCTTGGTAAGGCCTTTACGCCCACCTGTCTGTAAGGCTGGTGTGTTTCCATTCATAGTGCGAGTGAGAAGTTGATGTGGACCATCATTTATATCACCGTTGCATTGACTATTAAGCTGTTCCATTCTGATTCTGTTAAATTTGATCAGTCACAATTAAGAAGCAGATTCATCATCATTCGTTGTTCATAAGTAGATTATAGCTGCTATAAAATCACAGAAGTAGATGGGAATGTTGAGGTGTCTGAATTGTGTGACATAATTTAGTTTGACGTGTTGCGTCGTTCCTGCAGTCCCCAGACATTGACCTAGCTACATTTCGGATTTAAATATTGTACTTTTACACCACTGCATTTATTAGATATATTTTAAGTTAAGTTTTTAGAATTTCATGGTACATAATTGATCCGAACTTGAAATTCCCAGGCTACCCAGAATGTAAAGTAATATATATTTAAAACATTTGATCATTTATGTATTGTACCCACTTGTAAATCGCTTTGGATAAAAGCTCTACCAAATGACTAAATGTAAATATAAAATGGGCTCAAGCCTTACCAGATCCAACGTTAAAAATGATAAACACAGTAATTAATAAAGTATTGTAACCTAATAATATTATATTAATTACTGCATAAGGAGTCATTTGTATAAACCTGCATTTTGTATAAATTCTTTTAGTAGTATTTTCTTATGGTAATACTTTTGTAATTAAATTCAATTTTGAATGTAGGGCTTTTACTTTATGTTTACAATGTGGTGTTGCTAACTTTAAGTAAATTATGTGAGTATTTCATCAATTTCTAACGTTACGTTTTCACAAGCATAATGACCAAAAATATCTTATTGGTTATAATATAATTTCACAGTTAAACACAGTCCCAGTAACCATAGTAACACAGTCCTGTCTGTGTGAAGTAGAGGAATAGATACTTTCTGGTCAGTTTTGTCTGTCTAAAAACATCCGTCCCTCCAGGATTGTTGCAGCCCGCAAATTTCTTTTTCATGAGAAAAACATTACTAATGAAACTGAATTAGCAAGCTAGCTGATGAGTTAGAGGAGCTGGTCAGCTCAGCTGATCAGTCATTGTTGGTTATTTAACATGGTGGGCTAGAGAATATGGGCCATTTTGAAGTAAATTTGCTACAAAAAATATACTACTAGTGTTGGTGACTAAAAATAGTCTGCAGAATATGGTCCATTGGATCACAATTTCAAATGGGCCAGAAAATTCAGCTAAAGGAAAAATAATCCAAACTTTGGAAAATTCTTAATTTGATTAGGTTGTAGTGCCCCTTTAATAAGATCTGTGTGTGCTACACAAAACACGTCGTTCGTTTCTATTATTATTATTAGTGTGATTGCTGAAAGCAACTCATGTAAAAACACATATAAAGGACATGAAAGGTGGTTCGCAGTTCTATAGTGTTCAGTGCCATCGGTTTCATTTGTGGAACTGCAATTTTGAAGAAAATGTTTTTATCATTACTGTCATTTTTAAACTACAAAAACAGCCACTTGCTGGAGTGTTAAAAAACTGCAAATATGTAAAAATAACCATTTCTTTCATGTGTTTTCACTTCTAAAGTGTTGAGTGCCTGCAATCATATTACGCTTGTGTAACTTCAATTGTTGAAATAAGTTTATATTCATGTGCTTTCACTCCTAAATTGTTCAGGGCTTCCAGTCTCGTGCCAGCGAAGGATGCAAGCAGCTGTAACAGCTCGCTTTTAATCAGGCATCTGCTTCAGGAAATGCCGAATTCTAGTTATTATTTATTTTTTAAAATGTAATACATTTTTTCATTGCCATTAATTTAGTGCTGTATGGTAAGACCAGAAACTTGTCTCACTGTATTTTATATTCAACTTTATTTATATAGTAAAAGTAAACTCAAGGCACTTTACTTAAAAAGTCTGTAACTCAATTTGGATAAAAGGGTCTGCCAAATGACTAAATGTGGTAAATCTAAATATAAATGTAAAAACATTCAAGACTAAACAGATATTTAGAGAAAATATCCCCGTAAACATCCCCCCTAAAGCAATCCCTGTGCATCAGTGACAAAGAAAAACTCCATGCTAGAAACCAGCAGTAAAACCAGGCTCAGGGTGAGCAGCCATCTGCCTTGACTGTTTGAGGAGCGTGGAAAGCAGCGAGAGAAAACAAAAGAGTAACAGGAAGCAGCTACACAACATTGGACAGGTTGATAGGGCCAATAGCTCCAAACTGGAACACACTTAAAGCTCCAAAGCCTGCAGAAAGGTACAGGGAGAGGGATCTCTAGAGCTCAGTATAATGACCTTTGAGTTCTTACTAACCTCTCTTACTAAGGTCCTTTGATAATTATGGAGGCCACTGTGCTCGGAAGAATCTGCAGTGCAACATAAATTCACAACAACAATTGTTTCTCTGAGCTGTACAAGCAGTTCGTCTGTCCTCATGGCCTGTGTGCTGATGCACTATGCACTGTGAGCTCTGAGACGTTCTATAGAGAGGTGTGTGCCTTTCCGAATCGTGTCCAATCAATTTACCACTGGTGGACTCTAATCAAGGTGTAGAAACATCTCGGCAATAATTGCCAGTCTGATATTTTAGGTTTCATATATTTACAGGCAATTCTAAAGGTCTGTATTTATTGTCATTATTGGATTCTCACAGAGCTCGAAATTATTATTTTTTTGTCAGTGTCTCGCAAGTGTCCCAAATCCTACTTTTAACTGTAACAGGCCTAACAACCATCATCCCAAATTAAATATTTATTTAATTTAATTAAAATTTTGCACTACTGATAACTTTATTCAGTGTTTTGCATAATGATGACATTATCCTGACTTTTTAGGAGGGGGGGTGTGTGGGTGTATGAATGCAAATGACCAAGTGAGACTCTGTCAAAATTTTCTTGACTATTATGTGCATGAGCTTGGGAGTGTAGCGTGCTGCGCTGTCCCGCGTAGTCAGGAAGATTAAAAGTGAGTGAGTGGGTGTGTTGATAGTGTTTCTATTACTCTACTATCGTACTAGTCGATTGAGAGATTCTTCTTTTATTAGATGCAGGGCTCCTGTGTGTGCTGTGAACAAAACACTGTTTTCCACAGCTTTATACCATGAAAATTGAGTGGATTTTCATACGCGACGGCGTTCCTCACAGCTGCTGTATGTTACATGTCTGAAACTCACCCTCCAGACAATGTCCGTGCCTAAATTCTCCTAACATTGTTCGGAATACATCTCTGAAACAGGTTATAGAAATTCTTGGAATTTAGTTTATTTTACTTACAAACTGTAACGACTAAAATATTATTTAGTTAGTTTTTTTAATTGTTATTCAGCAGATTTCACGATTACTTTGTGCTCACAATTATCTTAATCCTTAGAGTTTTGTCTGTCTCTGTTGTTGATAGATTCTTACAGAAAATGTGGATTTTTCTTTTACCTACCTGCACTACCAGCATATGTTTATTTTAAATGATTTATTACCTGTTTTCACATCCTAACAGTTATATGCACCCTGTGCTTTATCATTTACTGTCTAGCTGTGGCTGTATTTAATAATAGGTCAGATAAGAGCTAAGCGAGGTCCGAGATCAATTCAGAGATAATTGTAGCTAATGGCTTCAAGTTGAGCTTTGCAGCATGTAGGATTCTACTTCAGACAATATTTTTGTCATGACTGGGCAAAGCACAACACTAACATTAATTATAGTTTTTACAATGCAAATTGATTTCTAACTGAGTTTGGATGTTTGCGTTTAATAAAAACAAAGATCTGATTGAGATCGAAACTCATTGTAAAGACTGAATTACACTGGATGATTATGGCTCTAAAAATGTGTCTCTGTGAGTCAAAGCTTTCCTGTTACGTGCTTATAAATTATTTAAATATTAACAGATAATTAGTGTACCTTAATACCGAGTGATCATGTGACTGTGTGCAGAGGTAAATAATCCAATTTCCTCTCCACTGTTGCCTATGGCTTGCTCAAGGGGGATTTGTTGGGTTTTCTCTACATGTTTGTATAGTCTTGACTTTATTATGTAAAGTGCCTTCAGATGACCTTGTTGTAAATTGGCGCTATATAAATAAAGTTGAATTGAATTGAAATAAATCCATGCTGCTGTGCCAAAATTATACACAGTATCTTCGTCATGTCAGGGTCTACAGAAGAATCTCATATTATTTCTGCTGCAATGTTGCCACATGAGCTAAAAAAGTTAGTTTAACCCTACTGGTTGCATCAAATTCTCATTGCTAAGTTAATAAAACAGCTAATTGGCTATTTCTGAACATAGACTCTAGAGGGGGGTGGAGTTGGATTTTTCCTCTCGTTTCTGTAAGCGAATCTATCATTTGCCTTTGTCCACTGGTTTTATATTATAAAATTTAATACTACCTAGCATGTGCCTCTGCCTGCCTAAAGGGGATATCTTCCTCAAGGGCCAGTACCAAGTACCAAGGTAAACAATATTTTAGTCAGAAAAAAGAATATCAAAATACCACAATTTAAACCCAATACTTACCTAATGAACAAATATCAAAATATAACTAATTACTATTTCATTTCAAGGAATAGGTGCTTATCTACATTCTCTATAGGAACTGGAAACGATGTAAAAGTTATTATAGTTAAAATTAATGCTCAACCTGGAAGTTGAAATAACATATACTACATCTTGTACAGGTCAGGAGATGAACTCTTTAAAACTTTGTTGCAGATCTCCTTCATAGTGGTCAGTTGTGTGTCTTATAGTATCACATGACTTAAATATTTCTTTTAATTTAATACTTTGGTAATAGATGTAAGTAAAAGCTAGTTGTTGGAACAAAATAATATAATATGCTGTGATGCCGTTTATGCCGTGCCTTAGGAAATCTCACACCAAATTAAATATTATTTAAATTAGTAAAATAAATAACTTATTTGAATAATTTAATAAAATATGTGTTATGTCCTCCATGTTGTTAAGGCGTTTAAGGTTTTCAAAATATCAACCCTTGTTAAAATGTATTTAAAAATTGATTTCAGCAGATTAATGTTTGAATTACACTATGTGTAATTCAAACTGTGACTGTGGCACAGTTGGTAGTGCGGTCGTCCACCAATCCTACAGTTGTTGATTCGATCCCCGGCTCCTCTGGTCCCTCAAGGACACTCCTCTGTCAAAGTGTCCTTGAGCAAGACACTGAACCCCGCTTAGTTGCTCCTGGTGAGTGTCGGTCAGCTGCGTAGTATGAATGTGTGTGTGATTGTAAGTGTGAATGGGTAGATAAGAAGCAGTGTAAAGCGCTTTGAGTACCAACAGGTAGAAAAGCGCTGTATAAGTGCAGACCATTTACCATTAACAGAAACATATTGGTCCAGTCTGTCACACCATATGATTATTTTATGCTTTACAATAAACAGGTAACAGCTTTTGGTTTAGGTTACTATATCACAATATATTTGGGTAATATATAAAATCCAGTTTGAATGTTAAACTTTACTTTCATCAAAAACACTGCTCTTTGCAGCAATAACTGCCTGACAAATCTGTTGCATTCTATTGATCAGGGGTGACTTTAGCTCAGTTGGTAAGGCAGTTGTCCACAGACCACAGGGTCAGTGGTTCGATGTGTGTTGAATTTACCTTGGACAAGGCACTGAACCCCAAGTTGCTCCTGCTGGGTCAGGTTAGCACCTTACGTAGCAGCCACCACCAAGTCTGTTTGTGTGTAAATGGGTGAATGAGAAGCAATATTGAAAAGCGCTATATAAGCAGCTATTTACCATGAACAGTTTTTGCAGATGTTTAAGCATGATTCTCTTGTAGGCTTTCTTCAAAATAAAAATTTTGTGATTGAGCTGTCCAAGCCACCACTGAGCATATTCAAGCCGGGCCTGGGACGATTAAAAGTAGAATTTTGGATATATAAGGTGATTCTAACAACCATGGTCCCAGTTTAATGCCCTTTTCTTTTATGTTTTTTACATTTTACATTACAGATGTTCTAACAGCAATACTTCCTATGAAAATTGCTGCTAGTTACTGTTTGTACTTGAAAGTGAAATAAGTGAAAATGTATCTGTATTTTTAATGTATCTCTACTCTGGTCTGTTAATAAATGTATCACTGCAAAAATTCAATCAATCTGATTGATATACTGTGATGGAAGTTTATATAGAATCACTTGGAATAATAAAGTAAATTGTTTAGTTTACTTAAAAAACTGGGATAGTCTCATTATAAGTTTGTTTTTTTAATGGTATTCAGCAATTATATCTTACTCCTTAGTCCATTCGTCTCCGTTTTAGGGTGCCACAGTTAAATGCTTACAGTTTGCTTGGCCTTAAGAGGAATAACCTACCTCCACCTGAAGTCTGTATATGTACCTATGTTTGCAAAGCTGGACAGTTGGCTATATAAGCAAAAGCATAACAAATGGTTAAAGTAGCTACTGTAGAACCTGATAATAGGAATAATTAACTACACAATGCGTGTGATTGGAAAAGTATTGCACTCCAGCAGGTGGAGTTGGAGCTGAAACATTTGAAGCACTAAATAATTTAAAAAAACACCAAAAAACAAATAAAACATTTTTCTGCACATTTGCAATTCCACAAATGAAACTGAAGGCATTAAACACTTTACTGCAAACCACCTGATTTTACACCTTAGTTAGACCTTCTTTTAAAATAAAAAAGTCAAAAAATATTTATATAATTTATTGTATATTAGCTATCAGCACAGAAAGTAATAGCACATCTCTTCAAACATGTTAAACAATATAGAGTTGGAAAAGTTATTCTAGCTGTTAGCCTCTAGTAGCGCACAAAATACATATGAATCAGTAATAATAATAAATACAAGAAAAAAACAACTCACTAGAATGGGCATGTCCTTAAGAAAATGTTCGTGATTGCTGAAAACCAGCAGCTCATAGCCTTTGCTGCTGTTAGATTTGAATCACTGAATAATTAAAAAATGAAAGTAATTTTTTTTTAAAGCAATCACAGTTCCGCGAAAAACCAGACGTTGGTGTACCATCTACATGCATGTAGTTTTTAAGCAGTACATGATAAGAAAGCACTATACCAAATTTCAAATCTCTAACATTTATAGTTTTCGACATTTAAAATCTTACTTTTGGTTTGTAGCGCCCCCTAGTTGCAAACCTCCATGTCATTGGAAAGGTGTGTGCAGAGTGGAATCTTGCAAAAATCACCCCAAATGCAGGTTGTTTGACTGAAAATTTTAGTTCGAACTGCCCAAAAAGTTTCGTAACTTCATCATATGTAGTTTGAGTCATGCAGTGTAAAGATTGCCCTCATAGATGGCAATTCAAAGTTAAATATATATAAATATTCATAACAATTATTATATAACAGTTCTGATCGTATAGAGTAATAGCCAAGGTCTTTTCAATGTCTTTTAAAGTATTAGAGTTGGAAACATGTTTCTAGCTGTAAGCGTTTATGGACAGTTGCATGCCAAATTCGTGCGGAAGAATCCGGAATAATAATAATTACTAAAATGGGCACTTTCTAAAGGAAATGCGTGTGATTGCAGAAAGCCAGCTGCTACAGCTTCTCCCAGCCTTTCTGGCTGTGGTATTGGATGCCCTGAAGACTTTGCAGCTGTTAGATTTAAAGCAGTCAATAATTTAAAACTACTACTAAAACTACAGAAACCCCATTTCTTCACAACTGAAGTTTTCCAACTCTCCAGCAGACAGCAGCATGTCCAAAGAAATAAACTCTAGTCATTTTGCCCCTTCAAAGTGAAAGCACATAAAAAAAAATTTCTTGCATGCTTGCAGTACCACGAATGGCTACAGCTGTGTAGTGTATGAAGCAGTACATCATAAAGAAGCACTGCACCAACTTTGATTACTCTAAAAACATTTACAGTTTTTTTACTGTAAGGTTCGACTGATAGCGCAACCTAGTGGTTGACTTGCATGTCATCGTACAGGTGTGTGCAAAATGGCATTCTGCACATGACTCAAATTAATGTAGGTTGATCTATTGAAAAGTTAACGTTTATCCTATACAATTGCTCCCATAGTGGCGTTATAGAGTCCATACTGTAATATGCGAAGCATTTCATCCTGGGGCAACTTTCAAAAAAAGTTTCATAACGTTATCATGTGTAGTTTTGGGGTTCTAACTGTACGCATTTAGGACAAGTAGCATGCCAAAAAATGTACGGAAGAATAATAGTTACTTTGGTGGTTAAAGCCAAAGTGGAGGCAAAAAGCTGAATGGGCACAGAAGACATTGAGATGTGGACAAAAGGAGAAAGTATCAAAAAAGGCTTTTACTTTGAAAGTGAATTTCCGGTGTGTTTGTGAGCCCATCTCCACTGCAGTGACGTGCGGTGAGGTTCATGGTTGGTGAGGCACTTACATTATTAAAATCAGATTTACAAACTTATGAACCCTACAGAGTAGCTTATTCACCTCTTGATTGAGGTAAATCTAGCAGTTAACAGGTTATGTTTAAAATTTCATATCAGCTTTCTTCACACATACAAAGTGTAGCGCACAAAAAAGCACATGTAGTTAAAAAACATTTATGATGGTCTTACCTTTACTTATAAATGAAGACCATGCGCCTCTCCTACCGAACAAAAAAAATTATAATTTGTTTGTAGAAGTTTTTCTTTTCTTCCTCCAGCTTTAAAAGTCCCTCTGTCTCAATGGAGACCACTGCCAGGGAAGAAAGTCATCCTTGACCAGTCCTGTTCCGACTGTGAGTTTTGAGTCTTTTCAGTGCTGAGAATGACGGCTCCACCGATGCTGTAGTAGCTGGAACAGTGATCACTAGCTGGATCAACTTTGTCCCCCCAGGAACCGTTTGAATAACATCCTGCTGGGCCAAAAAGCTGAGATACTGTCCAGGAGACTTACAGTCATCAGGATGTAAGGCTAATCTGGCTGCTGCCTCACCCCACATCTCTTCTCAATATCTAAACAGAAAATATGAAAATATTGCGATTTTCTAATAAAAAAATAACAAAATAATCGAAAACTGGTGAAGTTAGATAAAAAATAGCTTTGTAGTGCAAATCACTGGATAAAATATAACCATTTAATTAATTTTTTCATTTTACATTTTCTTCTTTTCATGATGCCTCCCCTGTCAGTTAAGGTGATCAGACACAGCTCTGAGACTGATCACATGACCTGATGCAGCTGTGTCCATTACCACAGAAATGATGTATTTAAATCTGCTCAGTCATTCTCATGCTAAATAAAGGGTAAAAAAATTATCAGACGTTCCCTCGCAAAATGTGCAATACATGAAAAAGTATTAGTCCTAGAAATAAAATGAAAGAACTGAGAGGCAGAAGGCTTCACTGAACATGGTGATATACTTTCTTTGAAGATACTCAATAAAATGAAGGCGTGGCAGCAATTTTAAAACCTGAAAGAAAACATAAATATCTCCTTTTAATGTATGATTTATTGAGGAAAGATGAATGTTGGCTGAAGGAAAGAAGGAAAAGAAGAAAAAAAACTGATAAAAGTTGAAGCTGAAAAATGTATGCTTGTGTTGTGACCCACTCTAGCTGGGCGCCATACACACTAATGGAGAAATTTTAAAATAACCAGAAAGTATGTAAAACTTAAACTGTCATCATTCCCAAAGTATAGGAAATACAAAGTAGCTGATCGGAAGACAATAAGTTAAATTAAGTTAAGTTTCTATGCCAAAGTATGATGATACAGTAAGCTGATCAAAAGTGGCACGTTGAAGGGAAGTTTTCAAGAGTCTCTCATTCACTTGGGATGACATGGGGAAAAAAAGTCACAAAAATAAAAAGTATACAAGTTACAAAAGAGAAAATTAATAGCACCATTTCCTAAAAGAGACCTACATTTAGGAAGTGGAACGGAGTTTCTACGAAAGAACGGTTGAGAGGTAGATGGCGATCACAGATGTTTGCTATAGTAATAATAAAGATTAGGAAAACATAAGAGTTATACAGCTCTCCCCCCTAATAAAAATTACAACAGCGTTATAGTGAATGCTTAAGCACTCACAGTTGATTAGAAATTATAGTAAACTGCTTAGTTTATTTCAGTTTAAATACAAACCAAGATCCAATGAAGTTGTGACATTGTGTAAAATGTAAATAAAAACAGAAAAAAGTCACTTGCAAGTGCTTTTTGACCCATATTCAATTGAATACACCACAAAGACAAGACATTTAATCTTCAAACTGATAAACTTTTTTTTTTTTGCAATTATTTACTAATTTTGAATTTGAATTTTGAAAAGCTGGGACAGGGGTATGTTCACCACTGTGTTCCATCACTTCTCTTTTTAACAGCAGTCAATAAGCTTTTGGGAACTGAGGACACTAATTATTGAATCTTTGCAGGTAGAATTCTTTCCCTTTCTTGCTTGATGTCAGACTTTAGTTGCTCAACAGTCCAGGGTTTGTGTTGTCATATTTGGCACTTCATGATGTGCCACACTTTTCAGTGGAAAACAGGTGTGGACTGCAGGCAGGCCAGTCTAGTACCTGCACTCTTTTACTACAAAGCCACTCTGTTGTAACACATGCAGAATGTGGTTTGGCATTGTCTTGCTGGAACATTCCTGAAACTGAGACATTGCTTGCATGGCAGCATATTTAGCTCCAAACCTGTATGTACATTTCAGCATTAATGGTGCCTTTGCAGATGAGCAAGTTCCTCTTTAGCCTGGAGGAAAGGACATTCATGATTCCCAAAAAAAAAAAAAAAAGCATACTTGCAGACCACAGCACAGTTTTTCACTTTGCATCAGTTCATCTCATACAGTGAGGGGAAAAAAATTATTTGAACACCAGCTGATTTTGCAAGTTTGCCCACTAACAAAGAAATGATCAGTCTATACTTGCTACGGTAGGTTTATTTGAACAGTGAGAGACAACAATGACAAAAAAATCCAGAAAAATGCGTTTCAAAAAAAGTTATAAATTAATTTGCATTTCCATAAAGGAAATGAGTATTTGAACCCTTTTGAAAAATGTGCTTTAGTACTTGGTGGCAAAACCTTTGTTGCAGTCACAGAGGTCAGCCGTTTCTTGTAGTGGGCCACAAGGTTTGCACACATCTCGGGGGATTTTGGCCCACTCCTCTTTGCAGATCCTCTCCAAGTCATTAATGATTCGTGGCTGATGTTTGGCAACTCGAACCTTCAGCTCCCTCCGCAGATTTTCTATGGGATTAAGGTCTGGAGACTGACTAGGCCACTCCATGACCTTAATATGCTTCTTCTTGAGCCAATCCTTTGTTGCCTTGGCCGTGTGTTTTGGATCATTGTCATGCTGGAATACCCAACCACGACCCATTTTCAATGCCCTGACTGAGGGAAGGAGGTTCTCACCCAACATTTGACGGTACATGGCCCCATCCATCTTCCCTTTCATGCGGTGCAATTGTCCTGTCCCCTTGGCAGAAAAACACCCCCAAAGCATAATGTTTCCACCTCCATATTTGATGGTGGGGACAGTGTTTTGGAGTCATAGGCAGCATTCCTCCTCCTCCAAACACGGCGAGTTGAGTTGATGCCAAAGAGCTCGATTTTGGTCTCATCTGACCACAACACTTTCACCCAGTCTTCCTCTGAATCAGTCAGATGTTCAGTGGAAAACTTCAAACGGGCCTGTAGATGGGCTTTTTTGAGCAGGGGGACCTTGCGGGCACAGCAGGATTTCAGTCCTTCACGGCGTAGTGTCTTACCAACTGTTTTTTTGGTGACTATGGTCCCTTCTGCCTTGAGATCATTGACAAGTTCCTCCTGAGTAGTTCTGGGCTGATTCCTCACTGTTCTCATTATCATTGAAACTCCACGAGGTGAGATCTTGCATGGAGCTCCAGACCGAGGGAGATTGGCAGTTAATTTATGTTTCTTCCATTTGCGAATAATTGCACCAACTGTTGTCTCCTTCTCACCCAGCTGCTTGGCGATGGTCTTGTAGCCCATCCCAGCCTTGTGTAGGTCCACAATCTTGTCCCTGACATCCTTGGAAAGCTCTTTGGTCTTGGCCATGGTGAAGAGTTTGGAATCTGGATTGATTGATTGCTTCTGTGGACAGGTCTCTTTTATACAGGTAACGAACTGAGAGGCCTGCCAATGTCAGCTCGTTACCTGTATAAGATCGACCTGGGAGCTAGAGATCTTGCTGACGTATAGGGGATCAAATACTTATTTCCTTCATGGAAATGCAAATTAATTTATAACTCTTTTTGAAACGTATTTTTCTGGATTTTTTTGTCATTGTTGTCTCTCACTGTTCAAATAAACCTACTGTTACACACATCAAATTCAAAATGAGTACATATTTGCAAAAAACAATAACGTTTATCAGTTTAGACATTATATATCTGGTTCCTGTGGTGTATTCAAGCTGAGACACGTCAAGAGTGCAACAGGTTTATTTACACATGAACTACTGATACAGTTAGTAATTATTACATATACCACTGATTCTGTAATACTCAGCACAGAGACATGAGCTCTAACAATACTCTCTCAAAAAGGTTTAACAATATTAACTCCCAATACAACAGTATAAACTCAAAGGCAGAGAGACTTAGGTCTACCAAAACTATCAACAGACTCACTAACAGTATTAAGGACTGGAGATCGGGAAAGGCCGAACAAGATCGGGGGGATGCAGCAGAATGAACCAAGACACACTAACAACCCCAAAACTAACGCAAGGCCTTAAATACAAAAATAGAGGGGTGATGATGATGATCATGAAAGGCAAAGGGAGAGCGCACTGGTAACCAGTAGAGGAAGGGAGGGACACTGCACGTATATATATTCGGAATATGAAATGTTGAATACTGTGTGTGTGCGTTTTCCTGTAGATACTACTTAGTGAGAACCACATTTCGTTTTTTAACAACAGAGTGAAAACATTTACGTAAAGAGAGGACATTTTGGCCGGTCCTCATTATTTTTGACCTTCAAAAACAGATTTTTGAGGGTCAAGACTGGGTTTTAGGTCTAGAATTAGGTTTTGGTTGTCACATTAGTTTTGGCAAACTCCAGTCTTGCTTTTTTATGCCTTTGGGTCATTGGTGGTCTCCTCCTAGGTCTCCTACCATAGCGTCCCTTTTCATTCAGATGACGAGTGATGGTGCTAATCCTGCCTGCGTCTGCAGATCCGCTTGAATTTGTTTGAAAGTTATTTAGTTTTTTTATCCACCATTCAAACAATCCTTCGTTATTAAGTTTTAATTATTTTGCTCTTCCATTCAAGTTCAGGAAGGTTAGCTACAGTGCCATGAAACCTCTTGATGATATTGCGCACAGCGGACAGAAAATTAAAGTCTTTGGAGATGGACTTGTAGCCTTAAGATTGTGCATGTTTTTCCACATTTTTTTCTCAAATCTCCAGACATCTCTTTACCCTTCATTCTTTTATTTATGCTCAGTGTGACAAACAATATAAAGGTTGAGTCAACTTTTCTCCATTTTAACTGGTTGGAAGTGTGATTACTATATTGCTCACACCTGTTACTTGACACAGGTGTGTATAAATACTAATTACACGAGCATCAAATGCTTGATTTTTTTTTTCTTTTCTTTTTAGTTCTGTGTGAATTTTTATCAGGGTTGACTTTTCTTCTCATTTGTTTTGGTGTTGTTTCAGTGCAAAGAAAAATAGTAAGCATGTGAATACCAAAACATTTACATTTGGAACCATTTTATGAGAGAAGTGTTGCATTTTCTGACAGAATTGCAAGGGTGCCAACATTTTTGACCATGACTGCATAAAAATAAAGTAATCTAATATGATAGTCTTGCACTAAATCCTTAACCTTTTTTTGAGCAGTGTTGATTTAACTATATGAGTATTGTGGTAGATATAGTTTGAGCTTTTGAACTGTTTTGTATTGCTCTTATTTTTACAACCCAATATATATTATTGATCAAAGACTAAATAACAGAGACAAATATCTGAAAAACTGACATACATTTTCTACAATACATGTTGACGTTGTAGAAAAGCTGACGAACTTAACCAACACAAGAAGACCGGAAATCTAAATGTCACAGAGGAGCGCTTTCTTGTTGCTAGGAAACATAAACTGATAGCTACAAAGGTAAAGCTTTATTGCATTACAGTACTTACTGAAATGAGTACTTGTAGAATAAATACTACATACAATAACAATAATGTAATCAATATCAATCAATAACTACAATAAAGACCATTCTGTAATAATTTGACTACATTTGTTTACAGTAACTGTGCTGTTATATTAGGTAAACAACTCCTTCATAGTTCTGGAATGTTCTGTCTACTGTGTGTATGCAGGTTTGTGTGTGTGTCCTACATCCAGCCTTAGTGTTCTAACTGGGTCACACCAGAACCCAGCTGCAGTTCTGCAACACGCTAAATGAGCATGTGCACAGAGAGAGACAGGAAGCTGACTGTGTAGAATGTGTACATTTATACTGTGTGGGGGGGATGTGCAAGTGATAGCAACAAAGAGCAACTGGGGATGCATTGTCATGGCAACCATTTCAGCAGCCCACCCACTAACTTCTATGTTGTTGGAATTACACAGTGAGGGAGGCATTAAAAAACAGTGGAGTGTGAGGCAGTATGTGATTGGTCACACCCCCTTGTCTTTGTGTGGTGCAAGGGATTGTGGGTATCCTTTGACTGAATGCTCATTTGTGTTTGAGGGAGAAAACAGTGGGCTGTGTGTGAGGGGGGAGGGGCATTGTGTGTCTGTGTGTGAGAGAGAGAGGGAGAACGCCAGATAGAATGATGAACTAGTGTGAGAGCAGCACTACCGTGAGAAGCTACTCTGGATGGCTCTTTACTGGATTTTTACTAAAGGATTGCAGTAATATCAACCAAGGTATGAAACCGTCCTTCTGCCTGTCTGTTTCATTAGCTAGCCTCTTAGCAGTAGCAGCTAGTTAGCATTAGCAGCAGAGTGCCATGTCCCTACAGAGGGACAAGTGTTGGATGTTTGAACCAGATATACCATAGCAAAGAGAGACGTTTTATGGACAGCAGGATAGAGGGATTGGATAAAGACAAAAATGAAGGGTGAGAGAAGGCGGGAGGGAGAGCATGACAAAAGGAGGGGGTGTGGTTTAGTGCTGTGGACAAAGGAGGCTGGCTGATTGTTTACTACCACTGCAGTAAGAGATACATGGACGATCAATGTTTCATCGTTCCTTCTTTTTTATCTCTCACCACTCTGCATTAAACTACTGGGCCTTGTTTACTCCTGTTCTCTGCATCATAGTCCTTCTTAATCAAGCTCTATTCTATCTCTCGTCTTGTAACTGAGTGAGCAGGGCTGTAAGCTAAAGGCTTATCCTTACTTTCAGGTCAGTGACTTTATTGCCTGGATTCAACAGAAATGCTAAGGCACAAAAAAAAAAACCAGTAAAATTCAATGTTGATGCACTCCACAGATTTTCTGTGATAACAATTTCATTCAGATCCTGATGATGTTCTCCTATGTAATGTCCTCTGTTCACAAAGTGTAACTCACAAAATAAATAGAATAGCCTGGGTTGCATATAGTAGAGTTGCAAGTTTTAAGCGATTTTCTTAATGGATTGTCTGCAAAATTAACAATCAATAACTAGATAGTTTAACAATTTATGAAAAATAGCCCCTTTCACAGCAATGTACAACTTCCAGGCTGCATTGGCGAATAATAAATGGTGACTGTTTTACTTTATATTTAAATCAAATGTGGTTGACATTTGAAATTAGAAAACATGTCTATGGTTGGCATGACAGAGGTCGCTTTATGCCACATTTCTGAATATAAAAGAGGAAAATTATAAATTTTACAACCATCTACTAGTTTGCCTGTGCTGGCTTCTTTATTGGAATTTGTGCGTTGTTTATAAGCCTGTAACCCTGTCCAGTACCAACACTTTTCACCATTACGAGCATTTTATGTCATGAAATAGCTCAAAGTTCAGACTAAAACTGAGCAACATGTTTTTTTAGAAATAAATGTACGTATATAGTGCAAACCACATTTAAATTAGTTAAATCACAGTTGTAGGTGGAAATGTGTATAAATTGAAGATGTAGTGTGCTGACCACAATAACAAAGGTTAGCATGCAGGGAAAGATCAGAGAAAAAGAGGAAAGGGCAGGTTCCAGCCCAGAAGCCTTGGTAAAACTTCTCTCACTGACAACCACTGATGCTTCCTGAAAGAGAAGGGGTAATAAAAGGGGACAAAGAGGAAGGTTCATCACCCCCACATGGGATCAACCCAACAGTTTCACATTTTTGTTGAATTTCAGATGACTAACATCTTGGGTTTGTGACAGCCTTAATCAGCCCTTAGAACAATATGGAAAACTTCAGAAACCACTATATTCTTTATATGCATCAGATACCACTAGTGGGTCCTTTGCAAATATAATTTTATTCAAAACATACAGTATTCTCTGAGTCTTGAAGAGAAAAATTCTCTTCAGACAAATCATTTTTAAGAAAAATCAGATTTTTAGTTGCCAACCAACTCACTGCAACAGAGCAAATGAGAAATCAGTTGACACAATCAGTTGTCAACTCAGTAGTGCCACAGTTGACATTATACTCTGGCACTACTTCAAATGTCTATTTTACAAACACATGATCACCAGCCAAATCATTACCAATGATCATGTCCACTCTGTAGCACGAACACAAACTATCACTCCATCAGAAACAAAGCCAGATACCAAGTTTATAGGAGCTAAACCAATTCCTTGAAGAATACAACTAATGCTATTATAAGTGACAAAGGAATAAGCATTAATGCACAAAGTCCAAGGCACCTATGTCTTGCAAAATTTTAACTGAAACTTGTTTCTTAGAATCAAGAGGTGATAGCCCCATCAGATATCAATGCTGGTGTAGTCAGATTTAAAACTGTGATTGTCAGGGGTAGCCAGTGACTTTACATACCTAGTGTTAAAGCTTGATTATAATTTAAAAGCAGGGCAATATTTTTGTCTGTGACAATGACATTTGCAGTACTTACATGTAGTGTTCAATTCAGATTTATTCTAATTACAATGCTCGGCACTGGAAGAACATGACCCCAAACCTCAGATTTGCATAGAACTGTAGGGTATGAATCATGGCAGTCACCAGCAGGCAACATGTAAGTAACCAAACTTTATTATGTAACACATTCATCATGGAAACTGCAGCATCATTAGGATTTTTAACTTCCTGTCCTTACTAAAAGTGGTAATCATATGGCACATGGAGTTTTTATTTCTTTACGAACAGTCCAATCGCAGAGGTCTTTTTACAATAGAAACAGGACACCAGCGATTAAAGCTTTTCCAAATCCCATGCAAATTGAGTCCTAAAGTGTAGGCTAAACCTTAATGGACCTTCCAGTGCATTCAGAAAATTTTCAGACCCCTTCTAGATTTTTTACATTTTTGTTACATTGCAGCTTGATACTACAACCGTTTAAATACTCTCTTGACTGCTGTCTTTACTATTTTATAGTTTTTACTTACAGACTTGAAGAGGCAAGCATAGGCTTCAGACACTGGTCTTTGGTGCAAAATGTTCTAAACATTCCAATTAGAGAACCTTCACAAAGCTCAAAAAATACGTAGCATAGAACTGACAAACTCCTTCATCCCTAACAAAAAGGTCAAACAAACATGAATGATTCTTATCACAACTTAGCACTAAAAAACTACAAAAAATTTGGCACATCTCAGTTTGAAAACAGAAATGCCAATTAAGCCTTTCAAAAAATTGGCTGGACTATCCCTTATTTTGTCCTAACCTGACACAGGACAATGAATATGGGAAAACGTGTGTAAGTGGAGGCATGAATGAGTTGAAGATATACAGTTGGATAGAAAAGCATGCATCCCCTTTGTTACTGGGGAAAAGGTATAAAAGGTTTTTTTTTTAATCAACATAGTTTCTGCACATGCAACCAGTACAACTAAAACATCACACTGAGTGCTAAAGATGATGGGAGTGAGCAAGAGGAGATGAGCAGGCTAGCCTTTAAACACATCCAAGCCCCACATTGCAAGTTAGACTTTTCTGATGACCACTGCTTCTTAAAAGAGAGGACAAAAAACACCAGACCAAACAAGAACATGGGAGGGTACTTCGCACTAGTCTTCTGATATTGTATCGATCTAATGTGCCTCTAAACACAGCCCAGAGCCAGCGCTAGTCATCCAGACCATGCATCTGCAAACTTGTGTGCATTAAGGCTGGTTTAAATTTTCGCACTTTTTTTGTACACCTTCTATGTAATGGCAAATAAAGCACTTTAAACTACGGGACTATTTCTCTCTAAACCAGGCTACATGTTCCTAATACATCTACACTTGAAAGGCTTCGCTGATGGAGGGGTAGGTGAAGTTGCTGCTATTTGCAAGAAAAACATAAAAACAACCACTATGTCTGTTCCCGTCTCATAGTCATTTGAGTTGGTCATTGGTTTTCACTGTTATATACCACTCTCCCCATTCTTCCCCATCTTTTTTTCTCATTTGTCTCTGACTTCTTGACCTACATTGTTAGTTTGCCTCTGAGTTTCTGGGCCTGCTACAATGCTCACTCAACAGATTAACTGCCCAACTCATAGTTATTGTCATAATCTGTACTGTTTCCTTCTGTAATCTTAAATCTGTCTTCCTATGTGTTCTCACTGCTTATTTGGTCATGTATATTTATATCTCCCTCACCAGTTTCAGCTGAACCTTCCAAACTTGAATGACTAATTGATCCACCTGAAAGTGATGAGTCATCTGCTCAAACACACAATCCAGCCTGAACAATACCCAGAAAAAGTGTTGCACCTTTAATTGAGAAAAAAAGGACACTAACCTGTACTTGGCGCTCAAAGAGGTCTTAATGCAGCACATTAGGAAGAGGTATTTGCAAAACATTAAGGCGGATTCCAAGAACAGGAATTAATTTATTAATTTCATTGTAATATAAAGATCCAATCTAAAAAAGGCAAATGAAGCTTGAGTAAAAGAGTCTAAAGCATCAGCAGGTAGTAAGGTATGTACGGTGTGGAAAGTAAAGAAGTATAAGTGTTTTGTTGCTGTATCTAAGAACATTTTTCATCTAGCTGTACTCTACTTAAGTAGATTTAATCATGGCTACTTAGAATTTTACACCATTACATCTAAGAGCAAATATTTCTTATGTTTGACTCTACTACATTTTCTAAATAAAGTTGTGTTAAAATAAAACATAGTGCCAGTTTCTCCTTCCATGTTTTTTTTTAAAAGAATTACTTGACATATTAGCAGAACTCAAAAGTGAGCTGGCAGTAAATTTATTCTTTGGCTTCCTAAATGTGATACTTTTAATACTTTAAGGAAAATATAAATCATGTACTTACTTTCTTTTACTTAAGTAGACATTTCAGTGGGTACTTACATTTTTATTAGAGTACATTATTGTTTGTTTATTTCTTACTTTTACTCAAGTACAGTTTTTGAGTACTTCATCCACCACTGGGGGTGACTTCACCAGGTTGCTTACTCCTGCCAAAAGAAACTATTCGACTGTTGAACTTGAAGAACTTGCAGGCATTTGGGCAGGGAAAAAGAGGTGAGCCTACCTCTGGTACAATTACTTTGTGCTATTTATAGACCACCAAGCCCTCATGCTTCCATCAAAATGGTACTGGGTCTGCCGGACTGCAAATTGCCTAACAGCATGACTGTTTGGCTTTATTTATAATAATATTTGCTAACCTGAAAACTGTGATCACCGCCTATCCAGACTTCTTCTTTCCAGGACAGAAGCTGCTGATGTGGAACTGGACATGGTGGTTACTGTCTACAGAGATACTGTACATGCCATATCTCGGCCTGAGTTCAATGCTGACTTTTGCTGAACTAACACAACCATGACTTCAGACACAGAAAGACTGACCACAATTCAGAAGAAATCTAACAAATGTGCAAGATGAACTGGATGTGGAGAATTAACTTTTAAGAGGCACGGTCTGCTTGGTCATTCCTATTTTACTGTGACCCAAATAGATAGAGTTGGCACATGAGGGGCATCAGGGACTGGTATGCACTAAGCAGAAAGTATGAGACCTATATAGGTTGCCACTAACAGACAAATCTGTGATAGGTTCATCATTAGTATGCCCTGCTTTCTTTACTCATTACTGTTTGGTTAATAAATGCATCAATCTAAAACTGGGCTGTAAATAAAATCTTCTGTCTTACAGCTGCTACAGGGCCCTGTCTGGTTTGGGCCTGTGCAGCTTTTTTCTACCAGGACTTGGGGCATGTTAGGTTGAGCTGTTAGTTCATTAAGTGTGACACATACAGCTTAACTTAACTTACAGGTTTAGCATTATTTTTGCTAACCTGTTTATAGCAGGTAGATATTGGTCAAAAAGCCATATGGATTAACACGAGATGATTGATGGAAGACTTCAGGCAGAGCTGAATTAATCATTCTGCACATCTAAGATACAGTAGTTTTAGTTTTATTTTTATTTTTAGAATTTACTCTCAATGGTCTTAGCTCGAGGAGTAAGTGTGTTTTCCTTTCTGTTTGCAGCTACTAGTTACTAGCTGGTTATCTACATCTACACTATGCTGCAGTCCAGTCTTTCATCTTTCCTTATGTTTTTCTTCCATTTCCTCTGCAACTGTGATACTCCTTCTCTTTCTATTAGCACCCACTACTGACATTAGCTACAGTTTCAGTCATTATTTAGATTGTTTTCCTTTTTTCTTGTAATTTTGTGTTTTATCTATCCCGCTCTGGGTTAACATCACTTTCAAAGTTTAACTTCACAGTAGACACAACTCCTTACATGCAGTAATCTTGCTGCAGCATTTTGGATTGATTGAAGGCTTTTTAGAGAGTTACTGGGGCAGCCTTAAAGTAGAGAATTACAGTAGTCAATCTAGAAGTAACAAATGCATGGACAAGTTTTTCAGCATTGCTTTGAGCTGCTCAGAGTTAAGGGAATACTGGGCACAACAAAACTATGGTTCTTAGCCTAGCTACAGTGTTGAAAAGTGATTAGTGATGAATAATATGCTAGGATAAGATAATAGAACTAATTGGGAACATTATTTGTGCAACAGTTTTTCCAGGTTAAACGTGATTCTTGTAAGCGGAACACCACTTCCTTTCTATTTTTTTGTGATGCCTGCTTTAAGTTGCAAGTTTGTGAACTATACCATGGAGATCACCTGTTCTGATTGACTGCCTTCTTTTTTTAGAGGGGCAACAGAATTGCGTATTGAAGGTAGAGTTAGTGTATGCCATTAACAAAAACAAAAGTTATATGATTGTAATTCCTAAGTTATAAAAACACACATAATACTTTGGTATAAGCAGTGGGTATGAGAGAAATAAAGGTATACATAAAAATTACCTCTTCCTCTTTAACCACCTGGTATTGTCTTAAGCATCAGTCAGACCAGTCTGAAAGTATAACCTAACAAGGTGGGTGTGAAAAGGCCTTTAGTTGGTACTTTCATACAATTCCAAAAAATACAGTTTCATGACTAAACATTTGTCATCACTGGCTATTTCAGTTAATTTTTACAGTTATTTTATCCACATGAAGTTCCAAACATTTCCTCTTGCTGGACAAACCATGAGGACTGACAAGCAGAACAGCAAACAGGCAACATTTTCAGTTATGGCTTTGTTACATTTCAGGTAGTACCAGGTAGCCGTTTGAGGTTTACACACCAAGTTGAAATACCTGTTTTCTGGAGGGATTAGTTTTAGTCTGCATTAAGAGATTAACCAGATAGAATAAACCCGTGGTAGTGTGGATGTTTCTTAGTCTAAAGATGTATTACCAATTGATATCAACAAGTGTTGTCCTTTTTTATATGTGACTTGCATTAACTTGAGATAAAGTTGGGCCTTTGTAGTGGGACATGGTTTGGCAGCTCACATTGAGTGAAAGGCAGTTTACGTCTTATCAGTCACGTAGCTGACACAGACAACCTTTCATAGTCACATTTAAACGTGACCATTCTGGATTTGCCACTTCACAACATGTTATGATATTATGATAACAGGATATCAATTGGTAATACATCTTTAGACTAAGAAACATTCACACTACCAAGGTTTTATTCTATCTGGTTAATCTCTTAATTCAGGTCTACAATCCCTCCCGTCCGCTGCGCTTGGCCAGCAAACGACGTCTGGTAGTCACCAGCACCACACAGAAGACACCAAGGAAAACTCTTCAGCTCAGGGATCCCACAGTGGTGGAATGAACTGCTAAACTCTGTGTGCTCAGCGATCTCACACACTACATTTAAAACATTACTGAAAACAGAAGTCTTCCGTTTCTTCCTTTAATAAAAACAAACAAAAAGAAAAAGTTCTGCTTTTCCTTGTACTTGCATCTCATGAAACCAAAACACTTCTTTGATAGCACTTTACTTTTATGCTTTTTCTCCATAACTTAGATTTTATTGCTTGCCTGTTCCTCAATTGTAAGTTGCTTTGGATAAAAGCATCTGCCAAATGACTAAATGTTATTAAACTGTGGAAACTAAAGTACTTTAGTGGTAACCCACCATGACAGATGGAGGAAAAACTGCTTAAGAGAAGCTCACACCATTTCTCAAGCTGAAACTCAGATATAAATGTAGGCATTCAAAGTTTTTCACTGTGGCATCGCCTACTGTTAGAGTTGCGTCAGGAAGGCAGTGTGTTTTAACCCTAAACCAAACTGATTAAATCAAACCTTTTTTGAGCCTCATACTCCTTTTGATGCGGTAAAATCACTTCAATTTACAGTAATGAATTCCATAAATGGCTGCCTGTTTGGGACTAGTTTTAAACCTCATACATATTACACGGTTGCTATCACTGGCTGACTTTATGTTAAAATTGTCTATGCACAAAAAACTAGACGTAAAATTGGGGAAGAGAAGTATATGGAATGGCACACCACACTTGACAGCCAGCTAATTTGACGTATATCTTATGCATGAAACTGCATCACGTTTAATACGGTCTTACAAATTTAAGTTGTGAGATGTTATCATTCAAAGTGACTGTTCTGTATTTTCACAGGTGATGTGTCCCCCATCAGTATGTCCCCCATCAGCCAATCGCAGTTTATTCCCTTGGGAGAGGTATTGCTATTGGCTATCTCTGCGATGAACTCTGCCCATAAGCCTGTCACTCAGGAGGCCCTAATTGAACACCTGCAGACATGTTTTCCAGGTAACACCAGCTCACACACAATCAGTAGCTAATACAATCCGTCAACCTGTAGATTTTCAAGGAAGTGTTTTTTTACTATATTAGTGATAATATTAAATATACTGTATGTATTTATTATTGGATTTTCACATTTTGATATAAACCCAGACTTGTATACTACCTTCTGGTAATGTCTGTACTGGCCGAAATGGATAATGTCATTTAATGAAAACCTGTGTGCTTTGCTCCATTCAAAAATGGTTATCGTACTTCGCAGTTTATTTTTACATATTTTCTTATGAAGTGTTTGCTGTTAGGAGCATTGTCAGTGGGCCACCTAGATCACCCTCAAACCTAGTTCAGATACACTCTTCATGAACATGTCATGCAAATGGTAGACTTAAATCTGTCATATCTTGTGTTCACTTTACCTTTTGAATAGAGCCATTGTTATTATGTTCCCTCAGTCACTCTGCATTTGATAAAAAAAGTATGCAAGTTTTACACAACAGTTGGGTGAAGGTGGGGGGGGGGTATATGCATTGAAACAGACATTGGCCTGTTTTACTTACACTTACATTTACATTTAGTCATTTGGCAGACGCCTTTGTCCAGAGCGACATACAAGTGAGGTACAAGGCAGCAAAAAATCTAAGTCAAGGAGAAAAACATCAAACCAAAGTTATATTGAACAATAACCCTCTTGTTCGAGAGTTATGGAGTCTCATGAAAAGAGATTTTGCTGTAAAAGCAGTTGTAAACTCCCTTTAATGGAAGAAACCTCCAGCAGAACCAGGCTCAGGGTGGATGACCCATCTGCCTTGCCCGGTTGGAGTGAGTGGAAAACATTGGACAGGTTGGTAGGACCAGTAGCTCCAAATCCGGGGACACCTGAAGACCGGGACATAGAGAGGGAGACAGAGTGACAAAGACGATTATGGGACAAAGAAGACACAGAGACACAGTATTGACATATGGGCTGAGAGGAGGAAAGTGTCTCGGTGCATCAGGGGTTGGGCCCCCAGCAGTCTAAGCCTATAGCAGCAGGACCACTAGGCTTTATCAAAGAGGAAGGTTTTGGGGCATCCTGAAAGTAGAGTACTGTAGTCCAACCTATAAATAACAAATGGCTGGACTAATTTTTCAGCATCACGTTGAATCACTTTGGGACAGGATGCTCCTAATTTTGTCAATGTTGTGCAGGTTATTGGGCAGTAGTTGGATGGGACTGCTCCTTTCTGGGGGTCCTTCGGGATCAGGACTGTCCGGCCTTCCGTTAACCATTCATGGTGGGTTCCATCCACTAGGAACTTGCTCATTTGTGCTGCGAGGCACTCATGGAGTTAGGTTAGCTTCTTTGGTGTTTTTTGAATATTTAGGTCCACTATTAAGAAACCAATTGTGTTAAGACAGTCTTAAGACTTCCATGTTTTTTGGTGCTGTGTGTGGACACACTGTATCTTTTTTCTCTTTTCCCACTGCACTTTTTCCTCCTCCTGTCTGTCAGCTGTGACTATTACCACTTAGGCCAGTATTTTTCCAACATGTAATGGGAGTGGAGTGTTATTAAATGTGGTTTATTATTAGAAGTTCCACAGGAGGTTCCACAGGAGACGAGGTTGCTAGCTAAAGGCTCTGCCTTCCATTCTGGGAACCACAAGTAGGCCTGCATTCTGAGACAGAAGTTGTCTATTAGGATGATCTGGTACTAGGAGATCTTTGAGGTAGGATGGAACTTTATAGGTAGGAAGAAGGGTTTTAAATTCTGTTCTATATTTAATGGGAAGCCAATGGAGAGAAGCTAATGAAGGTGCAATATGATCTCTCTTACCAATCCCAGTCAGTAATCTTGCTGCAGCATCTTGGATTAATTGAAGGCTTTTTGGAAAGTTACTGTGGTATACTGAAAGCAGCTGTTGTAGGACAAGAGGCAGAGTACAGCCTGGACAGGTTGACAGTCCATCTGACGGCTGTCCAGAGAGGAAAAAGTACATAAATAGAGAGAAATAAAGACCAAAATTGATACAGCTTTTGGCTTATACCTCCAGGGATCGCCACAGCAGTGGCACTACACAACCCCTTCTTGGGACTGGCACCAAGGTAGCCCTTAACGGCTGTGCGGGGCCATGCCGGGTGTGGTTGCATTCTGCATCCCCACTCGATTCTCTATCGATTGATCCACCAGGCCCCCTACTTTAGAGTTCACTAATAGTAAGATAACATTGGGGTGATTTTTCAAAAAAATGACAGTATACTAAACCACTACTACCCTGAGCTATTACATTCTACCTTTTTTTAATCACCATCTTAACACTGCTACCCTGGTAATAAAAAAATTACATTACATTACGTTATTATGACCCAGAAACTGCCCCTTGATATTTCCAATATATTACCCCGATATTATCCTGTTGTTAACAAGCTGTAAAGTACTATCAAATCTTAAAGCATTATTCTAAATGTAAATTTAGTTTTCATTTTTAGTGTGGCTTTAAATGTTTTATTTCTTGTTCCATAGATGGCTAAATCTGCCATCTTATGTTGTGGTATTAGACATGTATAGATTTGAGATGTTGCTGAAATCATATTCACACATTAGCCTGCTGAAGTCTGTGTGTGTGCCAGGTTTGGGTTTCCTGCTTTAGGTAACTTGCGTCATGTCACCACATCTATGATGTAATGACAAGTAACACAAAGGACACGCGCACACACACACACACACACACACACATACACACACACACACACACACAGCTGTCTGCCCAGCTGTTATGCAGTCTATCAGTACATTCCTAATTATGCGTTAGTTATTCAGTCTTCTCAACCTCATTTTCACATTTAATTTAATCAGAATGATTTGCACTTAGTCTGTGAACTTTGAACAAAGCCTGCCTGTTCCCACAACCTGTAAGCTTAAAACAACTTTTAGAAATTTAAATATGTGTGTGTGTGTGTGTGTGTGTGTGTGTGTATTCAATTCAGTTCAATTCAATTCAATTCAATTCAACTTTATTTATATAGCGCCAATTTACAACAAAGGAATCTCCAGGTACTTTACGTAATGAAGTCAAGACTATACAAAAATTTAAAGAAAACCCAACAAATCCCCCTTGAGCAGCTAACGGCAACAGTGGAGAGGAAAAACTCCCTTTAATGGAAGAAACCTCCAGCAGAATCAGGGTCAGGGTGGGCGGACATCTGCCTTGATCGTTTGGGTTGAGTGGAAAGTGGAGAGAGAAAGGAACAGAGCAACGAAAGAAACAAAAAAACATTGGGCAGGTTAGTAGGACCATTAGCGGCGCATTGGAAGACACACAGTGTCAAATGTGGGGACACCTGAAGACGGTTAGACAGCCTGAAAGTAGAGAATTACAGTAGTCCAATCTAGAAGTAATGCTTCCTGCCTACCTTGTTGCATAATAAGAGTTTGAAACACAAGAGTAACACCAATTTGGACATTACCCGGGTCAACTAGGTCCCCGTCAGGTGTTGGGGAACCAGGGCAACCTGATGAGAAGTGGGCTACTGGAACAAGTGCAAGAAATTTATGGACAATAGATGAGAACAGGGAACTATTGAAATGTTACTACACTCCAACAGAGCAGGGTTATATGAAGAGGATACGGCATATATGTATACTTGGAAAACCAAAATCTAGTCTAACACCAAAACACAGTAGCACAGTAGCACAGTGCTTTAATATCCACAACAAACACCTAACATTGCAACTAGAGATTGACAAGAT
The DNA here is from genome assembly GCA_033026295.1 of Channa striata. Classification (NCBI taxonomy): domain Eukaryota; kingdom Metazoa; phylum Chordata; class Actinopteri; order Anabantiformes; family Channidae; genus Channa; species Channa striata. Next base: position 28,582,760 of record CM065173.1, read on the forward strand.
ACAACACAAGTGCTAAGGCAAGGGCAAGAGGTCAGCGGAAAGATACATGGAT